>APFE031618116.1:116798-135213 GCA_000404065.3 Pinus taeda | reverse complement strand
GAATGAAGGGGAATTAGTCATGCTTCCAAATTCATGCAACCAAACAACTGCCATGGTACCAGTGTCATTGATGAGATGAGTCCTTCTTGACAAGATAAAAAGTAATTATAACCTTGCTTCTGCAACCTCAAACTGCCTACCTAGCTTAATACACCTAGCATTTTTTCTTCCTTTGGATTGGGTGCACTTGAACTGGCAAACCCTGATTATCTTCTTTTCTTTTGATGGCCCTCCTATCTAAATGTATCCTTATCTCTTCCAAGGGCCCAGATTAAGCAGTTGGGCTCCTTAATTTCTCTACCTTTCTACTCATCTGCGAAGCTTGAACTATTTGGACAGATATTCATTCTCTATTCTACAACAACAAATTTAAATATGGAATGGTCTAGATTGAACTGTTGGGCCATCCATCAAGTGTGATAAGCAGTAGTGTCTTCACCTTGTGAACTTGCAAAATAAGATAGCAGTGGCATTTTGACTGGCCACTTTCTTGGTCTTTTGTTTTGGGGTTCATTTTTGCTATTTTTTCTGACCAATTCATTTTCTTGCCTTTTGATTATTCTTTTAAGGCATACCCTCTTTTCATTTTTTTAATTTTCTTTGTCTGTATACAAAATATGGAACCTCTGCAGCATGCAAGGATAAACATATTTGGCACTTCCATAGTCAATCATGAAAAATGAAACCTATTGGTATAGGAACCTAACAGTGGCTCCACTTGGGGATGGCTTTTCCTGGTGAAAAGCCAAGAACAACAGGTCAGATGGCCTTATTCTTAGATGGCTACTCTAATTCAAACTTTCTTCTGTTAAAAACCAATGATCTGAACCATTGGAACTTGTTTGAAGTGCTTATGAACTGATCTATGTGAAATTACATCTCTGTCTTTGCTGGTTTCCTTGAGTGCTTGTTAACATCTTTATACTTCCCAAGTTTTTCCCTTTTGATTTCCTGTGGTAAATTCAAAATATATACCAAACTTGGTGTAATTCCTTGACTTTTTCCTCAAAATTTGCTGCATCTTTTTCCTTACTTAATTGCTGTAAATGAAAACTGTTGGAAATACAAATATTTATGTACAATATACTGTTGTGTTATGTTGATCAAAGGGGATCAAAATAGTGCTTAAGCATTCGCCCATTGACTGGGCCTTCCTTAGTGTCTGTGGCATTTAAATTCTTCAAAAAATAGGTGTTGTTACCTTGTACAACCTGAATAACAAATGGCCCCTTCCAAAGAAAATCAAATTTCCCATGCTTCCCTTTATCTTCCCTCCTGGAGTCCCATCTTAGCACTTTGTTTCCTATGAAAAAATCTTCATCTTTTGTTCTTTTATCAAAGATCTTCTTGAGTTTATCTTGTAGCACCTGAGTTCTGTGATATACTTCTTCTCTTGTTTGCTGCAAGTGAATAATTTGATTGATCCTTCTCTGAATATCATTCGGCTCTGCTTGTATTTCTTGCAGCAACTTGATCACAGGGATTCTTAAAGAGGAAGGGAAAACAACCTCTAGACCATACACCAATTCATATGGACTTGTTCCAATTGACCTTTTTGTGGTCAATCTGTCTGCCCATAGTGCATTCACAAGTTTTTTGTGCCAATTCTTTTTATTCTCTTCCAGGACCTTTTTGATGATGTTGATGAGGCTTTTATTGCAGGATTCAGCAAGACCATTACCTTGAGGGTAATAGGCTGTGGAGTGACCCAAGGTAATGTGATATTTGTGGCAAAAATTGATCATTCTTTTGGATTTAAAGGTAGCTGCATTGTCTATAACGATCTTTTATGGACAACCAAATCTAGATAGGATATTGGTCTCTAGGAATTGGATGTTGATTGCGTCATTGTCTTTCCTACAAGGGATGGCCTCTATCCACATGGTAAAGTAATTTGTGGCTTTCAAAATCCACCTATGCTAGCTAGAAGATGAAGGGTGAATTTCCCCAATGAAGTCTAAACCCCATTGTTGGAATGGCCTTCCAGTTGAAATGGGTTTGAGGGGCAAGGGCAATAATTTTTTCTTGCCTTCAAAGATTTGGCATTTATGGCAAGACATTACAAATTTTTTCACATCAGCAAACATGAAAGGCCAATAAAATCCAGCCCTTAGGATTTTATCAGCTGTTGAATTCCAATACAAGTGTCCACCACAATCTCCTACATGAAATTCCTTGAGGACTTTGTCTGTTTCATCCAAAGTTAGGCAATTAAGCAAAATACCTTCATGATTTTTCCAAAACAACACATTATCTATGATACAAAACTTTGAAGCTTTCGTTTTCAAGAATCTCTTTTTGGTTCTGGATAACCCTGGAGGAGCTTGCAGGTTTAATAATACACAACATATATCAGTGTACCAAGGTGATTGTAAAAAAGCTTGATTGATCTGTGGAGTCACCATCTCCTGTTCGTTATCCAGTTCATTGATGTCTAGGGCTTGAATGTTGGTTTCAGTCGTTAATTTGGCTAGCCCTTGGTCTTTTATGAGTTTTGTTGGCTTGATTTCAATGTCATAGTCTAGAATGTTGGCTATCCATTTGCCCCTTTTACCTTCAATTCCTTCTTGAGTAAGAATATCTTTGACCACTGCATTTGGAACATAGGCAATTATGTGAGAGTACAGGATGTAAATTTTGAAATCCTTTATGGCCTTCACAAGGGCATGTGCCTGCTTCTCCATGATTTGGTATTTGAGTGGAGCATCTCTAAGTGCTTTGGTGAAAAAAGCAATGGGTTTCTCACATCCTAAGTCATATTTTTGTAATAGGACAGCAACAATAGTATGATTAGATGCAAAGGAAAAGATTATAAAATCTTTATCAAACCCGGGACTTGTAAGAACAAGTGTTCTTGTCAAAGCTATTTTGATTTCCTCAAAGGCTTGCTTGGCTTCTATTGTCCATTTGACTTTAGAGTCTTTCTTCAGCATATTATTCAACAGTGTAATCAGTTCGGCCAAATTAGGAATGAATCTTCTTAGGAAATTGATTTTTCCTAGAAAGGCTTGTAATTATTTGATGTTTCTTGGATGAGGAACTTGAAGGATAGCCTGTATTCTGTCTAGACCTATTCTTATTCCATCCGTAGAAATTATATGGCCTAGGAGTTTCCCTTCTTCTAGGCCAAATAAAGATTTCTTTGGGTTTAATGATATGCCATATTTTCTGCAAATTAGGAATACTTGTCTGAGATGTTCTAAATGTTCTTGGTCTGATTTTGAAAAAGCAGTAAGATCATCAAGGTATACTACTAAAAAGTCATAAATCTCTTTAGCAAAGGCTATGTCTATTGCCCTCTGAAATGTGGCTCCTGCATTTTTGAGTCCAAAAGGCATTTTGACATTTTTAAAGGTTCCCTAAGGTGTTGTAAAGGCAGTTTTGTCTTGATCATCTGGGTGGAGAAGAATCTGATTAAATCATGAGAAGCCATCTAATAATGAAATCCTTGAAGCCCCCACTACCCTTTGTAGGATATGGTCCATTTTTGGTAAAGGGTAGTGATCTTTGAGAGAGACTTTATTCAAATTTCTTAGGTCAACACAAAGCCTTATTTCTCCAGTTTTCCTTCTAGTGGGTACTAGATTTGAAATCCATTCGGAGAATCTAATGGGTGCAATTATTCCATCTTGATACATTCTTATGACCTCTTTTTTAATAAGTGGAAGGAGGATTGGATTAATCCTCCTCAAATTTTGTTTAAAAGGTTTCTAGTTTTCTTTCAAGGGTATTGTATGTTGGATAACTGATGTGTCACAAGATTTGAGGTCCTCATAGCTCCATGCAAAGACATCTTGGAACTCTTTAAACAACTCAATGGATTTCAGTTTTTTATCAGGAGGCAAAGTTTTGGACAGTTTTACCATTCTGGGATTTTCTGTAGTTCCAATATTGTAGTTCTCAATTTCTGCATTCAGTGGTTGCATTTTTGGTTTTCTTGGAATGTCATTTGAATCAAGTATATCTTCTAAGGGAGTTAGGCCTATGGGCAGGACATTGTCCTTCAGCTCAATTACTTCGGTTTCTTCCTCAATCATTTCATCAAAGTTCATTTGTTTGAGTTCTTGTAGCTTTCTGTGATTAAAAGTTGTTGGATTCAAAAGCACATTTGCTGCTTCAGCTAATATATTTGGCTCAACTTTTCCAATTTGCTGTTGATCATCAACAATGCTTGTGTCTATGTTTATGCTTGAAAATTCTTCTTTTAAAGTGAGGAAGTTGATTTGGGTGTCATATTCAAACACCTGCCAATTTTTTACATTATCTGGGACAACAGGTCTGTGTTTATCTCAGCAGTGAAGTGATGATTGGGCTCAAAAGGCAGTTTACAAGTGCTGGAAAAGGTTGCCAAACTATGTGCATGTAGGTTGTGTGTTCTTGGAATTTTAATGAGTTGTGATTCCAGGAAGGTGTTTAGTATTTCCATAGCGTCACCTCTATAAGCCCTTAGCCTAGGATCATTTGTGACAAAGTTTCCCTTTATCTGTTGTATTATCAAATCTGAGTCTCCTAGAATTGAAATTTTGGTGACCCCTAGACTTCTAATTAATTTGAGCCCCAACAGGAGGGCTTCATATTCGACCATATTGTTTGTGCATTTGTATTTTAGCCTATATGCATGACCCTGAGCATGGTCATTTTGTATGTTGTGTATCCAAATCCCTGCCCCTGCCCCTAATTTGTTCGCTAATCCATCAAACTCCAAGTACCATAAAATTTGTTGATTAACACTTGTCTTAGGAGTTTTGGGGACTTGTTTAGTGGGCAGTGAGCTTGAACTTTGTAGCTAGTTTGATATGTCAGTTTCACTTGTTACTTCAATCTCATCAACAATCTTTTGGTGTTGGTCACTAGATTGTTCATTCATGTTCATTGTTGGTATTGTTTCTAGGAGCTTGGCCTCAGCTTTGGAGCACATTTCAGCATTGTATAAGATAAATGAATCCATGTCAGAGTGAATGGAATATATGGGGAAAATCTGGGGTTTGTCTTGACTGCTAACCACATATTTCATCAATGTTTCCTAGTATAATCTCTTTGGTTGGCCAAATACTGAAATCGTGGCATAGGACATGTCTAGCTGCAAAGATCCTTGGAGTTTTGCACCCCAAGATCTGGACAAAAGCATACCATACTTAGGTGGGATATCAACTACCACCACATCCATCAAGATTGTTTTGGCTGGATATTGGACTAAGGATACACAAAGATCTTTGATTAGGCCTAGACACCTGACCTGACTGGAATCAAATGAAAACAGATCCTTATATTACCTTGTGATATCTAGGTCTAGCTTTTCCATCACTGACATGGGTATTAGATTATGGGAAGCACCTGAGTCAAACATGGCATTATGTAACACTTTGTCATGAATGTTTAATCTCACATAAAATGGAGGAACTCCACCATCCACTGTATTTCCATTGACTTCAGGACCAAAAAACAGTTTTGGTTGATCATCTAGAACATTGACTGCATCCCTATTCTCTGATATTTGGAGTGACCTATGGATTTGTTTCCTATATACTTCATGTTTGGCCAAGTTAGAGAGAGGAATAGCTATTTTCAACTTGCCAATCTCTGTTTCTAAGTTAAAATGTTTCTCTATCTGAATCTTTATATTTTGAGCAGCAAGCTTTTCATTTTGAGCTGAATTTTGAGTAATTTTCTCTTGATTATGAGTGCTGTTATAAGGTACATATGATTTGAAATTATTTTCAAGAGGGTGATTCAAATTTTCTTTTGAAGAATGGGAGGTGTATGACTGGTTGCTTGAAGGCTGTAGGTCTGGTACATCTTCCACAATGACTTCCTTTGGGTCTGTTTTATTAGAGGGTTATGTCCGAACAACCTTTTCTGTTGTTTTCTTCAGCTGGTTGGTATCCTTTAGCTTAGTAGGTTTAGGCACATCTATGGTATCCTTTAGCCTTTTCATCTTTAAGATATGGTACATATCTCAATAGCTCCAAGAACTTAGTAGTATACTCGTCATCTTTCATCGATCCCATTTTTAGCTCATAGAATTTCTTGGATTTGGTGTCGTATTACCTCTCTGATAAGTACTTCTTCTTGAAAGTTCTCTTGAATTCATGCCAACTCAAATATTCTGTCTTGATGTCTCTGACCCACTTGACATCTTCCCACCAGATGTCTATTCTACCTTCCAAGCTGAAGATAACTACTCTAGCCTTCACATTATCTGTGTAATTATGCAACTTAAAGAAATTCTTCATCCCAAGTAACTAAGACTCTATATCCTCCAACTTCTTGAAATCGCCATTGAAGGTTGGTGGCTTATATTTCTTAAACTCACCTGGAAAATATCCCCAGTCACTCCTCCTATAAGGATGATAACGATGATGATCATAGTACCTATTAGAACCAGAACTAGAATAGTACATGTGTCCATCACCTATCTGATCCATAGTATCCAATAACCTTCCATCTCTAATTGTGTCATCCCTATCCAACTTATGCCAACCATGAGATCTACTGCCATATGCTTTGTTAGTCCTATTCTCCTATCCATGGCTCATGTGAAGTAGTCCCCATCTCTGCAAGTCTGAAAAACTTTGCAGGATTATTGCATTGACTTCTACTTGTTTCTCTAGTTCCTACATGATTCTGTCATTATCTTCCATGCAACTCCTTAATTCTTCCTTCAAGCTTCCCAATGTCTTTTCTCAGTCAAAATAATTCCTAGCACTACACTACTCATCTAATCCATAGCGAGAGTCTTAGGAACTGTAGTCTACCATCTTGCTAGTCATATTTGTTGTTTTCTTCATGAAAAGCATACCATGTCAGCTAAATAAAAATATAACCATAATCAACATACCTCTGTATAGTTCAGGGAGGATATCTCATCTGCAAGATCAACCAGATTAGCACAATACATGTATAAACATAATCATAACAACACATATATATATCATCCTACCCATAGTTGAGTCAATAATGCATGACCATATCAACCACACATCATGACCTCATTCATGACAACTACACCCATATCAATTTATGCATAATCAACATATGGAAGACATGCATGCATACATGATATATACAAACATTGACATGCCTAACGAGTGCATAACTGACCTATACTCATGATAAACATACCCAACAATAGACCATCCACTTTCACATGGTGACATCACTACAACCATGACCAACACCATGCATATGCAACAAGCACATAGACCACACCTATAAGTAACACATATTCAACTGACATGAATGCATCACCAACACCATGCATATGAAACAAGCACATCGAACACACGTATAAGTAACACATATGCAACTAATATGAATGCATGATGAACACACACCACCCATTCAGTCCAAGGGGTGAACCATGCTCTGATACCACTCTATAACACCATTCTCCCACATTTACCCAAGTTAATCGGTCTGCTAGGGTAAACATGTGAAAAGAGTCTATTGTAATCTCATTTAACTCCCAATGTACAATTAAGGAAGTGGAACCAACAGAACGCAAACAACCTAAACTTCTACACCTGCAACAGAACCCCCAGGATCCATCCATCCCATCTAGGTGACTAACCCTTGAGACAATTGGGATTTCACCACCCTAGAGTCTCGATCACTTCCATGACATGGGCATGCATGTTACTAGGGCCCTCTAGTCACTCTCACAACATGGGCATGCAAGTGAATAAAGTCTTTTCTTCTAGATTTGAGCCTTCGACCCCAAATATTGTGCCATGTTTTCAGGGCCAGGACTCAGACCACTACCCATAACTCCATGAAACTTTTAGGAATGAAAAGTAACACTAAAGAAATCATTGAAATGAAAATACTTGAACAAATACTTGACTGGACCCCTAATACCCATGACAAACATTCTGTTAAACATGTCACAGATATGCATTATACAAGTCATAACAATAGATCTAACCATATGGGTCTCATAATTATCTGAGAATCGCTAAGAAGCATTTATGCCTTACCATGTTAGCTTCATTATCACTTATTAAGTCATATATTCATTGTGAATTCATTTAAAAATCAAAACACAATGAGAGGCATACATCATCACTGTCATAAAAAATTCCCATAACCAACATTTAACCAACATTTAACTAACAATAATAACAAGGATACATCAACCATAAATGCCTCATATGAACTAGTACATTTTCTCATAAAATACCAAGAAGAAATAGTTCTCATTAATGAATGATTAGAACAACCAGGTTCAAGACTTCCACATACTACTTGACCATAGATTGGTTGAAACAAATCTTTCTTTTAGCTAGTCACCCCCGTGGCATATTCCAAGCATGAATATGGGACTTATAACCAAAATCAATGAATATTTCCTGAGGCTACACCACCTCACCCTCATCAATAGGACCGAGCTTTACCACAATCCCTACTGGATCACTAGGCCATAAATAATAAATATACAATACCAGGATTTACCACAATCCTCACTGGATCACTAGGCCAAAAACAAGCATGGATTCCAATGGATCTCTCCAGCTACACTAGGAGGGATTTTTCTCTCCCAACCTCTCAGCTTTATCATGTATCTCACCATTACCGTTCAAGGGATTCCTATGCCTAAAAGGTCTCCATCCTCAGGGTTTTACCATGTATCCCATCCTAGGATTACTAGGCCCAATAAAGGGAACTCACCACTAAGCTTTACTATGTATCCTGTCATTCACCAGTCAAGGGATTCCTAGGCTCAATCGAGGTGTTCAAATTCAGGCTTTACCGTGTATTCTATCCCGGGATTCCTAGGCCTTGCAAATAAACTTGGGACCACCCCACTCAGCTAAGATCGCATCTAGTAATCTAGCTCAACCACATAAAAAAGTAACCACCACACCATGGCTATTTGGAAATGGAAAGGCTAGATTGAAAAACACTATCACACTTGGAAAAACCGACGCCGATGATAATAAGGGAACCATAAACACACATGCATAACCATGCATGCTAAATATAAAAAGGAAATCACACATGCAAATCGGTACCTGAAAATAATCCCACTGTATCTGCTAGATCCTTCTCTTCCTTATATTATCTTTGCTTCCTCTTTACTTCTTTTCTTTTCTTGATCCAATGCTAAGGTGCTCCAATAAAAATCTAAATGTCCAAGAGTATGAGAGAGAGATAATATAGAGAGAGATCCAAAACTGAACTGATAAAAGGTGCCAACTGATTCTCAGAAGCCTTTTTATTAATGAGTCCTTTATTTTCTTCAATTTTCCATTATTTGCCTTGATTTTCCTCCTCACATGCAACCTATGACCTTTCACCTCTTTTTCTCCCAATTTACTTTATTTTCATAAGTAAAATGCCAAATAATGTCTCATGCATTTCCAAAATCTTTGCCATTTCCTTAGCCATAATAACCCAAAAGAACACTCACACTAAGATGTCTTGCCCAACATTCAACTTGGAATAAGTGTCCCATAACCATAGTTATTATTTTTCCTTTATTAACTTTTATTACATGGAATTTTTACCAGGTTTGTTACATTATGTCATCTTTTCAGTGAATATCAAAACCCTCTTTCCATCTTTTTTTGGTAACAAGATCAATAGTGCTTAGCATTTTTCATGAGGAAGGAATTGTTCCTCCAATATTCCACAGGCCACTTCTTTATCGAAAATTATTTGGACAAACACATCCTTTTATTTGGTGTTCTTAGTTTGACAAAGGCTCTAAGCAGCAGACCTAAAGTACCCACTAGCAAGTGTAGAAACTTCTTGTGTGTCCTCTAGCCCCACTGGGTTTTAGTTTGTTTTACACATCATGTTTAATGCCCACATCCCATTGTTAATTTCTGATGTAACATGAATATAAAATTCAAAAGAAACACTTCTAGGCTATCACTACTCCTTCACTTATACATAGAAATTTCTGGACTCTAGTTTTTGGTCAATCTCAGACCTTAGAGAAACCCCAAAGGGGAAAGCCAGTTTCAAGGAGGATTTTATTTTTATTTTCTTAGAGAATTAATTACAACAATAATTACATCACGCAGAGTACATATCTCTCCCTATTGTTATCTATGAAATCATGACATTTTCCTTGAAACTCGTTCATTGTCCAACAAAATCTGCTCAAAAAATCGTCACTCTCCTTGAAAACAAGACCACAAATTTCATGCCACTGATAGACCACTATCCCTTGAAATTCATGTCACTACTCAGAATTTCCTTTCTCAAAATCTGTAACACTTGATGAGGCTCATCAATGGGTAAACTATATGGACCTTAATGCACCTCTAGCTTACTAAAATAAACTTTTCTCATAATTCGTTACATGTTTTAATTATATTTTTCTTAATGAGGTGAGTACAGATGAGATGTCATGTCTGGTGGTCTAATGTGCATTGATTGCAGGTTTTGGAGCAATTTTTAGCTAATTAAAGTGTAGGAACTTGAATGAAGACAAGCAAGAGGGATTCTAGGAGATAGGATCTCCACCCTTAACTCCTCACTCACTTGAAAATTCCTCAATCAAATCTCATCAAGTCAGAGTTGCAAACAGCCAAGTCATGAGGTTCATTGGCAGCCAAGCTAGTGACAGTTGAAGACCAGTTGATCTCGAGATTGGGATCCAAGCCTCCCTAGATTTAAGGAAGTTGTTGGTAACTTCAGTTTTATAAATCAAGAGGCCTAGAGCCTCATTAAGATTTGGATTTTTTCTGCAAGATAGCTAAGAAGCATTTTCGAAGTTGAAGCATTGTAACTAGGCACTCTTGTGTATTTTTTATATTTTAATGAAAATGAGAAGCATTCTCTTGATTCAGAACTGAGTTGACTCAGAGGGATGATGATCTTGGGTTAGGGCACATCTCTAGCAGCAGACGTTCCTCTTGTTGTATATGTATGCTTATATTATGCTCATAGTTAGTTGCTGAACTGATTTTGGTGTTGTTAATTTGCAAATATTGGTAGGGTTAATTAGTTCTCTTCCATTTGTGGATAGTTCTAACAATAGAATCGTAGTGAAAAGAAGATATTCCAAAAAGGTTGACAACAAGTGGTTTTCACCTCATTTCTCCCTTTCAAGGATCATGGCTTGAGGAACATTTCCATACAACCCAAAAAGACATAATTCTTGCTTTTTGTGTAATCTAGGGTTTCCTGCTAATTAGTGTTATAGGCATATATGGGCACTACAACCCCAATCTTATATGTCCATAAAACAAGGGCTTATATGTCCCTAAAAGTGTTGTTTCATACCCTAAAGGAACAAGGTAAGTTGATTACATCATCTCCCAGAGGTTCTCCATGCAAAACTGCTCAGAACTGGTCAAAACTGGACCATCTCACCTACTCCATGGTTAAAGTATGATGCATCCCACCTAATGCACATGAGGAGTGTGATGCATACTGAAAAGCCCTTCTATGGGGTGCGATGGTGAGAGTAGACAAATGGCAGAGACAGTTTGCAAGGTGGATGATCATGGAATCTTCTAGAAACTTCTCCTGTGACACTTGGCTCTCTAAATTTTCCCAGGGATGAGTAAGAGATCATGAAATGTCCAAGTGGAATTGAGAACTGTTAGAGAAATGACACTAATCAAAAACCCAGAAGCTGACTCAACCACCTGCAAACATCTATATATGGATCCCTCATCCTAGAGATCCAGAGGCTAGAATTTTGCATCTTGTAAGGAAGTGATGTTGGTTTCTTTGTGGAACATCATAGTGTTGGTGATCTAGCTTTTCATGAGATGAAGAATGGCTTTCATGCTGGGAGGATGGTGCTGGGTCAGATCAATGGGTTGTAATCCTCTCTTCTACCACTTCTATCAATAAAGCTATTTGAGTTTTCCTCCATATTCTTGTATGTCTTTGAATTTTGAATTGATATATGAATTTGTATGGTCAATATATATCTGATCCTATATTGTTTATGATTGTAGATATCTATGCTTTGATGGTATTATGCTGCTTTGACTTTATAGGTGTTCTTTGAAACGGGACAAGCGAGGAAGGAGCAGTAAAGATCTTTCAAAGGGGAGAGGAAACGAGAAAGGAGCCAAGTGGAATAATGAGGTTGGTACTCTCTACTTCTCTCTCATCTACTTCTCATAAAGGAAAATGCAAGTAACTTTAGTTTGTTTTTTTCTAAGATAGCTACCCGTCTTAGTGGGACTAGCAGCTCTGAATGGACACTAGTTTTCCCGATAACAATTAGGTCATTATTTTTCAGTTTCATAGGATAAGCTTCAATTGGAATTTTTGATCTATTAGGTTTTGCACTAATTTCATTTCGTTTTTGTATTGGTTTCATGAAATTCCATGCATGAACTTAGCAAATAAATGGTGACAACTTTTTTTTCTTCTATTTGAATAAACCCTTCTTGTTTTTAGATGAATTTATGTATAAATGCCAACAATGATGTGTGTTTTTGTAGGAGTTTTTGCATTGGAGGGAGACCTCATCTCATCAACCTCATCCAAGCCATATCCAACCATGATTGCAAAAAGTCACTAAGGTCTCAATTCAAATTCTTATTTTATGAGGAAAACTTGCCATTTCCATTAAGAAAATAAAACCATCTTAAATATTTTTCTCGAGTTCTGAGTAAGTGCCTACCACTTCCTTGTGTTATTCCCTCCTTATTCACCTTTTCCAAGCTCCATTCCACCTTCTAGAACACTCGCTAAGATTTCAGCCTATTCCTGTAGTAGAAAAGGGAATCCTGTAGGAGAACTAGTACATCCTATAGACATCCTGTAGGAAAACCTGTAGCAGCCTGTTTTGATCCTGAATTGAGAAAAATCATCACCAAAGCTAGGATTAGGCCCCTACTTGACCTCTAAGCCATCAGAACCATTTTACTCCTCTTCCTCCACACCTATCTTTCCCGCAAAATAACCAAGAAAGATTAGAATTTACATTTCTCAGGAAAAAAAGATAAAAAAAGGAGTTCTTTATATTTATTCATGCACACAATAGTTATTACTCTCTAGATCAGATTTCCTACTTAGATTAGTTAAAACCTCACATGTGTTAAAGTGGGGTTCTTTTGCAAGAAAGGTATGTTAGCAAGTATATAAAGGATTTCATGTTATTTTGCAAGCATTTTTTCAGTCTTCCATTCTTGCAATAGGCAACATTTCTTTTCTCCCAATTAGGGTAAATTTCCCCTCTCCAGTTAGTAATTAGACTTCTTTTAGTTAACAAAAGGCTGGTTTGCAAAACCATGGTGGTTTATAACCCCATCTCAACAGTGAGAAAGAGCAGACCAATTACATCTATTTTTGTATACAACACTGTCACCTACAAGTTTGTGTGAACCCAAGGTTGATGAAGTAAATTCGGTAGCCCGAGGAGTTGTAGCATCCCTGTTGCAATACTGGTGCTCATAATTTTTTAGAGCCATTGTTGGGGAGGTGTCTAAGTAGATGTGATTTCTTCTTTCTTTCTTCCTTTTCTTATCTCTTTCATTCAACAATTAGTTATGTTCAACAAATAGTTGCAATTTAGTTATGTTTTCTTTCAATTCTGCAAGTAGTTTAAAACTCTAACAAAAACAAAAAACAACACTCCTTTCATGCCTCGTAGGAATAGGGATAACTTAGGAATTTTTTTCCAAAGACCCCCACCACTTCAATAGCCAACCCTTCCTCTTCTTCAATGGTAGTGAGCTAGAGGAGCCCTTAGGTGAACAACCAAAGATTTTTGAAGAGCCTATAGGGGAAGAAGAAGAAATCATTCCACCAACTGACACAATGGCTAAAAATAGAAATGAAAGGGGGGATAGGGGAATAGTTGAGGGTGCTTTTCCCATCAAAGAAACTAATGGGGATGCTAAGATGAAAAACATAAGCCCCTCTACTCTTCCTCACTTCCATGGACTAACCTCAGACGATCTAGATACTTTTTTGTTTGAATTTGTTGTCATATGAAAAACTTATGATTACAACTCTGATGATCAGAATTTGAAATTATTCCCATCCATTCTCAAGGATGCAGCCCTGCGATGGTTCATGGGTTTACCAGGGGATAGTATCACCACTTGGGAGAAGATGCAACAAGCTTTCAACGACAAGTATAGGGATTACTGCAGGTCCAAAGATACCGAAGAGGAAATTTTTCGAATGACCTTGGGGCATGATGAGTCCTTAGAGGATTATGAGGAAAGATTCCAACCTAGCTACAAAAGGGCTAGGTGCACCCTTGATCTTGAATCACTTAAGTTATTCCTTCTTAGGGGGATCAAGGAAGATCTCCTAGAAACCCTAAACTTGTTTTCGGGAGGGGACATCTACCAGTTGCCTTATGATGATATCAAGATAGTTTTCAAGAATCATTCTAGGGCAGCTAGAAAGAAGGGTAGGGCTAATCAAGTAGTGGCCAATTCATCCTCTCCAATACATCCATAAAACGTGAAATTAGGAACATGTTGGAAGACTTTAATATTTAAATGATCCAAACCCTTGCTCTGCAAATGGACACTATGTAGATCAAAAGAAAGTAGGAGGAAGAAGAGAAAGAACTAGCCATCTTCTACCCTAGATGCACAAGGAGAACCCTAGAAATGAATGTCCATTGAACCTTATAGAAATCTGCTCGGTATGTGAGGAAAACCATCCCATAGACAAGTGCCCTTCTCTGCCTAGATTAAAAGTTGTGTATCAGGGAACCGAAGGGGTGATTGAACAACTCTACTACATAAATCAAAGGAGGTCTCATGGACCTTGACCATACTAGTAGGGCATGGAAGGGTCATCCTATTCATATTACAGCCCCAATAAAAACACATCCATTCCTCCTTGGTTCCCCCTTCTTCATCCTTCCTGGTATACACCTTCTCCTTGGATTTTTGCATCTCAATACCATTCCCAATCGGCCAACCAGCCATTCAACCATATAATCCTCCACAACCTCAGTTGAATGCACCACCCTAGGGGTGGAGGTCCCCATACAATCAAGCTCCAACTCTATTTCCTTCACCTCCATCTCAACCACAACTCCTACAACCTACTCTACCTAAACAAGCTCATATGCATGCCCAACAAAACTCGAACCTAAACAATAGACATGCATAACAAGTCTACAGTGGAGAAACATCCTACCTTGCCTATGTTGTGCAAATTCATGAAATTAACCTTAGGTCTGGGAGAGTGCTTCCAAATAACCAAGCTCCATCTCTACCTAGGGAGAGTGAGGAGGAAAGAGAGGAAAGTGTACCCGGAGTGAATCCACCCCCCTTTCCTGAAAGGTTAACCCATCCAGTCTAGCATACCCCAAAAGGGACTCGAATTATGGGTGAGTTGAAAAATATGTGTGTCAAAATCCCGCTTCTCCAGGCTAGCAAATATGTCCCCATTTACAACAAGATGATCAAAGAGAAGCATTTCAAACATCCAGAAATGTGAAAGAAGGACACCCATACCATTAATGTCATTGGACAACTGCTTGACTTAATGTTGGGGTGGGTAATTTTCCCAAGGTATCTAGATCCTGGGAGTCCTATAGTAGATGTACACATTGATGACACCATTGTTCCCCATACATTGATTGATCTTGGGTCTTCCATCAATGTGATGACTAGGGACACTATGCTCAAGCTAAATCTCCATGGATCATTAAGCAAGACCATGAAAATATTGTAGCTTGCAAACCGATCCATAGTAGCTCCTGAGGGAATTGTTGAGGATGTGATGATCTCCATTGATTCCTAGGAATACCCTACTGACTTCTTAGTTCTCCTACCTAAGACCAAATTCAATGGTTATCATGTCATCCTTGAGAGGCCTTGGTTAGCCACTTTTGATGCCTACATAAGCTGCAGGGCTGGAAATATGACCATAAAAAATTGACATCTAACCAAACAATTGGTCTTGTATCGTCCTGCTCAACCATTGCTAGAGAATGAATTACCTTTATGGCTAGAAGAGGAGGAAGAAGATGAAGTCTAATCCTCCCAAATCTATACCTTAGAAACTACCATACGAGGAGGATAGCTTGATGGAGATGACTTGATTGAACACATCCTCCAAAATCAAACTCCCAACACCATGTCTCTAGAGGAAGTAGTGAAGGAAGCTAAGGAAAGCCATCAGATGATCTATGATTAGCTGGCTCAAACCTTACTCATGTCAAGACAATATAATTTGGCCTTGAAAGAGCATTGAAAATCAACCCCTCTCTTTGTACACCAAGAAGAGGAGTTATGTAACATGCTAAGAGAGAATTTTGATGCCTTCGCTTGGAATTTAAAAGAAATGAAGGGAGTGCACCCTTCGGTGTGTACTCACCACATTTACATTAAGGAAGGTTGCATTCCAGTCTGCCAAACCCAAAGGAGAATGAATCTTGCCCTCAAGGACATAGTTAAAGAGGAACTGTAGAGGTAGTTGGATGCAAGATTCATTTACCCCATATTGAACAGTCAGTGGGTGTCTCCTTTGGTGTTGGTTTCAAAGAAAAATGGAAAGTGGAGGATCTCTATGGATTACTGAGAGCTAAAAAAAGCCACAAAGAAGGACCATTTCTCTCTACCTTTCATTGACCAAGTATTATATGGTCTAGCAGGAAAGAAGTTATTCTCTTTCTTGGATGGATTCAGTGGTTACAATCAAATCTAGATTAACCTAGAGGACCAGGATAAAACCACCTTCACCTATCCTTGGGTTAATTTTTCTTATATGGTCGTTCCTTTTGGTTTATGAAATGCCCCTACCACTTTCCAGAGAGCAATCATGAGCATCTTTGCAGAGCTAGTCTGTGATGCAATATAAATTTATATGGAAGATTTCACCCCCTATGGGTGTGATTTCCAAGAGGCCCTCTCTAACCTAGGAAAGGTGTTAAAAAAATGCATTGGAATGAACTTATCCCTTAGTAATGAAAAATGTGAATTCTTAATGACTGCAGGGACTGTTCTAGGTCACTCAATATCCCAGGAAGGACTGCAAGTAGACCCAAATAAGATAGCCATCAGAAAAAGGGTCCCTACCCCATAGATGTAGAGGGATGTTAGAAGTTTCTTAGGGTTAGCCAGATATTAGAGGAGATTTATAAAAGATTTCAATAAGGTAGCCTCTTCCTTATTTGGATTATTGGCCAAAGACTCTGAATTTTTGTGGTTAGAAAGTTGCTAAGGGGCCCTAGAAACCCTAAAGGACAAATTGACTACTACACCTATTCTCCAAGGCCCAAACTGGGCTGTTCCTTTTCACATTCATGTTGATGCCTCCCACAAAGCTATAGGAGTAGCTCTAGACTAGATAGACGACAAGCTACCTTATGCCATTTACTTCATCAACAAGACTATGTCGAAAGCCGAGTTAAACTACACAATAACTGAAAAATAACTCCTAGCTATTGTCCATTCATTGAATAAATTTAGGCATTACATTACTGGTCACCAGACATTTGTGCATATTGACCACGCTACAATTAAATATTTGATGAAGAAACCTGATGTAAATTCCCAGATTATTATATGGCTACTTTTATTACAACAATTTGATCTAACTATTATTGGTAAGCCTAGTAAATAGAATGTAGTTGCAGTTTTTTTTATCTAGATTGACTTTGCCTAAAGGTGAGGAAGGAATGGTTGATGATCAACTACCACATGAACATTTATTCACCATTTCAATTCTCTCTCCATAGTTTACTGACATAACAAACTACTTGGTATCTGCACAGTTCCCTCCAAATTTGTCCTCCAAGGAAAAGAGAAGAATCATAAGAAAAAGCATCACATTTACTAGGATTGGGGGAAATCTCTTTAATATGGGTCCATATCAAATTTTGAGAAGATGTGTCAGGGAGGAGGAGGTTTTTGAGATCCTCTTGGCCTGTCATGATGGACCTTGTGGAGGTCACTTTGCAAGAAAAAGAACAACATTCAAGCTACTAAAAGCTGGCTATTACTAGCCCACTCTACACCAAGATGTAAAAAAATATACCAGCGAGTGTGATCAGTGCCAAAGGATGGGGAATCCTACCCCGAGGGATGAAATGCCTCTACAACTTCAATTGAATTTCGAGCCATTTGAAAAGTGGGGCATGGATTTTAGTGGTCCCATTGAACCTCCATATAGAAAGAATAAGTACATCATTGTATGCATTGACTACTTAACAAAGTGGGTTGAAGACAAAGCTATCGAGGTAGTCACATAAGAAAAAGTGGTTGAATTCTTGAGGGAGAATGTGTTTTACAAGTTTGGATACCCTAGAGAGTTGGTCACTAATCAAGGTAGTCAATTTACACCCCACATGATTGAAAATATGTCAAGCCATCATAATATCAAGCATAGAAAGTCCACTCCTTACCACCCACAAGCTAATGGGAAAGTAGAAGTCACCAACCGAGCATTGGAAAGAATTCTGACCAAAGTGATTAGCAGCAATAGAAAGGATTGGTTAGATAGATTGGTGGAGGCCACCTGG
>APFE031618116.1:91735-115528 GCA_000404065.3 Pinus taeda | reverse complement strand
CTTCATGACCATGTCACCCATGTGTCCATAAAAAAGTTAAAAAATATAAAAAAAGGGAGAAGAAAAAAAAAACATCAAAAAGGGGCATGCCAAAAGTAACCTACCTCACCTACAACTCCATAACCACATATTCCACTCATTCTGATGCCCATTCAACTTTAGAGTAGAGAAAAGATGCAGAAGTTCAAGAGAAAGGGAACTACATGACATCCTGTAGGAAATCCTGTAGCGGCCTATTCCATAAAAAAGCCACGGCAACTCCAACCCACCTTCAGCATAAGGACTACAGGAATAAAGAAGCTCTTCCAGAGCTCAGGAGCAACAAGAAGCCTAACAACAACAAAATCCAACACCTGTACATCATTAAAGGAACAAAATATAAAGAAAAGAAGAAAATAAAACAGTTGAGAATATGCATCTAGGTAAAGAATAACAAAGTGACACCACTCTCCGACATGCATCAATAAGGAAAAGGGCCAACATGTATGTCATCTCACTGATGCTCCCTCATAGGTACGAATATGATTAATCTATAGGAATATGTAAGAATTTGATTTTATAAGGGAAGGTGGCTAGTTAACTTGGCCACCCTCAGTCAGATAACGAGAAGAAAAAGGGTTATTCAACTACACACGTGGCAAGGTCACATAAAAAAAAGGGAATGAATTGAAAAAGTGGTGAAGTTACAGAGAATAAAAGTTGGAGATGATTATGAGTTAAGGTTGTATCATGAACTTTTAGTGGGGCCAATGGTCCAAAAGGAGGTATTTGTACTTGTCCAGCCAACACATCACCCAATGCAGTCATCCACAAATAGAAATAGTCGCTGACTTCCATGCAAAGTATTGGTTATTTCAAAAATCTGAAGGTGGAGGTAACCTCAAGGAGTCAGCAAAGGAAGAAGTTACTCTTGCCTCCCCTGTAGACAACACCTACAGGAAACTATAGGAAAGGTACATGATACAGGGAGAATTATCACACAGAGTTGTAAGTGGACACCGAGGGCCATCAATTCAAGAGTTCTCATCACCAGAGCATAGCAAAGGGAGGTAGGTTCCATACCTTATGTGTTTCTCATTTGTAGAAAAAAAGGAAGAAAACCTCATTTCTTTTAAGTATTTGTAGTACGCATAAAGGTAGACAAATTTCTTTGAAGGTCAATGAACGATAAACTCTGAAACCTCATCTCCTACAAAATTTCTTAAAATATAGCCACCCAAACATCATTCAGACAAAAATTACCAAAAAAATATGACAGGAGATTTCAACAAAAGAGAGCCCACCAGCACAACTAGAATACAACAACATCCTTCTATGGTAGAAATATTTACAAGGTGTTAATGGATGGGGTTCTTTGAGCTACTAAGGGGATACAATGATGATGTGGATAGAGAATTTTCATTGTCACTCATACCTCTCACTAGAGCTAGTGCCACTACTGTAGTGAAGGGTTTGTCAGTAGCAATTATCCCTGAGAGTATTAGCAGGATAACTACACTCCCCCTAGGGTTGCAGTGGATAAAAGAAGACAAGACTAAGAACACTCTTGCCAAGAATGGTTTTTTCTTTGAAGGAGAAGAACCAATTGAAGACAAAATTGGGGTTAGAAGGGAAAGAATTCCATATCCTTGGAATGAAGTGACTTATCACATCAACAAGTATATTTCCTCTGAAGGTAGATATAGTGTAGTGTATGGGTACCACTTTAGACTCCTCCATGAGCTAAGATTTGGAGGTGGGACACCTCCTCATAACAGACTTAACATACCTTATTTTATATTACAATCAATAATATACATGAGCATCAAGGTACAAGAAGGGAAACATCGGCAGCTAGCACATCATGAGTTGATCAAACTCATCCTGGAAGATGCTTGAAACAATTTAAGAATCCCTATTGCATGGTCAACATTTGCAGACATGCAGGAAGAAGGTGCAATTTGAGCCACTGAGTATGACAAAAGCCCTACTCCTAGTGAGGAAGAAGAAGAAAATGAGGATGAAAAAGAGGATGAGTTTTAGAAGGATGAACAAAATTCTGAAAAATAGAGCAGGGAGGAAGAGGAATCACCAAGGGTGTCTCCAGAGTCTGCAGAGGAGGAACTGCTCTAGCTTCCCTAAGTACACCTGTCAAATCAAAGGGAAAGAGACAAAAGCAAACTCCCCTTTACTTTAGAACAAGGAAGAGCACCCTGATTAAACAAGGGAGACCTCAAACCCATACCAAGATTCCAATTATCATAGAGGACTCACCAAATGAACAAGAGAAAGTAGTCACTGTAGAGAATAAGGAAGAAGACGAAACATCAAAACAAGATTCTCCTAGGCCACCTATCACCTATGTTAGGAGACCTATCACCAGGTCAGCCTAAAAAAAAAAACTTAAACCACCTTTGACCCCTTAACGAAAAGGGAAAGGTCTCCTACAAGAAACATAGTGAAAACTACAGGAAGAAAAAACGGTCCTACAGGAAACCTTATCAAAGCTACATGAAACACAGAAAAAAGGTTAGGAAAGGCTACAAGGGAAAAGGGAAGGAAAAGAGGCAAAAATTACTCAAGAAAAAATAGAGGAAGAGGCCCAGGGGCTGAAGGAGCCTAGCCCATAGCTAAACCTCAACTCCTACTACAAATTCATTTAAGGAGGTAGGGTGATACCACAAAAATTTTCCATTCCTTTATTCTTTTAACTTGAAAAAGAGAGAGAAAGGACACAATAGTGGATGCAAATGGCTAAATCAAAAGGGGTGGAGGATGTAGGCCACATGGAAGAGAAGTTTCAAGAAATGGGTAGAGAATTAAGTAGCATAAGAGAGAGGGAAAAAATGATGAAATCTCAATTAGAGGTTGAGAACACATTGCTAGGAAAGTAAAGATAGGAAAAGGAAGGCCAATTGGCAACTATGGCAAGTTTATCCTTGGAGGAAATTCAATGAAGGATGCTAGCAAAATAAGATTCCTTATACCTCAAAGAAAAATGGTTGTAGTTTTAGATAAAAACCCTAGTACAAAGAGGAACGATGCCTTTCAAAGATTATAGCGAATTCATTTACCTCTATGACCAAAGCACCTTGGAGGATAGAGAAAAGATATCTAAATTATACGTACACAATTTAGTTCTGACATATTTAAATGTGTGGGACCCCAATCCAAAGCTAGGGGACTTACAACTAATGGCCTTGGCATCTTGGATGAGTCATGAGGAAGCCAGAGCTACGTAAATGAAAAGGGTATTGGAAAGAAAAGAAGTAGAACCCCTTTTCATCAGAGTAGAACAATCTAATTCAATGGATTTCATCAGCACACACAACCTCATTGCAAATGATCCCAAGCTTGCACCATGACACCTTGCTGTACAAGAACAAACAATCACTCATTTTGAAGACATGCTGAGATTTCTAGGAGATGAGAGGCAACAAGCCTGTCAAAGGAGATGGAACACCCTACCCTACATCCTAAAGATCAAATAATATCATTCTCCCGATAAAATGAGGGATGCACTAGAAAGAGTACCAATGTATAAGAAGACATTACAAAGACTCAAAGTCAACTGGATTGGATTGAAACTCAACCCACCATTTCTTTTAGGTATGCTAGAGGGGAGAAAGGAGGAATAATAAAGAAAGAAGTAGGAGGAGATAAAGAGGAATGCAATGTTTTATCCACAAGAGGAGGAGACTACAGTAGAAGCCTGGAATGTCAGGTAGGCCACCAAAGCAATGAAAGACATGGACATAGATTGAGTTTCTCAGAGGATGAGAAACATTTTCAGTAGGGGGGTGATGATGAGACTTATCAATGGGTAAATTATATGGGCCTTAATGCACCTCCACCTTACTAAAATCAACTTTTCTCATAATTCTTTACACATTTTAATTATATTTTTCTTAATGAGGAGAGTAAAGATGAGATGTCATGTCTAGTGGTCTAATGTGCATTCATTGTAGGTTTTGGAGCAAATTTTGGCTAATTAAAGTGCAGGAACTCGAATGAAGATAAGAAACAGGGATTCTAGGAGATAGGATCTCCCTCCTTTGCTCATCACTAAATCGAATATTCCTCAATCTCATCAGCTTGGAGTTTCAAACAATCGAGTCATGAGGTTCATTGGTAGCCAAGCCAGTGATAGTTGAATACCAATTGATCTCGAGATTGGGAGCCAAGCCTCCCTAAATTTTAGGAAGTTGTTGGTAAATTTAGTTGTATAAATCAAGAGGCCTAGATCCTCATCAGGATTCATATTTTTTGTGCAAGATAGCTAAAACAACATTTTTGAAGTTGAAGCATTGTAACCATGCACTCTTGTGTATTTTTGATATTTTAATGAAAATGAGAAGCATTCCCTTGATCCAGCACTGAGTTGAATTAGAGGGCTGATGCTCTTGGATTAGGGCATAACCCTAGTAGCAGAGGTTCCTCTTTTTGTATATGTATGCTTAGATTATGCTCATGGTTATGTTCCTGAAATGATTTTGGTGTTGTTAATTTGAAAATAGTGGTAGGGTTTATTAGTTTGCTTCCATTTGTGGATAGTTCTAACAATAGCATTATAGTGACAAGAAGATATTCCAAAAGGGCTGACAAAAGGTGGTTTTCACCTCATTTCTCCCTTTCAAGGAGCATGGCTTGAGGAACACTTCCATTACACCCCAAAAAGAGACAATTCTTGATTTTTGCGTAATCTACGGTTTCCTGGTAATTAGGTCATTATCTTTCAGTTTCATAGGTTAATTTGTAATTGGCATTTCTGATCTCTTCGATTTTTCATTGGTTTCACATTGCTTTTGTATTGGTTTCAAGAACTTGCATGCATGAAATTATAAAATAAATGGTGACAACTCTGTTTTCTTATATTTGAATAAACCCTTCTTCTTTTTAGATGAATTTATGTATAAATGGCAACAACGATGTGTGTTATTGCAAAAGTTTATACATTGTAGGGAGGCCTCATCTCACCAACCTCATCCAAGCCATATCCACCCATGATTTCCAAAAGTCACTAAGGTCTCAATTTGAATTCTTGTTTTATGAGGAAAACTTGCTATTTCCATTGAGCAAATCCAGCCATATTAAATATTTCACTTGATTTTTGAGTAAGTTCCTACCACTTCCATGCCTTATTCCCTCCTTATTCACCTTTTCCATGCTCCATCCCACCTTCTATACCAATCCCTAAGCTTTTGGCCTATTCCTATAGTAAAACATGGGATCATGTAGGAGAACTATTACATCCTGTAGACATCTTGTAGGAAAACCTGTAGCAACATATTTTGAGCTCGAATTGAGAAACATCATCACCAAATCTAGGATTATGCCCCTACTTTACCTCCAATCCATCATAACCATTGTCCTCCTCTTCCTCCACACCTGTCCCTCCTACTAAAGAACTAAGAAAGATTAGCCTTTACATTTTTCAAGAAAAAAGATAAAAAAAAGGGGTCCTTTATATTTATTCACGCACACATAAGTTATTATTCTCTAGATTAGATTTCTTGGTTATATTAGTTAAAAAATCACATGTGTTAAAGTTGGGTTCTTTTGCAAGCAAGGTATGTTAGCAAGTAGATAAAGGATTTCATGTTACTTTGCAAGCAAGGTATGTTAGCAAGTAGATAAACGATTTCATGTTACTTTGCAAGCATTTTTTCAGTATTCCATTATTGTAATAGTCAACATTTATTTTCTCCCAATTAGGGTAAATTTCCCCTCTTTAGTTGGTAATCAGAATTCTTCTAGTCAATAGAAGGCTGGTTTGAGAAACCATGGTGGTTTATCACCCCAACTCAATAGTGAAAAAGAGTAGACCAATTAAATCTATTTGTGTATACAACACTGTCACCTCAAAGTTTGTAAGAACCTCAGGTTGATGAAGTAAAGTCGCTAGCCCTAGGAGTTGCAGCATCCTTGCTACAATACTAGTGCTCATCACCATTGACATGAAAATTTCTCCTTAAAATTCATGATGAAAAAGCTACTTTTGTTCCTTGAAAAATTGGATGTCATACCAATATTAAATGTCTGTAAATGCATGCAAACAAGACACCTTTTTAACCTAGAAATATGCTCTAGAAACATCTTCTTGTTCATTCTCATAATTTGTTCTTTTCTTCCACCCTATAACTCGGCCTGCTAATGGTAGGTGCCTCCTCAATTTGGTGCCGTGGAATCTCTCCGAGCTGATATAGGTCTCTCCTTGAGAAAAAATCTATTATCTCAACCTATTCTCCTCCTCTTCCTCTCCTCTTCTCTTCTCCAACACTTGCACATGAAGAATGGATGAGCCCTTTTCTTTTTTCCTCCTCTTTCATCTCACAATGATGAGAAATCCTATCCCTAAGTTCAAGGCCTGAGATTAGATCTCAGATATCCTTGATGAAGGGTGGAAATCTAATCTCCTATTGAACCCCTTTTTATGTCTCCGCCTTCATTAATGAGCCTCCCTCTTCACTTTGATAACTTGTTTTTGTACCATGTACTTTTTCTCATAAAATCACATTAAAAACATGAAGTCACTTTAATATTCTAGAGTAAGTTGTACTTTTTGTACCTCATAAAGTGACTAAAAAGTCACATGACTTTAATAAGCACATAGAGTCACATTAAAAAGTTGGTTCACATGTTTTCCTAGGCCAAAGGAAAAAATCACTAGGAAACACCTCCTTGGTACCTTTTTTCTCAACACCATTATAGAGTTCTTGAATTGGATCTCAAGGAAAGTCTGATATTTCAAATAAGAAATCATACATAAAGCTACAATAGGTTTCTTTCTATAACACATGACACACTGTGGACCAATGGTTTCTCTAGCACTTCTAGACAATATTTTGTCACAAGATTTTTTTTTCTCTTCCTACTCAAGGAGCATTTGAGTAGATGACATGACAAACCATGGACCAGTGAGTTCTCTAGCGCTTATAGAAAATATTTTGTCACAGGTTTTGTTTTTATCTTCCTACTCAAAGAGCATTTAATATTTCAAACAATAAAAGATTCGACATGTTCTAATGTCCACTTACTTGTGACCTCCAAAATCCACACTTCAAAGTATTAATCCAATAATTGAGTACTAACCCTAAGTGACTTGAGTATATCACCCATTAGCACCTTGATGATCATCTTCCTCAATTTAGGTTAGTGATCCTCTAGTGCAAGGGAGGATTCTTTGAGATACATTAAAATATTTGTCAAGTAATGTAGATTTGAAAGTTAGTTTATTGAAGTGGGTTGTTTTAGAATTTTGCAATAGAAATTTGATGGAATTGAAGAGGACAAAAATGCCTTTCTTTGGAGTTAGTTAGCAAGATGTCAAATATTCCTTAAAATGTAATGGAGAAATCAACAAGGTTATCATCCATAAACTATGCCAATTGTTTCAACTAATTTAATGTGCAAACTAAATGAAATGATCTTTTGGATACACATTGACCTCCAATAAACTTCAACACCATGCAATTATTAATGCAAAAAAAATTGGCAAGACAACATTCAAACAAGGATGAACAACCAACAATTTCTTCATTAATTGATCCGAAAATGATAGGCCCGTGGCTTGTTTGTTTCGTCCACATGGATGCCTGTTGTAGAATGAATTTGCTTCTCAATCTAGTTTGGTTCAGTGCTTAGCTCAAATTTTAATGCATTCAATTTTTTTGTATTCAAGCTTCTGTAATCCATAATGAATTATGCAAAGTATTTTGGTAGAAATCACATAAGAGAAATTTTTGGCTGACATGTTTCGAACCAACAAGTGTGGTTCATCATTAGTTCCTGTTGATGAACCACACTTGTTGGTTCAAAACACGTCGGCCAAAAATTTCTCTTATGTGATTTCTACCGAAAGACTCTACTTAATGCATTCTATTTTTACTTCATGTAATGGTGCAATCTTTGCATTTGAAATTATGAATCCGAGGGTAAGTATTTTGGTTGTCAGTGGCTTTATTTCAACGATTTTTTTTATTTTTTTTGAGTTGTAGGTGTCCATCACTTCTCTCTAGAAAGAAAATATGATAGAAATTATTGTTGTTGCTAAAACCCAATGCTTTCCATATTTATATCTAGTATTTTGGTGGTCGAGTTAGCCTTTCTAAATAAAAATGGTTCCATGGATTACGAGTTCAGTGAATTAAATGTGAAAGGGGATGTATCTGGATTGGGTATTAGAATAGAACCCAAAACTATCCATCTAAACTCACAACATTTGACCAAAGACTCTTTTACACAACCTAGGAATGGGGGAATACTCAGGACAATGGATTGAGTTGTCGAACAATGAAGAAAGAATCAAGCATAGTTCATGGGAAAATAAGGGATGGCTAGGAAGCAAAACATTTGGTAAGTTTTGTGGGTAAAGAAAAAATACCCAGAGAAATAAAAAATTGTTTTGTAAGGTTTCTTTACAAAGAACAAATGCCAAAAGTAATAAAAACCATTTGGTCTGGTATGTGTGCAAATGGAAAACACCTAGATATAAATCAAAATAAACTGAGCCAATTCTAAGGAATTAAGTCAGTGATTTAATTAAAAAGGATTCATTTTTTGAAAATGTGTTGTGGGTGTCCACATGGGGTAGCTCAAGCGGCAATGGCCATGGAAATGAAGTCTCACTGAACCGGAAGTCTTGGGTTCAAATCTTGGGCTACCCTTCCCTCATTGAGAGGTACTTAATGGACATGTAAATCGGAGAGTCCCGCCCCAGCCTACAAAAAAAAAAAGAAAATGTGTTGTGGGTATGATTTACCCAACTGAGGAATCTCTATAGATGATTATTACTAGTGCCTACAAATAGTTAGTGGAAAATTAAGAGGATTTTGGCTCGTAAAGTTGCAGAAATTTCAAGTGATCAAACTCAAAGTAGAAATACAACAAGTAGATTACACAACCACACATTATTAACAATAGATATTTATTTTTCTTGGGAAATTCCTTACAAAGGGCAAGCTATTCTTGCTTAGAAATCTCATTCATTTTTATTGAAGAAATAAATTGCAGATGGGCATGTCTTAGAGACACCTTCATTCATCATGGATAGCCCCCTTGACTCCTCCAACTTTCTAATCATGCTCTACTTTTTGAGATGTCATCCCTGTTCAAACTTTATGATTTCTTCTTTCCTCTCTCCCATTGATCCTTCTTCACTAGAACCTTCATTTTTAATCATTGTTTTTGGAAGACCAGCCATCACACTAGTTTGTTTTCCTATCCCATTTTGTCACAAAGAAAAAACATGATTAAAAGCAATTATAAGCTTGTTACATCATAACATAATATTCAAGGAAAGGATTCAATTCATATCATATCTCCCCAGTTGCAGGTTTTTGGTCCCCAAAATCTTCAACTCTCTTCAATGTTCTTCTTCGTTATTCAAATAGGTTCCACTAAATCTCCAAGAAAGGTTTCCTCTGCTATAGTATGGAACAAAATAGATGAGTAGGGGCTTCCTTTGGCATAAATCTGCTATCCATCTCATGGATAGAGATGACATTTACTATTCCAATAGATTGTTGGAGAACCGTTGTTGGGTTGCAAGTGCTAGAAACTCCTCTTTACCCTTGACCTTGATTTTGTAAGATTTCTTCTCGGTTATTTTGTAAGGCTTGTGGGTAAAGAATCAATGCCTAGAGAAATAAGAAATGCTTGGTCTAGTTGTGGGAAGAGGGAAAAATGCTCAAGTCTACACTAGGCCAACTCCAAGGAATTAAGGCAATGTTTCCATTAAAGAGGAATCAAGATGTGAAATTGTGTTGTGGGTATGACTTATACAACTAAGAAATATCTTTAGGTTATTGTCAATAGTGCCCAGAAATAGAAAGGTAACCATTAAGAGAATTTAGGCTAGTGAAGTCACACAACTTTCAAATAATCAAATTCAAACTAGAACGGCAATAAGCAGATTACACAAATTCACAATATAAACAAAAGAGATTTATTCTTATTAGGAAATTAGTTACAAAGGGTAAGTATGCATGATCACAAATATCAAGCATTGTTACTCACTGAAGAAAACAATTTCTAATGGGTATGGCTTAGAAATATGTTTTCTCATCATGGGGAGGCTTGTTGATACCTTCGTCTTCCTATATTCAAGCAGGCTACATTCTAAGCTCTTATCTTTGATCTTCAAATTTCCAATGTTCTACTTGCATCTCTCCCATTTATCATTTTTCACTACAAAATTAATTTTTAATGGTTTCATTTGGAAGGCCAGTGATCACACAAGTTTATTTTCCCTTCCCTTTTTTTTGGGAAAAAAATAAAATTTAAAAAACAATTACAAACTTATTACAAATTTACAAAATATTTTAGGCAAGGACATAATTCAGATCATTAATGGATATAATTATATCAAAGCATGAAAGGTTTAAAATATCACTTCTAATTCCTTCTTCCATAGCCAAAATCAAAACCTTTAGATAAGAAGTGTATGGTAGAAGATTGCAATAGTAGCCTTGCACATTAATCCAACCTACAGAAAGGAAGACAATGAGGACAGCATAAATTTGTCATGGACATTTTCTCCCTTTCTTGAAAATAACTTTCTACTTGGCCAATGGGGGTTTTCCTCCACATTAATTCAATTTGTAGATCAATAGTTCTCTTCCTTTTATACTATTTCTTACTGATAAATTTCTAATACAATGCTATAGAGAATACTTTACAAAGCTATGGATTCATCTTTTCTTCAAAGAAATAATAATAAAACATAAAAAAAAGTCTATGTATCTTAGGTTGGAGTGCTCTTCTATATAGCTCCTTTTAGACATTGTCAATCTTTCCAAGTGTCATCATACTATAGGGTGTATCCCATTAAGTGGTTGAGTTGTGGAGATATGGTGTCCATATCCCTTGTAAAGTGGAGTGATTCCCTATTCTTAGATTCTTGTGCCATTAAGTGGTCCCCTTTTCCATATATCATCCTTACAACATCCATGCCCACCCTTAGAATTATTTTCCTTCCTAAAATATGCTCTAATAACTTCATTTGACACTTGGCTGGGTGCTCTCCAAAGTGGATTCATTTTCTAGCAGTCAAATCTTTAAAGAATCCAAATCTCCCTTGGAAGAAAAAACTCCTCTATGAATGTGCAATAATTTATGAATAAAGGTTTTTACATGCCACGTTTTAGCTTCCTATAGAGGGTGCTACTCAAAAAGTTTAACTGTGTGCCTAAAATCATGTGCATTTGACCCATAATTTAGGGTTTATAAGGGCTTATCCATTAAAATATCCTTTGAAGTATCTAGAACCTTTCAAAAAATTTGTATTCTTAGAAACCTTTCTTGGTTCCTCAAAATGTCCCATAACTTGTTCCTTGAGTCTTGCATCAATCTTACTTGTGGTTTCTTAAGAAAGGGTGTTCCTCTTTGACCACTTGGAATATTAATAAACCACGTAATTGATACAATTCTCTTTTTCCATGCAAGAGTAATTCACAACATAAAAAACACCTTTGGAGGATGGACAACACCACAAGCTTCTATGTTCTTGAAATCAATACCCGTATGATGTCTAGTTTTCCTAATGCAAGTTGTCCTTGCACAAGCTTCTCTCTTTTAGTGTAATTTTGTTGGACACCCATATCAGGATGATGATTCCTGCTTTCAAACATGTAGAGATTTCCTAGGGATTGTGGAAGATACCTTCAATGGAGAAAAATTCACAATAATATATAGCAAAGTGTCCCGAAAGGAAATATTGCCTCATGTGCAATATTGCCTTCGAATATGTGAACTTAACAATCAAATAGACTTCCAAAGTAAATGCCATTCAACATGAAGAAAGAAAGGTGACTCCAAAATCACTCAAAAAGGGGAACAAACAAGAGAACATGGAATGAAACGGTTATATCATGGACAAGATGCATGTAGTTCAAATTTGGGAACATAAATTGTTTAAATATCTCATAGGTCAGATTTCCATTATGGGTTGAATGTGTTTCAGAGTTCAGTTATATTTTTAGCTAATACACCTAAGAGGTGGTTTTTCTCTAATTCCAAGTATGGAAATATGTTAGATGTGTTTGGATGCCTAACTTCTCTTCACTGGGGATCTTACTAGAAATTAGTAAGAAAGGTAGAGTTATTACATGGTTATTGGGAGGGAAAAATGTGACAAAAAATGTAGTGGAGGAAAACTTATTTGGGATTAGTGCTTGATTTGTTACAAGGAATAAAAATAGCCATCTTGGAAAATTAATCAACGAAGAAATGCAATCATTTTAATGTTAAGTGAGAGGAAAATGGGAAATTGAACTAAACTACTTATGCAGAATATCGGTGATAAGTTTCGAATGTAGTGTCCTTGTTTTGAGTCTGTTTTGTCATCTTAGTTTCACGTGAATTGTGCTTGAGAGAGTTGGGAACTTTTTTTTCACATCACCTTCCATGGATTGCCTAACTACAAATGTGAATGTTAACTTAGCAATTTTAGGGCTTTAAAAGAAAAACACTGAATGCATACATGTTTTGAAATAAATAAATGCAATAGAATGATCAAGAATAAACTCTAATGGAAATCCACACCCATTTAACTCAAACAAAAATAGAATTAAATTGCCTATTTATAGGTGGGAATATGATACTTGTATTTTAGTCGAAGGATGTATAAGAATTTGCTTCATACAAACAATTTTCTACCCAATTATAGGCATCAAGTGCAATTTCCATCTCCAAGTTGGCCTATGAGAGCACTAGGGAAAAGAAATCAATTTATAGACTCATAGCTTACTTAACCCAACCCAATTTCTCTCTGTTAACACCCAAGTTGTTCCCTATGACTCCCAAGGGAATACGGACGGGGTAACCACTAACCAAACTTTGGATTACGGCTTCCAGCCCAGCTATAATCAAGGAGGGCTCTCTCTTTAAGGTTTGTCTCTGTTTTGTGGAGATATTGGGCTAGTTATGAAGTAAAGGTTTTTGGTTTATGTTTGGTTGGAAGGATGTTTTACTGTGCTTAAAGTGGAGATCTACAGATAACGTTAGTCCATTGGGCAATGGAGTCTGTGTCTACTGGTTTCTTGAAATCTTGAGTTTGAGTAGCTGGAGTTACAGGGCCATTTAGATACTTCACGAAACAAAATTGAATTTATAATGGTGGAATGTAAACAACCGGTGAAAAGCAATTAAGAATTTTCCACTAAGCTGGGGTGTGAGAAAGAGATGTATTCCTCAGGAGCAAACTTGAATTCTTGAAACCATAATCACCATGAAAGATATAGTGTGAAAGGGTAGCAATTAAGAATTACACCTTTATTACTATAACTGAAGAAGACATTCAGAATAGCTTAGATTGAGTTCAGGGTAATCTGTGATTAAATCCTGGAACTATTCTTTTTCCTTGCTATTAACTGTAAGACACAGGAAACATGAAAGAGATATGAAATATAACAAAACACATAACAAAGAGTTATAAGGAAAACTTATTGTGCCATGAGATACGCAGGAATCCTGCAACTTTCAGCTAAACACCAGAAAACATCAAGCGACACAGAGCTTTGGAAATTCCATCATCTTTTGTATTACCTCTCTGAGAGTTACAGTAAAAAAAACAATAGAATAGATATGAACAATATCCGACCTCCAACGTCCAACCCCTGCTAACTTATGCGAGGGGGAATATATAGAAGTGTTTCATACAAAATATCTAAGGTATTGAGTCATCTTGAGAAAAAAAATATCTTCATTAACTCGTACAGAAATAGTAGATAAGAAGTTATTACAACCTTTAATACAACATAAATGCTCTTTACTCCTGTCAGAAGATTTCGACCTTTGGAGCTCACTAAGTCGGTTGAATGCTTTGTTATAACTGTTGAATGACGTGTCTGTGCAGCTCTGTCCTCCTGTAGCTTTTCGGCCCTGTCACTACTAACTGTCAGTGCTGCTGTGGTGGCCGAATGGTTGTGCTGAGTTGGCTCAGCCTCTCTCTGCATACATGTTGATATATCCATATTTTCCTGTGCATGACCATTTATATATTTCAAAATGAAAAAACATAATTACCGGCTTTGGTTTAGCAGTAATTGCATCAAACTGTTCCAGACTTCTTATGTGGGCAGTTGATGCCTCAAAATTGACTCTATGGTCTCATCTGCCTCTGTATATTTATAAAAATTGGGAGGCTCATCAAACAAGTGATTGATTTCATTCATAATAAAGAATAAGCTCTCCACCCTGTTGAAAAGGGTTTGTCCTGATGCTGGCCCTGTTTTTGCTGATGTGCTAGCCTTTTCTGCAATCTGATTAGCAGCAAAGGTGTTGACCCTCTTGGCATATTTTTCATGTGAAAGTAGTCTTCGTGAGGGCTCCATCAAGCTAGGAAGACCTTTGTTTTGCAATGCCATGAACTTGTCCTAGAATTTATTAATCTCTGCCTGCATATCCTGGCTTCTTCTCTCCAAGGTCTGTACTAGGTTTCTTAGTGTCAGGACCCTTTTGACCATTGAAATGGTCTCAGTCTTGTTGGCAATTCCCATTTTGATCAGCTGAGAACTTGTTCTGTAATTTAACACATTAATCATTCTGGTGGCAGCCTCAGGCATACTACCAAGAGATGCCCTTACCCTTTGGATTTCCCTGTGTGCTTTTCCAATGAGCCCCATTTGCTCATGAATGGCCTCAATGTATTCCCACTGGTCTGTGATGGATTGGCCAATATTGGCCCATAGGATTCTCTTGAGCTCAGCTGTTACTTTGTCCAGTGTGAGCTCCTTTTCTAGCTCATTTATCCTCTTTTTGAGAGCCTTTACCTCTCTTTCTCTTTCTGCTACATTTTGCTTGGATTTATCATATTTTTCATTGATCTTAGCCAGAGTTTCTTTGGCTTGATTCAACTCTGACATTTGGGCCTCCAAGACTTGAATTTCATTTCTGAGCTTTTGCATATCAAGGTTTTCAGCCTGCTCTGTTGTTGGTGCTGAGGTGGAGGGTGCTGCTTGCTCTGTCTGCTGACTGGGAGGGGCAGTGGTTTGAGGAGCTTCCTCCAGATTGATTGTTTCTGGAGGAGGCTGTGAAGTTTGGCCTGCCTCTTTTTGTTGTAATGCTGCCTGAAGTGCAGCCTCTGATTCCTCCAACTTCTCTTGTGTTTGGATGAGCTATTTATACAGTGTTACCAGCATAGCTGCTGCATCCTTGTCCTGTCTAAGCTGGGAAACTTCTTCAGTTTGGGGATGAAGAGTTGCTGGGATTTTGATCATCTTCCTTAATGCTGTCATATTAGCATCCCTTAGTTTCAACAACTCCTGCACTGCTTTGACATCCTTAGGATCATGCCCAAGCTCTATTATAATGTCCTCCAAAGCTTTGATCATGTTGTCCTTTGCTTGAGAGGATGCCCTTTCCAACTCAAGTTGTGTAGTGGTATTATTTAGGCTATTTTGTAGCCTGTAGTTCACCAATGTCTTGTCTGCCAAGGAGTCATACACCATCTCACCCGTTTGTTTGTGTAATTCAATCTGATCCATTGGGTGGATGTCCTTGGCCAGGACCTCAAGGTTGGTCCTGATGTAATCGGCACCTGACTGTGGTTGCTGCACGAATGGTGTGAAATGGCTCATTATCATTTTGCCCTCATGTACATCATAAGCAGACATGAGTCTTTGCTGGTTAGTGGGAGCCATTTTCAACAAATGATTATGCAATTGTAGCCTTATCGGTTCATTTCTCTTCTTGATATCCTTGAACTGCTTCTTGATGCTCTTTTCACCTTTCCTCTATTGGCTTGAGGAGCTAACTTCTCCTCCTGCTGCCCTCTCTTGTTCCTGCTGGAAGGAACTTGCTGAGGCCTCCATGCTAGGCAGGCCCATACCCGAAGTTTGCCCTATTGGCATTTCTTCCTCTGAAAATGGATTTAACCTTTGCCTCTTCTCCCCTTCAGTTGTTGATGTAGTGAGGGGAGTCTCTCTGTCCCTTTTCCTGCTTATGTCCTCTCTTTGTGGGGTTTGGAGGACTGAAGCATCGATTCTTGATTCTTGCCTAGGAGGCACCATTTGTGTTGGTTGCTACTCAGTGACCATTGGGGCCTCTGTTGTTTGTTATTTTTGCCCGGGCTGCTCCTTTTCTAGCTGATGTATCTGTTGTTGTTGCTGAACCTCTCCTTGCTGTACCTGTTCTTGCTCCATCTCTTTTTCCTTGCCTTTGCTGGAGGCTTGATTTGTGGCTTTGACTGCCTCTTGATGTATTGTGGAGGATGAGGCAGCTGCTCCTACTTGAGGGTTTGGAAGAGAGAACACCTTTGCAGGAAGTTCCAAGTCAGCCATTTTAAGGAGATTTCTTCTTGCTCTTTCATTTAGTTCTTCTTGTGTAATAGGTTCCTCTTGTGTGCCTCTCTTCCATTTTGATTGATTTGCATATTGTTCTATGTGAGGCAACCTTACATGGTCATAACTAGAGAGCCTATATTTGACCCTTCTTAATGATACGAAGTGATTGGGGTCATAAGGTTTCCAGAGGAAACTGGTCTTTAGGCCAAGGCTTTCTAGCATTCCGTCAGCTTCTTTCCAGCCTTCCTCCCTTTTGTTCAAAACAAAGTGGCCCAATTGGTTTTTCACTTTAAGATGTGCCTTCTTGCCTTTGCCTGAAAAGTTCTTTACATCAGCATTCCCAAATTGCCTGAAGTATTCAAGGGCAAACAATCTCATGGGCACATACTTGGGCAGTCTGTATGGGGGTAACTCACAACCATATATTCTGATAACGGTGTAGTTTTGGTAAAAATACCAATTCCCATTGCTATACACCTTGGACAATTGAAGGATCCTCTGCATCTCATCTGTTAGTCTTGGAGTAGGTGAGCTCAGGAACAGAGACATGGCTGGGTGGATGAAAAGGTCTATAAACTCACAGTAAGTGTATGGAGAATAAACTCTGCAGTGAAAAACTGAGGCCCAATACACTACTGACCTTGGATTTCCTTGTGCATCCACCCTGTTCACACCAAAAGGGAATTTCTCATGTTGATAGTGCAATATTAGGTGGTAGATGTAGGAGGCGTATCTGAACACATTTTCCCTTGATAGGTTCATAAATTGCTCATGCATTTTGTATGATATGTAGGTGGCATAGTAATAGCAGATTGGAGCTTTGCCATGGGAAAACATGAGCATCATTACCAGTACAGTCTCATCAATATACTCAATTGAGTTATAGCCCAGAATGGGACTGATCATATCTGCAATGTCCCTGCCCAATGGGTTGAGGTAGCCATGAAAAATAGGAGGGTATTGCACAGTGTCAGAGTTAATAAACAGTTGGTTCAGCTTTGTGATCTGAGCATCTATCAACATCTTGGCTCCTTGGTTTATCAAATCAAACAAAGATAGGGGAACCAGTTTCTTCTCAGTCTTGAATTGCAGCATCTCTCTGATGGCCTCAGGGGTAATGTAGAATACAACTGAGCCTGAAGGGTCAAGCACAGCTCTTTGAGTAGGATCATAACATTCAGCACATAGGTGAATTAGGTCAGGGAATTGGTTGACCTGAGGAAGCTTGAAGATTGGGAGGAAGGAATCCCAAATGCCCAATATATCTGTTCCAGCTGCATGTTTGGCCTTCAATTCATTTAGCAGGTGGAGGTGGAATATGCTTTGGTGCAGGAATTCTTCTGATATTTGGTAATCCAAATCTGCTAAAGCTTGCCACTCCAATTCTCTCTAAGGGGCAATTAAAGGGGCAACATTGAGGGCCACAGGTGCTACTGGTGTATCCATAGCGACTCCAAACTTTGTTTTATATGTGAATTGATGTTACTAGGCTGAGTAACAGAAAAAGAGTTTTTCTTGGAAGAAGAGGTGAATCGAGAAACAAAGGGCAGAAGGGTCAATGGCAGCAATTGAAATACTGCATAGAGCACTTGAGAAGGAAAATACTTGTCACTAACAGACTTTTTCTTAGTAATTAGTTGTAGGTTCGGTTTCCCTGTTCACGACTGCGTGAATAGAATGCAGGTTATGAGAAAGCTTGGGTAACAAGGCTTAGCTAGTGAATTTCGAGCTTCTAATTTCGAATGGAAATTGGGCGCAAGGGATTTGCTAGTGAATTATGTGTTTTTCAGTGTTTTTAGTGAATATAGTCAATTTGTAGACAAAACCAGGCGCAGAGAAGATTTGCAGGGATAAATACCTGGTAAACTTGACGGTCCGGGTAACAAATGCAGGTGGGTAGGCGTGCCGAAGGTCTCGAGGTCGAATTCAGCAGGTTGGTGCAAATTTGGACGTAAAATGCATGCAGAAGGCGCAACATAAGTTTTTGTCAAAAGTGCAAAAAACGCGAAAAATTGGCCAAAATATGGATTTTTGGGATATTGGCGCCTTTTTCGGATGACGTCAGCATGACGTCATCGGGTGGGTCAAGGTCAGATGACGTCAGCATGACATCATCAAGTGACGTGGCAGCTTATGAGTGGTCCACGGGGGTGGTGAGGTGGCAGACAGGTGGAGCAATGGCAGATGGGGGCGTGGACGCGGCGATGACGCTGGCAGTGACGCTGGCAAGCAGTTTAGTGGAAACCAGAAACCGCAGGCGGTATCATATCGCACCGCTTATGATACGGAAGGGAATCTGTCAGAGGGGGCTCCGATACACTGTGGGGGCGACGCGTGGCCGAGGCCTGACGTCAGCCTCTGACAGATATCGAACGCTATCTTTCGGACGTCGGGGCCGGTCCGATATCCACGTCAACCGTTGGATGAAAAGCGCCCAATCGGACGGTCGACGGGCCGATAACCTGTCCGGACGATACGGCGTCGGGCGGGTAATAAAAAATTATTTTTCACGAGATTTGTGCCCGGCGGGACCCTTAGAAATATTAACGGGTTTGTATGGTTTTTCCGTGTATTTCTTTATAAAGTGGCATATTGCTCCGAAACTTAGGATAAGTCGGAAAAAATGGTTTTTCAACGTATTTCTTTGCAAAATCGCGAATGGCTTAAAAAACTTAGGATAAGTGAGTTTCTCATGTAGTTCTGCATAAAAGCGCACATAGGTCCCAAACTTAGGATAAGGCGAAAAAAGTGGGTTTTCCACGCATTTTTGCATTTTGAGCGGGTCTAAGGGTGAAAATGGGTTTTTCCAAGTTTTCTTAGGCAAATGGAGGGTTGAATGGGTAAATGAATTCTGAGGGAGACAAAGAGGTAAGGCTTGGATTCTTAAACTAACTTGATGTCAATTTAATTCCCTAGTAGTGAATCATATGGCTATAATGCCAGGGGGGGGTATTTATAAAATGCTTGGGGTTTATACACCATGGTGTTATAATAGTAGGGAAAGGGTGACATAGGGAATTAGATAATAGAAGTTAAGGGTTAATTTGGAGGGAGAGGGTGAATGAGGAGTGATATCACTAAGTTTATTTGAAAACAACTTAGCTTAGGGAGTAGATCAAAATGAAAAGAATTTTGCACAAGAAATGTGGCTCTTAAAGGAAACCAGAACCAACATAAAACCTTGAATTCTTTCACAAACACAACTGGTGTAGCGATGTTAGTAATGAGTGTTAAACAAGGAAAAAATGGAAGTTAGACATGCTTCATTGTGATGTTTTCTTTATATTTGACCAGCAGGATTTAGTTTGAAAGGAATACATCTTCTGCAACCCCATCTACCTACCCATCTACTTGCCTAGCATTTTTTGTTTCTTCTTGGAGGGTGCACTTGGACTTGCAGACCCTTATGTGCCTTTTCTTTTCCATTGGCTTTTTCTTTTGATTGCCTATTTAGCACTACCCTTATTGCTTCCAAGGCCCCAGATTAAGCAGTTGGGAACCTTAGTTTCTCTGCCTAACTATTGGTCTGCCAAGATTAAACAGTTTGGACAGACTTATTCCTCTATTCTACAATAGAAAATTGAAACATAGCATGGTCCAGATTAGACTGTTGGACCATCCATCAAAATTTAGTAAACATGAAGGCATGTACACAACTTGCTTTATCTTGGAAATATGGGATCTTTGTATCAGCAAAGCAGAGCATATTTTGCATTTGAATTTGCCAATCATGAAATATGAAACCTATTGGTATAGGTATCCAACACAATCATTCCTCCACAAGAATGATTCCTAACAACCATGTTAGATAGTAACATACATACATACATATATATACCTATAAATATTATAATCATTAACAATCATGATCCTGTCAGATAACGACATACATGCATACATTTATACATATAAACATTAGCATAAAAACAATCATGATCCATGATGACCCTGTTAGACATGACATACATGCATACATACATGTATACATATATAAACATCCACATAAGCATGATATCAACATAATTAATAGATATCATAAGGTTAAGGTTAAGAGAACTCCTATTACCTGTGCACAAGATGCACAACATTGAGAATATTTGTTCCCAATGTAGCCAAGGAATTGAATTCCTCACATCCATTCACTTCACCTTTCCTGTTACCTTTTTCATGACTGTACTGCCACTTTCCGTTTACACCAATGGACCAAACCCATCCAACTGATTGTCATATTGATACCTTCAACATCTCTTACTCATGCACCAAGCTTCATTCGGGTCTTACACTACCTACTAGGTTTCATTCAGCTCTCCTTTAGCTCCATTAAATTTCATCTTTCCCAACCAATTCCCAACACCCTCAAGACATAAAGGCAAGAATAAATGCAAACCAGAAGAAAAAAAAAGAAAATGAATAACAATCCGACGTTGTGAATAAAGTGGTATGGCCATACACTAGACATAAAAAAGGTTGCAAATGCAGCGCAAACAAAGCACAAAGAATCAAAATCACAAGAATTTTAATAAACACGGTGACTCAATCCCCATGGATCCTAGTGCTTCCAAAGGAAAGCTCAACCTGAGCCTTCTTAATAATTTCAAGGCAGTCTCTTTCCCATGCAATCCCCTGCAACATAATTCCACAAACACATAACTATCGGTGTGTCAATAAACATAAAATACACCAATTACCTTACCTTATTGTGCCAAGCACAATGCTTGCAACTTAACGCACCCACAACATCTCTCAAGGGACTCAAATCCTTTGAGAAATCTAGCCATAATTACAACCAACTGTTATACCTATCAAATGCATATTTATGAATATAACACATATCCTCATAATGTCAGAAAATTTCAAGGTTAAGAAGACTTCATGTATTCTAAGCACTCATTCATTTGGTATTGCAGTTTCCAAACATAACCAAAGGAGTTTTCACCCAATTCCTTTCTTTTACCTTTTCCTTGAGGAAATTGAGTCTTACTATGGATTTTCACATCCCCCGACTGTTAGTTATATAAACACATCAACTACTATCTTGTCAATCTAATACCAAGAATGTCTCCCTGTAACTGGTCACACATGTCAGTCTCAGATTCCAAATATCAAGACATCATGTATATTAATTTGAAATCAAGCTTTACCAACTCCAACAACCATGTCATACTCAACAATCAACTCACATTCATCAGTCATAATACATAATACTACAACTATCACCTACTTACACTCAAGTGCATATCAACTATCTCAACACATATGTATTAGTACAACCATCCTAAAATAATATCATTTGAGAAAGAAAACTTATAGACACACACTCATATCATTCAAGTGACCAAACATTCACACAACAGATAGATAACATAATAGACACCAAATAGTCAAACACAAAATAAATGACATATTCAAACATTCAAACACCAAAAAGACGACATAAGAAAACTCATACCTTAATGTATCTAAGGGGAGGCTATCTTGTCTGCGCAATCAATCTAGATTAGCACGATATAACTTCACAACATATCAAATCAAACATAAATAAGGTCATGGTACCCATAACAATAACTAGCTAACATGTTCACATCATAAACTCATTAATAATTTTCATTCATGCAGAGCAATCACATATGCATAGTCAGCCAAGATTAGTACAACACACTATCACAAATAAGTCAACTCATACTTTAATACCATAACCATAATCATCTACGTAGACCAATGGAAGTTAGCATGATACATGTAACATCAGGATTTTCAACGCAATAACCATAACCATCATGCATATGACAATAATGCATACAACAACATGTTGCTATAATTCATGACTATATGACACGTGCATATGACTACACTAATCCACTAGAATTTACAGTACATGTAACCATAACAACAATAAAATGAAAAGTATATAATTAACCCTAATTCTTATAACAACCATTAACCACATACCTGCATGGCCACCATACAAATTTGTATGACGATGTTCTCTTACCGTGAAGTTTAGTGCTGCAATCTTTCTTTGGTGATCTACATCTCCTGCTCTATCTCAGCCAACACATCAGCATCATAACAACCAACAACATGATGATGACCTAAAATTCATACAATGACCTCACAATGCATGTTTGACCTTCTATACATTCATAACTATAACCATGAAAATGGATGCATAATAACATATGGACACTCACATGCTTAACTAATCAATATACAATTGAAATCCATTCATAACTAAAGCATCCCAAGAACAACAACATCAACCTTCACATATCCATGACAATGCTAATGAAAAAAATGAATATATCCCCAGCATTCCCTTCTATGTTACAGAATCCCTCGAGCAATACAATCACCCCCTTTCATGCAAACACACACCTTCCATGTTTCATTGGCACCCCCATCCCGGGTAGTACATCCCTCAACAAGTTTTACTCACATAAGAATGTCAAAAAACCAAGGGATATCCCTACCTTTAAACCATCATAATGGTCATAGCATGCTTATGCATGACTGGATAAGTGCAGTTGAACAACATTTATCATTACACCTTGATCAAAATCATTGTTCTTCACCATCTTAGTCTTCTTAACATTCCTTGGCAGATTTTCATTGCTCATAAGATATAAGAATAGCTTCGGCGTGAATCACATAAAAATGACCTTTGTCGATGCGTTTCAAACCAACAAGTGTGGTTCATCGTCAGGACAAGTTGAAGACACAGAACTGGCCTAACAAGTTAAATAGACTGAGCAGAGACTCCAACGGCTATAAAATGGCTAATTTTGACCCTAAGACCTAGCCCAACATTTATTAATAAATTTAATATTATTATTATTTTTTATAATATTAAAATTGATAAAACCACATATCTGTTTTCTAGAAATTAGTGAAATTAGGTGTGTTGACTAGAAACCTACGTAGTTTATTTAATTTAGATAATCATTAGGTTATTAATAAATTAATATTTTAAAAATTAATTATTAGTTTGAATGATTTGTTTTGAAGAACTTATATTATTGTTATTACTTTTCTAATATTAAAATTAATAATATAATAATCTATTTCTAGAAAATAGTAAAATTAGTTATAATGAATGGTACTTTACCTAATTAAATAACATTAAGATATTAATAAAATAATACTAATGATTATTATAAATTTATTAATTAATTAAGTGATTTCATTATAAGGAGTAATTTAGGTTACATAAATAAATTACTTATGCTTATTCCAAAAATAATGATAATAATTTCAAAGGTGATTTAAAAACAATAATGAAATAAATTATTTCAAAGGTAATTCTAAAAACAATAAGTATTTATTTAATAAATTATATACATGAATTATTTACTAAAGGTATGTTAACTTTTATATAAACTATACTACTTACCATTGAGGTAATATTAAACCTTTTTTGTTTATAAGGATTATATTTACCCCTTATTAATACTATTCATAAGAGGTTAGATTTGAAAATTAAATATATTTATTTTATTTTATTTATTGAGATAATATATATATATACATATAT
>APFE031618116.1:74879-91560 GCA_000404065.3 Pinus taeda | reverse complement strand
ATCTATATGTATTGCATGATCATATCACCTTGCGATAGAAAAAATCTAGATGGGCCATACTTATTACCGCTAGGTTAAGGAGCTGCAAATAAATAACTCAAGGTAGTAATCACAAATAAAACTAAAATGATAATCACATAAATAAAGGAATACATCCTAATCTAGATACCCTAATAATAATGACGTTATGAATAAACTAATTAACAACCAACTCAGGAAAAAGACCTTCATCGAAAAGAGGTAAAATCAAATAGGATTAATAGCTAAAACCTATATACCTTAATAATACGAGAAAACTCGAGAAGATTAAACTAAATGATCAAGAAGAAAGCATCCTGGATGAACTAAGACGACAGGGCGGGGATCCAATTTCTACTAACCTTCCAGCCATCATCTCTGTTGAGATTGATGGGTCTATGCTCAATTTCAATGGCTTCCCTTAACTTGCGATGATGGAACCGATCCACCCTGGCAATGACTTTGGCCTCCTCGATGCAGACGTGATGCTTAGTCTTGTCCTCATGCTCTGCTAGGGTTGAGGATTTTGTTATTCCATGCCTCAAATCTGTTGCATGCTCGCGAATTCTCTGCTGGATGGAGCGCCTTGTTTCCCTTATATAGGGTGTCCCACAGGAGCAAGGAATCAGATACACACCCTTCATTTCCTTGGGGTTAACAGGATCCTTCACCGACCGCAGGGAATTATGAATGGTTTTGAGGGGTCTGAAGGTGGAGGGAATATCAAACTTTCTAAGGATCCATGCAATTTTGTCTGTGGTCCCTTGGATATAGGGTAGATGGACACCTAGCTGGCGCTCCTTAGGCTCTTTCTTAATCAACGCATTTTTAGAGGCTTTAAGGAAAGATTTCCGACCTAGGTGCCTACTATATCCGTTTTCCACAAAGACATCAAGGAGGTAGGATCTCTCTCTATCCAGGTTCTCATTATCCGAAATCCTGAGGACATGCGTGGCCAGAGTGTTAAGAAAACCCATCTTCTGAGCCGGGAAGTGATGGGAATCGGCATGAAGATACTGCTCTGTGTGCGTTTTCTTACGGAACACCGCGTGGGAGAGAGAGTTGTCCTTCTTCCTAGAAATAAGAATATCCAAGAAAGGGAGGCTGCCATTGACCTCTTTTTCCATGGTGAACTTAATAGCTGAGGATTGGCCGTCGAGGTGATCAAGGAAACGATCCAGCTCCTCATGGCCATGGGGCCAGATGACATTAGTATCATCAACAAACCTCTTCCAAAGCTTAGGAGGGAGACGAGCCGAGGAAAGAGCCTTGGCCTCGAACTCTTCCATGAATAGATTCGCCACGATCGAGGAGAGAGGGGAACCCATGGCAACACCACATGTCTATTTGAAGAACTCACCCTCGAAACAGAAGAACGTGGAAGTGAGACAAACTTCAACCAGATGAGCAGTATCCGGATCTGTTAAGCGTTTGATCACTTCCATGGCCTCTTTTATAGGAATGCAAGTGTACAGGGAGACCACGTCAAAGCTGACCAGAATGTCTTCGGGGTCAAGCCTGATATCCTTGAGATCCATGATGAAGGATGCAGAGTCCTTCACGAAGGACTCAGTGCAACCAACCAGGGGCTTAAGCTTAAGAGCCAGAAACTTGGCCAAAAGGTAGGTCGGTCCTCCGAAGGTGTTGACGATAGGCCTCAGAGGGACCCCTTCCTTATGGATTTTAGGCACCCCATAGATTCTAGGAGCAATGGGATTGCTCTCAATGAGCTTACGGGATGGGGCACCTACCGAGTTACTAGACTTGATGGCGTGAGCCACTGTCCTAGAGATTTTCTTAAGAGGGTTTTTGGCAAGGTTTTATAACTGCCACTGTTGGGAAGATGTTAGATCATCTTCACAACAGTGGCAGTTATAAAAAACTTGCCAAAAACCCTCTTAAGAAAATCTCTAGGACAGTGGCTCACGCCATCAAGTCTAGTAACTCGGTGGGTGCCCCGTCCCGTAAGCTCATTGAGACCAATCCCATCACTCCTAGAATCTATGGGGTGCCTAAAATCCATAAGGAAGGGGTCCCTCTAAGGCCTATCATCAACACCATCGGAGGTCCGACCTACCTTCTGGCCAAGTTTCTGGCTCTTAAGCTTAAGCCCTTGGTTGGCCGCACTGACTCCTTCGTGAAGGGCTCTGCATCCTTCATCATGGATCTCAAGGATATCAGGCTTGACCCCGAAGACATTCTGGTCAGCTTTGACATGGTCTCCCTGTACACTTGCATTCCTATAAAAGAGGCCATGGAAGTGATCAAACGCTTAACAGATCCGGATACCGCTCATCTGGTTGAAGTTTGTCTCACTTCCACGTTCTTCTGTTTCGAGGGTGAGTTCTTCGAACAGACATGTGGTGTTGCCATGGGTTCCCCCCTCTCCCCGATCGTGGCGAATCTCTTCATGGAAGATTTGTGGCCAAGGCTCTTGCCTCGGCTCGTCTCCCTCCTAAGCTTTGGAAGAGGTTTCTTGATGACACTAATGTCATCTGGCCCCATGGCCATGAGGAGCTGGATCGTTTCCTTGATCACCTCAACGGCCAATCCTCAACTATTAAGTTCACCATGGAAAAAGAGGTCAATAGCAACCTCCCTTTCTTGGATATTCGTATTTCTAGGAAGAAGGACGGCTCTCTCTCCCACGTGGTGTTCCGTAAGAAAACGCACACAGAGCAGTATCTTCATGCCGATTCCCATCACTTCCTGGCTCAGAAGATAGGTGTTCTTAACACTCTGGCCACGTGTGCCCTCAGGATTTCGGATAATGAGAACCTGGATAGAGAGAGATCCCACCTCCTTGATGTCTTTGTGGAAAACGGATATAGTAGGCACCTAGGTCAGAAAGCTTTCCTTAAAGCCTCTAAAAATGCGTTGATTAAGAAAGAGCCTAAGGAGCGCCAGCTAGGTGTCCATCTACCCTATATCCAAGGGACCACAGACAAAATTGCACGGATCCTTAGAAATTTTGATATTCCCTCCACCTTCAGACCCCTCAGAACCATTCGTAATTCCCTGTGGTTGGTGAAGGATCCTGTTAACCCCAAGGAAATGAAGGGTGTGTATCTGATTCCTTGCTCCTGTGGGACACCCTATATAGGGGAAACAGGGTGCTCCATCCAGCAGAGAATTTGCGAGCATGCAGCAGATTTGAGGCATGGAAAAACAAAATCCTCAGCCCTAGCAGAGCATGAGGACAAGAGTAAGCATCACGTCTGCATCGAGGAGGCCAAAGTCATTTCCAGGGTGGATCGGTTCCATCATCGCAAGTTAAGGGAAGCCATTGAAATTGAGCGTAGACCCATCAATCTCAACAGAGATGATGGCTGGAAGGTCAGTAGAAATTGGATCCCCGCCCTGTCGTCTTAGTTCATCCAGGATGCTTTCTTCTTGATCGTTCAGTTTAATCTTCTCGAGTTTTCTCGTATTATTAAGGTATATAGGTTTTAGCTATTAATCCTATTTGATTTTACCTCTTTTCGATGAAGGTCTTTTTCCTGAGTTGGTTGTTAATTAGTTTATTCATAGCGTCATTATTATTAGGGTATCTAGATTAGGATGCATTCCTTTATTTATGTGATTATCATTTTAGTTTTATTTATGATTACTACCTTGAGTTATTTATTTGCAGCTCCTTAACCTAGCGGTAATAAGTATGGCCCATCTAGATTTTTTCTATCGCAAGGTGATATGATCATGCAATACATATATATGTATATATATATATTATCTCAATAAATAAAAAAAAATAAAATTAATTTTCAAATCCAACCTCTTATGAATAGTATTAATAAGGGGTAAATATAATAATTCTTATAAACAAAAAAGGTTTAATATTACCTCAATGGTAAGTAGTATAGTTTTTATAAAAGTTAACATACCTTTAGTAAATAATTCATGTATGTATTTATTAAATAAATACTTATTGTTTTCGAATTACCTTTGAAATTATTTATTTTATTATTGTTTTTAAATCACCTTTGAAATTATTATCATTATTTTTGGAATAAGCATAAGTAATTTATTCATGTAACCTAAATTACTCCTTATAATGAAATCACTTAATTAATTAATTAATTTTATAATAATCATTAGTATTATTTTATTAATATCTTAATGTTATTTAATTAGGTAAAGTACCATTCATTATAACTAATTTTACTAATTTCTAGAAATAGATTATTATATTATTAATTTTAATATTAGAAAAGTAATAACAATAATATAAGTTCTTCAAAACAAATCATTCAAACTAATAATTAATTTTTAATATTAATTTATTAATAACCTAATGTTATCTAATTAAATAAACTACGTAGGTTTCTAGTCAACACACCTAATTTCACTAATTTCTAGAAACAAAATATTGTTTTATCAATTTTAATATTATAAAAAATAATAATAATATTAAATTTATTAATAAATGTTGGTCTAGGTCTTAGGGTCAAAATTAGCCATTTTATAGCCGTTGGAGTCTCTGCTCAGTCTATTTAACTTGTTAGGCCAGTTCTGTGTCTTCAACTTGTCCTGACGATGAACCACACTTGTTGGTTCGAAACGCGTCAACAAAGGTCATTTTTATGTGATTCACGCCGAAGCTATTCTTATAACTATGACAGTTCACAGAAGTCTCAATTCTACAATTGCTCATGAGATGTTCAAAGGTCCACAGACCCGTTCACCAGTGCATCAAGAAGAAGGTGGGCCTTCTAGCCATGGGGAAACAAGGAAAGAGGTCAAGGAAACCAAAACTGTTGAGATGCTAGTGTACTTGACATATCAGAGAGGCACAAGAAAACTTTTTGCAGTTGCTAGGCAAGTGTTTGCTCCATAGGATGTGGAAAGGACCTTGCCTTCTTCATCATTCCACAGGAAAATGTTATATCCATCAAGTATGGAAGGGGCTTTGCCTTCTACATTGGAAAAATAGATAGAGGTTGAGCAGTTTAGCAAAGGCAAGGAAAAAGTGTAGGATGAAGATGTTGGTGATGAGGAGGAAAGAGATTTTGACTTTATTGGGCATGAGGAGCCGCAACAACATTATACTCATCATGGAGTTGATATCATCGATTTCGAGGCTCAAGACGAAAAAACCATCAAAGAAATCATCATAAAAGAAAGGGAAGCTCAAATACAAGATTTGGAGGACAACTTAGAGAGAGGCAAGTTTATCATCAAATATTTGGAACAGGAAAACAAGTAGTTGAGTGACAAACAAGTCCTCATGGAGCTGGAAATGATCAAAGCAAACAGGAAAATTACCAAAGAGGATCATGTCACATTGACTCCTATTGAGCAGGAGATTGAAAATGATAGGGAAACTTGGCTTGAGAGAGTTAAAATTCATCTTGAAAGACTCATTGAGAAGGCCAACAGTGATAAGAAAATGCTCTAACACATGGCATACCATTGCATGACCTGCAACAAAATTTGTAACATGAGGATTAGAAAATTAAAGGCTAGGCTAAGGAGAGATTTGGAAGGTAAAAAGAAGAAAGATATATTGAAGATATTAGTTGAAGCCTCCCTATCCCATGAAAGCAATTGATGGTGGTGTTCCATACCAAATTTGGGCAAATTTTGAAATTTTTTTGCATTTTTGAAATTTTGAAATTCACAACACAAACGTTTTTCCCAAAACTTCTTCCTGAGGCATCCATTGGAGAAAACATTAACATTTTTGGATACATAATTATGAGGGCATGCACCATGGAAATTTTCAAAAGTTTTGGAGCAGATCTGGTTCACAAAAAGGTCCAAAAACTACAAACAAATGACCTCTATGCCTCTTTTTTGGACACACAGGAGAAGTCTTGGGAGATTCACGTTTTGAGGGGGCAAATGACCTCCAAATTAAAAAATTCTAAGTGTTCTAAAAATTATACTTGAAGACCTTTCCAATGAGCTATCATGGGCTGAATTTGGCTAAGGGGAAGGCGTTTCTAGTTGAACAGTATTTATCATTACTCCTTGATCAAAATCATTGTTCTTCACCATCTCAGTCTTCTTAACATTCCTTAACAGAATTTCATTGCTCATGAGATGTTCAAAGGTCCACAGATCCCTTCACCAGTGCATCAAGAAGAAGGTGGGCCTTCTAGCCATGGGGAAATAAGAAAATAGGTCAAGGAAACCAAAACTGATGAGATGCCAGTGTACTTGACATATCAGAGAGGCACAAGCCAACTACTAGGCAAGTGTTTGCTCCACAGGATGTGGAAGGGACCTTGCCTTCTTCATCATTCCACAGGAAAATTTTATCTCCATCAAGTATCGAAGGGGCTTTGACTTCCACATCGACAAAACAGGTACAGGTTGAGCAGTTGAGCAAAGGCAAGGAAAAATTGCAAGAGGAAGTTCTTGGTGATGAGGAAGAAAGAGATTTTGACTTGATTGAGCATGAGGAGCTGCAACAGTATTATACTCATCATGGAGTTGATATTATCAACTTGGAGGCTCAAGATGAAAAAACCATCAAAGACATCATCATACAAGAAAGGGAAGCTCAAATACAAGCTTTGGTGGACAACTTAGAGAGAGACAAGTTCATCATCAAATATTTGGAACAGGAAAACAAACAGTTGAGTGACAAACAAGTCCTCATGGAGTTGGAAATGATTAAAGCAAACACAAAAATTGCCAAAGAGGCTCATGTCACATTGACTTCTATTGAGCAAGAGATTGAAAATGATAGGGAAACTTGGCTTGAGAGAGTCAACATTCATCTTGAAGGACTCATTGAGAAGGCCAACAGAGATAAGAAAATGCTCTGACACATGGCATACCATTACATGACCCGCAAAAAAATTTGTAACATGAGGATTAGAAAATTAAAGGCAAAAAGAAGAGATAAATTGGATATGTTGATTTAAGCCTCCCTAGCCCATCAAAGCAGTTGATGGTGGTGTTCCATGCAAAATTTGGGCAAATTTTGAGAAGTTTTTTCATTTTCGAAATTTTGAAATTCACAACACATAAATTTTGCCCATAACTTTTTCCTGGGGCATCCATTAGAGAAAAATTTGACATTTTTGGATTCAGAATGTTGAGGGCATGCACCCTGGAAATTTTCAAAAGTTTTGGAGCAGATCTGGTTCACCAAAAGGTCCAAAAACTACGAAAAAATGACCTCTCTGCCTCTTTTTGGACACACAGAAGCAGTCTTTGGAGATTCAAGTTTTCAGGGGGAAAATGACCTCTAAATTCAAAAATTCTAGGTGTTCCATAAAATAGACTTCAAGACCTTTCCAATGAGCTATCATGAGCTAAATTTTGCTAAGGGGAAGGCCTTTCCAGTTGAATAGCATTTATCATTAATCCTTGATCAAAATCATTTTTCTTCACCATCTCAGTCTTCTTAACATTCCTTGGGAGAATTTCATTGCTCATGAGATGTTCAAAGGTCCATAGATCCCTTCTCCACTGCATCAAGAAGAATTTGGGCCTTCTATCCATGGGGAAACAACGAAAGAGGTCAAGGAAACCAAAACTGTTGAGATGCTAGTCTACTTGACATATTAGAGAGGCACAAGAAAACTTTTACAACTGCTAGGCAAGTGTTTGCTCCACGGTATGTGGAAGGGACCTTGCCTTCTTCATCAGTCCACATGCAAATGTTATCTCCATCAAGTATGGAAGGGGCTTTTCCTTCTACATCTAAAAAATAGGTACAGGTTTAGTAGCTGAGCAAAGCCAAGGAAAAAGTGTAAGAGGAGATCTTGGTGATGAGGAGGAAAGAGATTTTGACTTGATTGAGTAGGAGGAGCCACAATAGCTTTATACTCATCATGGAGTTCATATCATCGACTGGGAGGCTCGGGATGAAAAAACCATCAAAGACATCATCATACAAGAAAGGGAAGCTCAAATACAAGCTTTGGCAGACAACTTAGAGAGAGCCAAGTTCATCATCAAATATTTGGAACAGGAAAACAAACAGTTGAGTGACAAACAAGTCCTCATGGAGTTGGAAATGATCAAAGCAAATAGGCAAATTTCCAAAGAGGCTCATGTCACATTAACTCCTATTGAGAAAGATAATGAAAATGATAGGGAAACTTGGCTTGAGAGAGTCAAAAATCATCTTGAAGGACTCATTGAGAAGGCCAACGGAGATAAGGAAATTCTCTGACACATGGCATACCATTACATGACCCGCAACAAAATTTGTAACATGAGGATTAGAAAATTAAAGTCTAGGCTAAGGAGAGCTTTGGAAGGCAAAAATAAGCAAGATAGATTGAAGATGCTGTCTGAAGCCCACCTAGCCCATCAAAACAGTTGATGGTGGTGTTTCATGTGAAATTTGGGCAAATTTTGAGAAATTTTTGCATTTTTGATATTTTGAAATTCACAACACAAATTTTTCCCAGAAGTGCAGTGCTTCCTGGGGCATCCATTGGATAAACAATTGATATTTTTGGATTCATAATGATGAGGAAATCTACCTTGGAAATTTTCAAAAGTTTTAGAGTAGATCTGGTTCACCAAAAGGTCCAAAAACTACCAAACAATGACCTCTCTGCCTCTGTTTGGACACACAGAAGAAGTCTTGGGATATTCAGGTTTTGAGGGGGGGAATGACCTCGAAATTCCCAAATTCTGGGTATTCCAGAAACTAGACTTGAAGGCCTTTCCAATGAGCTATCATGGGCTAAATTTGGCTAAGTGGAAGGCCTCCAAAATCAGGTGGAAAATGGTGTTGTGCTTAGGACCAATGGCGCTGCGCTTAGGGCCATTTTCCTCAGGAAACTAAAATTCGCCTGTTTTGATTGTGAATTTGATTTTTATCTCCTCATGGACGATTTCACTGATTTAATTGATGGCATGGCATGTAAATGTAGTGGTAAAATAGTGTTAGAGGGTATATTCATTAGTTAGAGGTGGTTTTGAGGCAAATGAATCAGTTTCCTTTCTTTTAGAGGCAAGTTGTTTGACTGCCTACATTCCTGGTCCTTGTTTGGAAATGGTTGAAACATCTCCTCTACTCATGGTTTTGACCCTTGATGGTTAGGATGAGTGATTGCAATATCTATATGACGTATTTTCTTTCTCATTTGCAATGGTTCGATTCAGCCGGATGCTCATGTACTGAACAATTATCATTTTGTAGCAATTGTGGCAGGAAACTAATAAAGTTGCAGCTATTTTTATGGGATACCTATGGTATGGCCTTTAGCATGTGTTTCTTCTTCTATTAATATGTTTTCATGTTATTTGTGTATGCCTCTTTCATATAATTTCTTATGATTGGTTGTTTTCAAGTCAAATAGGTGGAATACATTAGGTTTTAATGCTTTGTCTTGGGAAAACACCAGTATTTCATGTTTTCTCTTCTGTTTAGGAAGGATTCTTGACTTTCTCAGGCCCTTCTTCGCTCCTCACAAATCTAGCCTTTCGCCCCATTAGGATTAAGGTGTTGAATATCATACCTACCTTGCCCCATAGAATCCCTTTCATTTTTGACTTAGTTTCGCAGACCCAAATTGCCCAGCTCCTCCTGATCTGGCAAAACACCAACAAATTCAATCAAAACCCTTGAGCTACTATATCTAGCATAAAATCCTTTTTCCTATCTAGCCATCTTGACTGAGATCCATAAGGATAGAGCCCTCTCCCGACCTAGTAGGGCTAGCTACTAGGTTAAGCGTGGTTTGTGGTTACCCTAGAATTGCCTCCCTTCAGCCTGAGGTCAATTTAGGTGATAACATAACATTCTCACAACACCATATGCACAGAAAACTGCATATCCAATCATGCACACAATATGATATGTACACATAATCGCATATCCAACATGTACATAGCACCATCTATACCCAACACTGCATATGTAATATACACACAACAACATTTATACAACAAACATACAACATCATATGTACACAATACCACATATACAACATTACACATCACCATAGGTACAACCACTCAATATACAACATGCACAACATATACACAACAATGGCACTGCACATGCAAAACCATATTGCCTCTACCAAGCAACCTTGCTTCTATTGTCTCTCCAACGTCCATGCTTATCTGATCATGTCGTGGATCACATTATTTTCATTCTATTGATGTATATCTCAACATTAACCTATCCATGACGTAAACATAGACATAATATAATCAAATAATATGAATTCATAACCACATGATATTGACCTCAAATATTTTTCAGCCTACTCTTCCCACTTGGTTCCTCATGAACCACGAACCTATTCATGTCATTCACCTTCGTAAGTAATCATTCCTCCACAAGAATGATTCCTAACGACCCTATCAGACAACTACATACATACATATATATACCTATAAATATTAGCATAAAAACAATCATTGTTCATGATGACCCTATCAAACATGACATACATACATACATACATGTATACATATATAGACATCAACATAATCATGATCGCAACATAATTACCAAATATCATAAGGTCAAGGCTAAGATAACTCCCTTTATCTATGCACAACATGCACAACATTAAGAATGACCATTCCCAACATAGCCAAGGAATCTGATGCCTCACATCCATTCACTTCCACCATTCTTGTTACATTTCTCATGACTATACTACAACAATCCATTTACACCAATGGACCGAATCAACCAACCGATTTTCATATTATTACCTTCAACATCCCTTACTCATGCACTAAGCTTCGTTTGGATCTTACATTATCTACTAAGTTTCATTCAGGTCTTCTCGATCTCCATTAACTTTCCTTTTTCCCAACCAATTTACAATACCCTCAAGAAATAAAAGGAAAGAAAAAACAAAAACAACAAGAAAACCATGAAAACCAATAAAAATATGACGTCATGAACAAAGTGGTATGGCCATACACTATACATAAAGAAAGCTGAAAATCAAGCACAAAAAAAGCACAAAGAATCAAAATCACAAGACTCTCAATAGACACCATAACTCAATCCCCATGGTTCCCAGTGCTTCCAAATAAAAGCTCAACTTGAGCCTTCTTCATAATTTATTGGCATCTCTTTTCCATGAAATCACCTACATCATATTTCCATAAACACATAACTAGAAGTGCATAAATAAACATAAAAGTACACCTCTTACATTACCTGGTTGTGCCAAGCATGTTTCTTGCAATTAGACACATCCACGCCATCTATCGAGGGACTCCAATCCTTTGACGAATCTACCCATAAGTAGAACCAATTGTTATACCCGTTAAATACATATTTATGAATATAACGCATATCCTTATAATGTGAAACAAATTCAAGGTTAAGGAGACTTCTTCTATGCAAAGCACTCATTGATTGGAATTGTGATTTTCGAACATAGCTAAAGGATTTTTCACCCAATTCCTTTCTTTCACCTTTTTCTTGCTACAATTGAGTCTTATAATGTATTGTCACATCACCTAACTATTAGTTATAAAAATGCATCAACTATTACCTTGTCAAGTGATGAGCCTCGATATTGCAACAAGAATGCTACAACTCCCAAGGCTACCGACTTTTAATTATCAACCCAGGGTTTGTAAAAACTTAAGCAGTATCGACAATATATGTGTAGCATACAATGTATCCTTATTTTGTTGTCATGATGTATCAAAGTGCATGTACTGAAATCAAACCCTAAACTAATTGCAGAAAATGAACTGAAATGGAAACCCTAACCTACTGCAAGAAATAAAGTACAAGGAAAGAAACATATTCTAATTGCATAAATATCATGAAATAAATGTAAAATAAACCTAACTTAACCCTATTTATCACATGTGATGATTTAGACTAACTGAGCATGGATTTTGATCTAGGGAGTATTAACTGTTATGAGCATGTGTGAATATAAAAACACTCCTATTTTAATCTTTTTGTTTTATAAATGCAAATGCTAATCCTCACTTGTTCTTTGGAAGGGGAGACAGGTATGAAGGAAGAGGGATAAAATGGTCTTGATAGCATGGAGGTCAAGTAGGGGTCTAATCCCAGCTTCAATGATGATTTTTCTCAATTTGGTCTCAAAACAGGCTGATACAGGATTTCGTATAGGATGTACTAGTTCTCCTACAGGATCCCCTATTTTACTACAAGATGTTACAGATTTACAATATGAAATTATAATTCATTGAATGACAAAGAAAATCAAATCCAAATTGGATGGGACATATTTTTTTATTGACTAGCATGTATTAGGTCTCCATTCCAAGTGGAATCACTCAAAAAGACCTCTGTTAACCCATGCAAAAAAATAGGAGAAAATTACTAGCTTAAAAATCATAAATTTGAGAACTAGTGAGTCAGTAAATCCATCAAATGCCTAACCTAATAAAGTGAAAATACAATGGGGTAGATTTTTTTATGGAATAGAATGTTTCTATGATCTAATACAAGTGGAATAAATTTGATTGAATCTCGTTAGAATTCTCTAAAAAATAGCAGAAATGTACTGCTAGTTGCCACAAAGGAGTTCCAAAAATTTAGATTTGGGAACAAGAAGACTAATCCAAGTAGCTCAATGATTACTATGACCTTCCAAATATTTTCCGAGGATGAAATGATGCTTTTGATCCTACAAAAGGACTTACATCAACCATTTAACCCAATCCTACAACAAGAAATCATTAATACTAAATGCAGAAATAGAAATAAATAAAAACAAGAGATGCATGTAAATAAGAAGTGAAAAGAAGGAAAGAAAATGATACAAAAGGGCTATGAGGCTCCTGGGATGGCCATGCCCAAGGAATCTCAGAGACCTATGGAGGAGAACAAGATTTAGAAACTGAACACGACACCAATCTTCATTATTTTCATCAATACAATTACATCCCTGTAAGAAAATACAATGGAGTTGGAGGAATACGAGTTCTCTCCACAAGACACTAATGAAAATATATATATAGAGGAAAATTTGACTTGGTACTTACAAAAAATGATTAGGAATCATTACCCATGAAAGGAGGAAGCTTTCCCCCCTAAAATCCCTTGATTAGTGCATCTAGTTCCCAATACTAGGAATCTCCATTAAATGGTAGGGAACGCATTCCTAGATTTTCTTAATCATTAGAGTTCCACAATCTGTGCCATATTTCCATAATATCTCGGTCATTTATTATTTAATAGTGATCCTCCTGTAGTAGGGAGAAAGTCCCTAAATTATTTCCTCCTCCAAATCTTCATAATCTGCCAAATATTCTCATAATATTCCACAAAAATAAATAATATTAGGAACAAATATGCAATTATTCATGAACATTCTTACTGAATATATTAAAGTTAAAAATACATTATCTAATTCAAAAATATACATTTAATGTGTTGAAGGATGGTCATAGGCTTTAATTTATGTTTAATTAGAGGCATGTGCCTTAATTAATGTCTAATTTAGAGGCCCTTCATAACTCCCAGGTGAAAGTGTTGCTCATTCTCTGTGCAACTTAGTGACCTCATTGTGCCTCATTCATGGCCCTTGTGGCCTCTCTCTTTTGCATTTAGAATCCAGGTTGTAATTGTTGGGTGTGCAGCCTGATTATCTTCTATATTCAAAAGTATCACCGCATTGGACCCCAGTTCGAAATGTCGCGGCAACATCGCCTGTAAAATATTTGCTAAGGGGGGTGGCAGCGCCCCTGAAGCTAAGAATAGATGTAAAATTGCCTTGTAAAAGTATATTAATTTCTAGTCAATATGGGCTATTCATTAAGTGAATATCTGATAGTAGAAGTTATGTTTAATTTAGGGTTTTTTCCCTAGAAGGCAACCCCTTGCTATATATGAGGGAATTGTATTGCGTCTATGTGCATCTGTATCCTGAGTGAGGAAGAGAGAGAAGATTGAGAGTGAAGAGGGAGTTACAACAGATCTATTATAGGTTGTGTCTCTTCATTTTGTTGGATAATATAAAAAGAAGGATTGCTTGTTTCTCCATGGACATAGCCCAAACTAGGTGAACCACGTATATCTGTATCTCTCTTGTTTTATGCGTTTTTTGTGTTTATATTTCTACAATACTTTATGTGTTCCATTGCTCTGTAATATATAATTTTCTAACAGCTGGTATCATAGCCGAAGGTTTATTTGGTTGATAAACTCGCAGGAGAGAAGGATTCCTGGTTTGAGTGGGAGCAATGGCGGAAGATGGTAGGTTTAGGGTCGAAAATGTCAACGGCCAAAACTACCAACTGTGGAATATGCAGATGGAAGATTATCTGTATCAGAGAGATCTGTACCTACCATTGAGAAAAAATACAAAGAAGCCGATGAGTATGACAGACACATAATGGAATATTCTTGACAGAAAGGCACTTGGAACAATATGGTTGTGCCTAGCGATGCCGGTAGCATTTAATATTTCAAAGGAAACGATAACAGAGAGTTTAATATCACATTGGCCAAACTATATGAAAAACCATCGGCCTCAAATAAGGTATTTCTTATGAAGAATTTATTTAATATGAAGATGTCAAAAGGTGGATCTATTGCAGACCATTTAAATGATTTTAATACAGTTACAAGTCAGTTAAGTTCTGTAGGTGTAACTTTTGATGAAGTTAGGGCTCTGTTATTTCTGTGCTCATTTCCAGAAAGTTGGAATAGTTTAATTATGGCCATTAGTAACTCTGCCTCTGGATCTAGGACTTTAAAGTTTGATGATGTTGTCGGTGCAATCCTTAGCGAGGAAATGCGACAGAAAAGCACTAGTGAGACATCAGGTAATGCTTTGACTGTAGAGACTAGGGGAAGAAAAATAGAAAGAGGAATCAGCCCAGGCTATTGCAGTAAGTCAAGAAAAGGCAGATCCAAGTCTAGATCGGGGATAGTGTGCTACAAATGCGGGAAGAAATGACACCTGAAGAAAGACTACAAGTCTCAAAAGGGAAAAGAAGGAGACGCGCAGCAAGAAACTAAGCATGAAGCGAATGTAACAAGTGATGTGTTGCAACATGCTTTGATTCTTTCATTAGAAAATATTATTGATACTTGGGTGGTAGATTCAGGGGCCTCATTCCATGCCACACCTAATAGGAAACATTTTTATGATTATGTTCAAGGAGATTTTGGACAGGTTCGATTGGGTGATGATAAACCCTGTAAAATCATTGGAATGGGTACAATTTTCATAAAACAAGAAAATGGAAATCAGTGGCTATTGAAGGAGGTAAGGCATGCTCTAGATTTGAAGAAAAATCTAATTTTAACAAGGCAGTTGGGAGGTGAAGGTTGCATAACTACTTTCACAGATAAAACCTGGAAGGTCACTAAAGGATCCCTAGTAATAGCGAAAGGAGGAAAGGTTGGTACATTGTATTTAATCAATGGTATTTATAACCATGTTAATGCTTTAACCTCTACATGAGAAGATACGACATTGTGGCACCATAGGCTCGAGCACATGAGTGAGAAGGGGATGCAGACTCTTCACTCAAGAAATTTGTTGCCAGTTTTGAAGCATGTTGATTTAAAATTCTGTGAGAATTTTGTTTATGGAAAACAGAAGATAGTCAAATTCCTTAGAGTTGGGAAAGAAAAGAAGAGCGAAAAAATAGAGCTTGTGCATAAAGATGTATGGGGACTTGCTCAGGTATCATATCTTTGTGGCTCTCATTATTATGTTACTTTTATTGATGATGCAACTAGAAAAACCTGGATTTATTGTATTCGAAATAAATCTAATGTATTTGATACTTTCAAGAAATGGAAAGCTTTGGTTGAAAATGAGATAGCGAAAAGGTTGAAGTGTCTCAGATCAGATAATGGATGTGAATATTGCAACAAAGAGTTTGATAAGTACTGTTCAGAGAATGGAATTCGTAGAGAGAAGACAGTTCCAGGAACACCACAAGAAAATGGTGTGCCAGAAAGAATGAACAAGACAATCATGGAGCGTGCAAGGTGCTTGAGATTGCATGCAGGATTGCCTTTACAATTTTGGTTAGATGTTGTAAATACTGTTGTTTATCTAATAAATAAAGGGCTTCAAGTTCCTTGGATGGTGGTATTATGGAGGAGGCATGGATAGGTAAAAAGGTAAACTACTCATTTTCAAATACTTTTGGTTGTGAATCCTTTGTCCATATTAATAAAGAAAATAGAACAAAGCTTGAGGCAAAATCAAAGAAATGTACCTTTATTGGATATGGTGTTAATGATTTTGGTTATCGCCTATATGATTATGAAAATCACAAAATCATTAGGAGAAGAAATGTAATATTCAATGAAAAGTCTTGTAGAAGAATCAATTGCAGGAAAAGAAACAGGAAAAAGAAAATAGAGAATACACAGTGCTTGATGATATCACAGGAAAAGTGATGGTGCCTGAAAATCATAATGATCAATAGACAAAACAACAACCACAACAGCAACAAGCACTTCAAACACCTAAAAGTGGTGTTAGAAGATCTACCAAGATAAGTAGACCCCTTGAATGATACTCTCCTTCATTATATTATGTATTATTGACTAATTCTAGTGAACCAGAATGTTATGAAGAAGCAGTGCAGGTAGAAACTAGGAAGAAGTGGGAGCAAGCCATGAAAGAAGAGATGGACTCCTTAGCACATTACCAGACTTGGGACTTAGTCAGGTTGCCTACAGGTAAAATAGCATTGCAAAATAAATGGGTTTACAAGTTGAAGGAAGAAGATGGAGGTAGAAAAAGGTATAAAGCTA
>APFE031618116.1:60320-74581 GCA_000404065.3 Pinus taeda | reverse complement strand
GTTGGGTCTCAAAACTGCAAAGTGTTGTTGCACTCTCAACAACAAAAGTAGAGTATGTTGTTGCTGTAGAGGCTAGTAAAGAAATGATTTGGTTACAAAGGTTTCCAGATGAATTGAGTAAGAAGCAGGAGTTGGGCAGGTTATACGGTGACAGCCATAGTGCCATACATCTTACAAATAACTTTGCATTTCATTCCAAGATTAAGCATATACAACTCAAGTACCATTTCATATGGTCAATGTTGGAAGATGGATAGTTGAAGCTGGAAAAGATACACACTAGCCAGAATCCTGCAGATATGTTAACAAAAGTTGTAACGAGGGAGAAACTGAGAATCTGCTCAGTTTCAATTAGTCTTCAAGTATGATGAAGAAGATGAGAAACAACCAAGTCCAAAGTGGAGTGATTGTCTAGCAAATGAAGCAGCAGTGGAGTTGCTATAATCAGTCTCCAAGTGGGAGATTGTTGGGTGTGGAGACTGATTATCTTCTGTATTCAAAAGTATCACCGCATTGGACCCTAGTTCAAAATGGGGTGGCAACACCGCCCATAAAATATTCACTACAAGGTGGGTTCAGGAGAGGCGGAAACACCCCAGAAGCTAAGAATAGATGTAAACTTTCCTTGTAAAAGTATAGTAATTTCTAGTCAATCTGGGCTATTCATTAGGCGAAGATCTGACAGTAGAAGTTATGTTTAATTTAGGTTATTCCATCTATGTGCATCTCTATCCTAAGTGAGGAAGAGAGATGATACTGAGAGCGAAGAAGGAGTTACAACGGATCTGCTATAGGTTGTATCTCTTCAATTTACTGGATAATATAAAAAGAAGGACTAGTTGTTTCTCCATGGATGTAGCCCAAACTAGCTGAACCACATATATCTGTGTCTCTCTTGTTTTATGCATTTTCTGTGTTTATATTTCCGCAATATTTTATGTGTTCCATTGCTCTGTAATATATAATTTTCTAACAGTAATTTCTGCAAGGACAAGCCCAAAAACATATTTGTGCAAAGAAAAATTATTGTTTCTTGATACCAGTAGTTTGCCTTCTTCCCCTTATTCAAAATGGTTCTTGAATATTTTTCAGTTTGGAAAGGTCTTCCACATCCTTATCAACCTTCTGCTACCTTGTTCCACCATCTGGAAACCTATGAAACCTTCAAAATATCTTTATATGAGAACTAGGACATCCTGTAGTAATTCTTGTCAAAACTACAGGAAACCCTGTTAAAACTAGAGGAAACCCTTTTTGAGCATAAATGATAGTCTGAGCCTAGGACAAGACCTCAAATTGACTCCCATGCCTTTCTCTCATTTCTATAACATCTTTCAGGCCTTGGACAAAAGCTAGAAAGAGATTAGGGACCTCTTGGAATGTCTCATTACATCACTACAGTTTGAGTTCTGTTTTGGTGGTGTATGCATCATTTCCTTTTGTTGCCTTCTTCTTCTCTCTTGTGGCCTAGATGGTTGCCTAATGGCCTTTGAGTTCTTTGTTTTGATTAGGTCTCTCTTAGGCACTATCATTTTGGGTTTTAGCACAATTTTGTCTTTCTTCCTTCTTGTAGCAGCATTCTTCCTTCCTGTAGTAGTCATTCCTTCTTCCTTCGGAATCTCCTAAGGGTATGGGAGTGATGAGACATGATGTATGTTTGTGAAAATGGAGAGGATGATTTTTTTGCTTTTTCAAGAAATTTTCAGGGTGAGATAGGGTTTGTTCTTGAAATCATGAAATTGGATTGATGAATGATGGATAGATAGTGAATATGAAGTGGATGGAGGGCTTGGAGTGTTGTGGTGACTTGGTCTTTGCAAAAATTTATTCTTTTAACTATCTTCCTCATTCCTTGAAATCATCACCCTTCATAATTTGACTTTTCAACATTGCATGAGTGAAGGATCTCGCTGCAATTAACTAATTGAAGGCGCATAAGACTGTTGACCCATCCTTAGCTTATAAAACCTCATCTCTTATGCATTGGCAACAAATTTCTAACTATAATATGCTTAAGAGAAGAGGTCAAGAATATTGCATACATGTACCTACCTGATGGTTGTTGGAGAGACATGAATGCTACTATTGATTTGATGTTGTTGTGCTTCTGATGACTCAAGTACACCTTCTTTACTGCCTTTTCCTTTTTCTTTATCTTATTTTGTTGATGGGTTATCATCTTGTTGATGTGCAGGTGATGGCTTCCTCTATTGTTGCTAAGCTCTAGAGGCATTTCATTGTGTTTGTAGTTTTGCTTCTCCTCTTTCAATCATAGTGCTGAAGGTTAGGCCTGCAACCTTATGTTACTTCCAAATAGGTTGTTGTAGTTTCCCTTTTTTTAATGTTTTTGTCCTTTCTCTATTGGAGGGTAAATAGGTGTTGGAACGAGTGGAAGTTGTGGCCATAGAATTACATGGCCATGATGGGTGTTGGCTCATATGTCGTGAAGTCAATGTCCCTTTTTCCTATCCCAAAACAGGCCTACATCATAAGTTTTCCATTAGATTGTCGTTCCTATAGATTTTTACAACTTCCTGTAGTACTACAGGGAACTCCTGTACTAATTTAGGACAGTCTCTTGTAGCAGACTTTTTTGTCCATATATCCCAAACAATAGAATGGATTTACCTGAAATTTTACGATCATTTTGCCATCATCATTATGCACCTCCCCATAAAACACATTTGGTCAATGGATGCACAGATCTTCAGAAAAACTAAAAATGGCTGAACGTGATGGAGGTCGATTTATTGGAATATGTGCACTAGAATTTGTTGAAATTGCTTCAGAATGTTACCATCATCCATTTGAATCTCCCCATAAAAAAACTTGGAAAATGGATGCATGGTTTTCAAGTTATGGAAAAAAAAAATTTATGCTCTATGTATTTTTGTTTCTTGTAATAAAATAGAGTCTTCTTGTAGTTCTTTAGGAAAATAAGCAAATGGAATGGCAAAAGATTTATAATGATGGGTGGATGGTGGAAATAGATGAGGGTGATGGATTGGCATGGCCTCGGCCTTGTTGGAGCATTTGAGCAAAGGAGGAGAAAGTCAAAATTTGACTTGTTTTCACTAGGTTTGACCTATTTTCTCTTTCTTTGGTGGGAACGTGTTTTTGTTCCTTGTAGATGTTGGAGAGCACCTACATTCATCAAAAAGATACATGGAGCAAGGATTTTTTTATTTTTTCTTTTCTTTTTATTTCTAAGCCTACTAGTGCCTCAATGAGATTTTCAACTAGTAGGTCTGCCTAGGTGCCTCAAAGGAGGTTTTCACCTAGGATCTTTTCTTTTTTTTCTTTGTTTTTTATTTTTTCCCAACCCATTGACCGCCTTATGGAGGTTTTCAATCAATGAGCCAATCTAAGGTGCCTCAAAGGAGGTTTTCACCTAAGATTGTTCTTTTTTTCTCTTTTTTTTTTCATTTTTTTTCTACCTACCTTACTTGAAAAAGGTAGGTCTGCCTAGGTGCCTCAAAGGAGGTTTTCACCTAGGATCTTTTCTTTTTTTTCTTTTTTTTTTCTTTTTTCCCAACCCATTGACCGCCTTATGGAGGTTTTCAATCAATGAGCCAATCTAAGGTGCCTCAAAGGAGGTTTTCACCTAAGATTGTTCTTTTTTTCTCTTTTTTTTTTTCATTTTTTTTTCTACCTACCTTACTTGAAAAACAAAAACACTTTTAAGTATAAGAATACTTCCAATGGAGCCATGTGCACATCAATATGATAGAAAAATAATATGTAGGCTTGAAATGTTTGCTTTGGCATGTACCTGGATTTCAGAGACCAAATGATTTGACTTTGAAATGATCAAGCATAGTTTAAGAAGAGAGTGATGCTCCATCTTGTTGATTTTTTGGAACCAAACCTCAATATAATTTTGATGTCCTTGGTGTTCCTTATCTAGATCATTGGTCATGTCTTCTTCTACCACCACTAGTAGAAAATGAGAAATCAGTGACTAGGTGACTAAAAACATTAGTCACCACAACTTTTCCAAATGAAATACTACAAAAAATGGGCAATCTCAACTAACCGAACTAAAAATGACTAACATAAATCACTAATTTAGTTGCAGGTTAAAATATTTGACTATCTAATAAGTAACACAACTAAAAATGACTAACATGAATGACTAATTTAGTTTAAGAACAAAATACAACTAGCTAACAAGCACTACAATAATATGAATTACTTTTTTATGTTAGTAATCTTAATTGTGTCAGGCAATCTAAACTTACAAGTGATATGGAATTGAAAGGCTCTTAAAGATTGGTTGAAAGGTTATCTTTCCTTAAACACATATTCATCCTCACATGGTGTATAGGTGAGCCAAATTTCCATTATTTATCTCTAATAATTTGTAATTTTAAAAAATAATTTTTAATTAAAAAAATATTTTTTATATTTTTAAAAAAATATATTCATTGAATCTAATTGGATCTAGTTCTGATTGAAATTAATTTGAAGAACAATTTTAATTTTTAAGAATATAATATCAAATAAAAACTACTTTAATTTCATATTAACCAACCTAGATCCAACTAAACCTCGGACCTATCAAGCACCAAGAGGGATCCAATCTCTCAAGGTGCAAACAACTTTTTCTAGTGCAAAAATTGAGGAAATGTTTGCACCTCGAGAGATTGGATCCCTCTCGACACTTGATAGTTACAGGGTTAATATGGATCTAGGTTGATTATATAATACTATATAATATCTAAATTTGTATTTCTGTCTCTTTGTCATTCCCTCTCTCTATCTCACCCCTCAAACATACACATACACTCTCTCCCTCTCTATCTATATCCTTCTCTCTATTCCCTCCCACTCTCCTCTCTCCCTCAATCTCTCTCCATGACTCCCTTGTCACCCTCTCTCTCTCTCTACCTTTCCCTCTATGTTTTCCTTGTTCCTCCCTCTCCGCCCCTCCAATCCATATCTCTATCCTCATCTCTATCTTCCTTCCTCTCTATCCCTATCTCCCACTTCCCTCTATCTCCCCCCCCCCAAATCACTCTCCCTCTCTCTCTCTTCCATCCAAATCTATCGCTATCTCCCCCCTGCTTATCCTTCTCCATCTCTATGTCTCCATCTCTCTCCCTTCCCCTTCTCTCCCTATCTCTATCCTCTCCTCTTCTTTATATTCCCTCCTCTCCTCTCTCCCTCACTCTCTCTCCATCTCTTCATTCTCTCTCCTCTCTCTCTCAACCTCTATCTAACTATGTATTTGTTCTTTCCTCCTTCTCTCTCCCACTCCAACTCCATCTCTCTCTCTCTATCCTCTCTCTTCCTTCCTCTCACTCCCTCTCTCCCACCTCACTCTCTCTCCCCCCCATCACTCTCTCTTTCTCTTTCCTTCTACCCTCCAACTTTTTCACTATCTCCCTCCCTCTCTAAACCCCCTCCCCAATTCTCTCTTAAATTTGATCACATTGTATTGTGTTTAACAAATTATCTAAATTAAAAAAACTTAATTGGTTGTAAAATGTTAAACCTATATTTTGGGTCAATCATGTCAAAGAAAATAAAATAATGGAAAACTTTAAAAAATCATGCACTATATTTACTATTATAATTAGTCAATTTTCTTTCTCTCATCCCTTGGATCCTTAGCTAAAATGAATCTATTTCAGTTTTATATATATATATATATATATAATATATATATATATATATATATAATATATACTCGCATAGATCTATCTTAGCTTAATTTTATTAAAACTTTAATTTAATTTCTATGGGAATATTTTTAGTAGTCAAAGGATTTAGATATATCTCAAATTGTAACATTTTCTCTTTTAGATTCAATAAACAAAATGTTGTAAAATTAAATTAAAATAAAATATTTTTACTATGAAATAAGTTATGGTTTTTTGGCATGTGGTATTGATAATCGATGGTATTTACCCATGGCATTGTAACAAAGGCTATTTTTTACAAGCAATAATATCTACGGTAATGTGTGGGTGAATATCCACCGTTAAGAATTTGTTATATTCTTATAAAATATTTTGGTTGTGAAATAAGTTATGGTTTTTGGACTTATAGTATTGATAAGTTGTGGTATTGGCCCATGGTATTGTAACAAAACCTATTCACAAGTTAATAACAAAACCAAAATATAACAAATTGGATTTTATTATTTTTATTAATTTAACTTTTTATTATTATTTGAGTCCATATTTAAATGTTTGCACTCATCCCAATATCATTTTTAAGTTCTTCTTCTTCTTCTTTTTAATTTAGCGTTTTACACAAAAATAAAAAATTCCTATTAAAAATAAATCATTTAACCCAATTGCAATTTATATATTTTGTTTTATATCATAAATATTTCTTTTATTTTTTCCATTATAAATATTTATTTTCTTTTTCATCTCCAGTTTAGCACTGGGTTCAAATAAAATACTCACAGATTACAACCTCACATTGTAGCACTGCATTTTTTGGTGCCTTGTTGATATCTGCGTGGAAGTGGAAATGCAGAAGAAGGAAGAATGAATACCATCAATGTCATGGGAAACACCTTAGGAGAGAATTAATGCTTACATGGAGGAAGGGCAAGGTCATTGGGCGTAGAGATTTTAGCCATTTGTACATGGGCAAGGTCATTGGGCGTGGATATTTTGGCCATTTGTACATCGGTAAGAATATGGACTCTAGAGAGTTATTCCTTTTTACTAAAGATGATTTTTGTTCTTATGGGTAGACAATTTCAAGGGTTTATATGATCAAACAATAAATTTCATTTAGAGTTGAGGGTTTAATGATTATGATAATGCATATCTTGATTGCAACCAACAACTCATCAAAAGATAATGGCATTTTGCATGTCCTTTCTATATAAAGGGTTTAATGATTATGATAATGCAGATCTTCATTGCAGCCAACAATTCATCAAATGGCAATGGAAAAGTAAGCATTTTGCATGTCCTTATTGTACAAATCAGTTCACTCCTCACTAACTTTTCTAGGTTCAAAATGCATGAAATTTTATTTTTTATTTTCACGTTTTGTTTTAGTGGCTGATTGTTTGTGTAATGGACTCTACCATGCCCAAATTCAAATGGCTCGAGTGATGCATGAAAATTTTTTGGTAGGATGAAAATACTAGACCTCCCTCAAACTTTGTTAAATGAAATTAAAATTTCTTGTAATCATGAACATAAAATCTTTTCTGCTTCATCCTTAGATTATGATCTCAATGCCTACAGTTTTAAACCATGTTACTATATTTTAAGTAGAATATACATATATCCATTAAATCTTACAAATATCCAAAGCTCAGGTTAAATTCACCTAAAAAAAGAAACCTGAATGGCTTTTCCAATTTATACTCAATGCGTATAGACAATGATTAAAATTTGAAGAACCCAAATGGTCTCATAAATTTTACCCGCCCATCGATTTCCAAGACCTTTGCTATTATTCTAAACCTAAATAGAGAGAGTAGAAGAAGAAGAGGAGCCTAGATGAGGTGGACCCTAACCTGCTTAAGACTTTTCAAAAGCTGGGCATGCCCTTGACTAGAAGAAGAGATTGACCAATGTCATTGTAGATGGTGTTTTTGACACTGTTTTCATTGCTACCATGCATAGGTAGACTCTATAGGTAATTGTGGTTATCTTTTGTTCGTTATAAGAGGTAATTCAAGAGTATCTTGATCTACTTAGGAAGTAGCTTGGCAAACCGTTCCCCTTGCTGATAACTATTATGCTGCATTGTAACTTTTTTTAGTGATAGCTCATTCTATTAAATCCACAATAATACATTTTCACCCATGGAAATATGCACTTATTTCAGCATGAATGAGATGGAGACCAGGCAATTTGAGAGGACTCTTATTGTTGTAGATGAGAGGAGTTCTATGGGGTGGGAGGAGTTGTGTGACATATATTTAAGGATACACTACAACATTTTATGACACTAGTCATCTCCATGCCATAGTAGTGGATCTCTATTGCACCGAGGGAGAAATGATAAAGTATTCCATTGTAAAGAATTGGTATGACGGGGACGAGGAATGCATATGTGGGATTTATAATTTTATTGCGAAAAGAGGTTTGTGCGATGGAGACAAATCAAATATTTTGTGGACCTGAGTAGTGACTGGTTTGACAATCACCTGGAAATACTCAAGCATTATTTTGAAAGGTGATGATGCAATTGGAGAGTTTTATTCTGTTGCCTTGAAAAATAACTATAAATAGGGGGGGAAACGATTATCCATATAGGGAAGAATCGCAGAAGTAGGATTGTTTCTAAAATTATATATATAGGCAAGTCAAGGAACTACTATAGAGGATTAGTGCAGGTGCAACCAAATTCTCATAATGCAAGGAATTTTTCACAGTGTGATTCGATACCCATCAGTGACCAGGAAACTACAAATACTTATCGTTACATTTAGGTACAATTTGAGTTGCATTGTAAAGTCTCCAATTTCATTTATTTATAGTCCTTGTGTCCTTGTCTCTCTTAATTTCATTGTGGTAGGATTGGAATGGGTTAAAAAATAAAGCATATCATTGAGTAAAATAGACACCCACATGTGATGCAGCACTCTAACCATAGGTCTTCACAAAAACAATAAAACTAAATTGAATATCACACCAAGCATATGCACATAAAAATATGAGAATAATTAATTAATAAACAAAATAATTACATGAGAACTATTGGCCCAGTTATTGGACTCTTCATTCCTCACACTCACTCACACACTTCTACATCTTACATGCCTCATTGGCTCACCCCAATTTATACAAATGGATTAGAACCCAATTGTTGGGCCGTTAATATGTCATTATTATTATCACTTTCAAACACTTATCCCGCACATTTCCACTATTCTTCATCATATCATTTGTTATAATTTATCATTTAAATCCATTTTATAAATGATTTATGATCTTATGGATGAATATTATTTATTATCCTTTATTTCTAATAAATTGATGATTATGAATGATTTTATCAATGATAGTTTCAATAAATTAGTTGTAACATTATTTACCATTTTTAACCTCCAAGATAATTTCTAGATTGACGATTTGACCATTAAATCTGCCAACTCAGAAATTCGATGGAATAAGAAGTGATAGTTTTGCGGTTGAGATTCTGAGCAAATGAAGACGAATTTGGAAAACCCGGAACATGGGTTTTGTCCAGAACGGGCCCAATTAATTTTTTTAAAGAATGGTTTGCCAAAATTCGGCTTGTACAGAGAGAAACACAGGGTTCTTTGAGCACGATTTTCTCAGATTTGCAGTTGCGGCCGTCCTCCAAATCTCAGCTGCAAACCCAAATTCGTCTTGCTTTTGTTGAGAGATAAAAGGAAATATATTTTCTTGTTAATCATCTGGTTAGAATCAACCCAAATTTGCAAAAGAAATCATGTTGTAATTATCTATGTTGTAACTGCTCTCTGATCTTTCTCTATTTAAATGAAAACAAAGATCAGAGATGGGGATGGCTTCAGGGATGACTTCAGGATGAATTTGGGGATTCGAATGATGGATAATTGATGATTTGAATTAGAGATTCAAAAGCAAGGATTCATGATAGGATAGGAGGAAGGAAGACTTGTTTTATGCTGTAAGTCTCAAAGCTTCAACTATTGTAATGATTTCACCATTTAATGATTAATACATAATTTGGGCGTTGCTATTCACTCTTTTCCTTCTGAAGTAACCCAACAGCGTCTGCTGGTGGCTAAGGGCCCAGCCTCTGGTGGTACGCTACTGCTGTTGTATATTATCTTCTTTGGTTTATGCGTGGTTTTCTCAACAGTGTGATTCGGTAATCTGATTTGTTTTATTATTTTACAACACAGCTCTGTTACGTTTGATCTACTAAGTGATATCGTTTTCCGAGACAGAAATATCATATTGACTTTGCAGTGCATTGTTGTTTCTTTAATTGCTGGTATAAATGGTTTTTACCAGATACCATTGCGATTTAATTATGGAATATCTGTGTTGTAACATTTGACCATTGGTATTATTGAATTCATCTTAGAATTATATTTCCTTGTGATTGTTGAATCTATGAACGTTGCTGCTCCGTGCTAAAAGACAGTCGTATTATTTATAACTAAGACTGAAAATTGAATTACCAAGATTAGATTACTATTGAGGTGTGCTGTGTGTTAAGTTATTGTTTTGCTTTCTAGCATTGTTTCATATCCTATCATTAATCAATGCTGTTCTATTTCTGTGTGCTGTCCAATTTATTCTTAGAGTAAAGATTGCTATTAATTTGGCTTTGCTGTTGTTCATTTCCATTAATTAAAGTTCGCTGTTCAGATTCCTTTAATTCTAGTTTGTTGTTCCATTTACGGCCGTTCCATTTTCGACTTGTTGTTCCATTTCCTATTTGTTGTTCTATTCTACTTTCCGTCGTTCCATTTACTTGCATTTGCTGCTTTGGTGTGAGAGAAGGTCTAAGGTTGTAGTGAGCCTCAGCAGTCACTGCCTAGCTCCCAGACCTATGGTCCATGCTCTAATATCCTTTCCATCAATTTCTAGAGGGATGGGTTATCGCTTCCGCACCCTTGACTGATAAGCTGCCTTGTGTGATTTTATCCTTTTGAAGTAATTTGGTCATAGTTTAGCATCCGTCTACCCTTGTATTTTCTGAACGCTATACTGCAAAACATGACTCTTGAGTAAATAGCCGCCTCAGACTGAGTACACTCTTGAAATAAAAAGTCGTCCCTGGGTTGACAATTAATGTGAGGTAAATAGGAGTTACAAGGACACCTTTTTATCGTTTCACATTTTGGCGTCGTTGCCGGGGAGAGTGTAGCCATTTCTAAAGAGTAGTGTGAATTTGATGAGCGCCTGCTAGGGAAGAGTTGGATCTTAAAAACGGAAGGTAAGAACCTGCGTACGGAGCATGTAAAAGCCTTGCTCCCCCGTCTGCCTTCCAGCAGGACTGTTACAGAACCTACGGTAGAAATAGATGTTTGAATTTTTGTGTGAATGATTAGGAAAAAGATAGAAATTTTTTTAAAATGAATCACATGATCTCATGCAAGTGGTGATGTAAGCACCACCCATTTCACTAACCGATTGACAGGAACATTTGAGCATTAAAAGTGCAATGTATATTCAATGTAACAGATGCATAAAACAAGAAATAAATATGCATATTAGATATGAAACTTCTATTTATTAATGCTCCATCTGTTATAGACTTGACTCGCCCCGTGCACTCAAATGCAGGGGTCCGCGCACTCAGTTGTGGACTACAAGGTCTCTACGCACTCAGCTGTAGAGCCTTCTCATACTCTACGACCCAAAACTATACTTTACACTTCAGATACAAGTCAATCCTTCATCCTTATCCTTATTATTCCATGATCTATTGATTACTTAGAGCCTCGCTCTACTTATACAATCCCATGGTCCGCGGACCATGGGTAGATATCTACAGCCGACATTACATTACAAAATTGAGGGTGGACAACCCTATGACTCTTTTACAAATTACGTGCTCTACGCCCACAAAATGCAGAGTCTTTACATTGAGGTTACAACTTTTGACCAAAATTTGGGCTCTAAGCCCCAAAACTTCCCTTGGGGGATCCCGCACCTAACAACATCACGGTAAAATTCCATATATCACAATAAAGGGAAATATTTAAAGTGAATTCATTTCTTATTTTTTGAAGACATACTTCACTGGAATGTTTTTTTGTTTGCAGTGTTACACACTCATAATGCCTTTGCTTTCATTGTTCCACGTCATTCCATATTGTCTGAAAATAAATTGTTGCAACACCCCATGTGAGACTCAAATCTATATTTTATTACAACACATTTCATTGCATAAAATTTTATTTTGCTTGATACATTACCCTTCTTCAAAGTTTCAACTATTAAGAACTGTAATGAATCATGTGGATAGATGGATAAACTATACAAACATGTTTATGGTTTGTGGGTATGATTATCAGAAAAACAATTATGAAATTTGTAATCCCACTCCTATAACATAAAGGCCTATAAAAACACTACAAACATCCAAAAAGTTCTTAAATAAAACTGCCTAACATCAAGAAGAGGATTGCAATCAGAAAAGTCTGAAATAACACTAGCAGCATCAAGAGGAGGATGGCAATGAGAAAGGTTTGAAATAGCATTGTCAACATCAAGAGGAGGATTTCAATCATCCCCATATACACTTTTAATTCACTAGAAATGATAACATGTATGTATCAACATTTCTTATTTACAATGAAACCAAGGGTAGAGAGAACGCCAATGCAGTGGCACTTGCTAATTTGAATAAACTTGTTGCAGTGGCACTCTTTATGAGTGACACTTTAAATATCAATAATTTATAAAAAAATAAATTAAAGACAACTCTTGTGTATTCATTCACCCCACACATTGACACATGCATAAAATTCATGATTGAGAAACACTGCAAATTATTGAAGAGGAGCCATTTTTTACAAAAATATAAGTAGTTGTGGAATTTTTTCAAAAGAAGAAGGGTGTGTAAATTTCTCAAGAGTTGGGAACTCAAAACGTAATATTAGGGTTGAATCTACATTTTCTACAACACCTGACCCTTTCCCTTGTTTGTGTCCTTCCTAACTTTGGTCAATCTTTTTAGTTCCTTCAAGGTTGATTCCGACGCATGGAGAATGATCTTCTTCACCTCTAACTTGTCTTATTTCACTCCGTGACCCTTGGGAACCAAATAGTACTCTTTAGTCAATTGAATACATTCCTGTAAATTCTCAGGTGATACAAAATCAAGAGAAACTTTTATACATGACTTGAGGTTTTGAACTTGATGAGGGCACTCAGCTGGAATGAAAACTGCCTCGCCAAGATGTTGTTCAAATGTCCATTATTCTACTCCATATTCCTCTTTCAGCCTTCTCTTATGCTTAGCACAAAGGTTAATCATTTGATCATGAATAGGATGAATAACCTCTTTAAGATGCTTACTGTCAAGGTGCCTAAATTCTCTCTCGTATTTCTCCATATAAGCATGTAATTTGGGTATATCCTCTCTCTGAAATATATCCCAAAGTGCACCTCCAAAGTTGGAGTTTTCGTTTCCCTGTTGGGTTGTGTTATATTCTTTCCACGACTAGCCCATGTAGTTAACCGGGGGGTTAGAGGGGGGTGGAGCCCCCCCTTAGTTGCGCCGATTGCATAGCAGGGGGATCACAGGGGGTTTGAGGGGTGCAGGTAACCCCACTCTATAGGGTCTAGGGCAACGCCCCAGAAAATTTTGGTTTTGGAACCTATGTTAGGTTGGGCGGACCCACCTATGGTTTTGTGCATGATTTTCACAAATGTTTTTGGACGCGATGGTTTTTGGTCCATGGTTTTGGATGCGATGGTTTTTCGGTCCATGGTATTGGATGCTTCGGCATGTATAAATATGTATTGTAACATTGAAAGGAATATAATGAAAAATCAAGTTGGTAGTCTTGGTTTTAGGATCCAAAGGAAAATATCTGTGTATATGTGTTTTATGTGTTATGCTCTCGCATTGTTTATTTTATGTGTTTTAGAATTCGTATGCAAGTAATTATAGTACGGGGTTAAAACCTACATTTGGTATCAAAGCTATTTTGGCTTCAAGGGGATGCCTTTGTTGCTGAGGGGTTTCACTCGGGCCTGTGGTAGACCCTGTTCAGTGGGAGATCGATTTTGGTGGTGAAAGAAGATGGCGAGCAATGGAAAGATAGAGATCGAGAAATTTAATGGTCAGAGTTTTGAGTTGTGGAAACTCAAGATGGAGGATCTGTTGGTGGATAAAGATCAGTGGATCGCAGTAGATCTAGGTACTAAATCAACGGGAGTGTCCGATGAAGAATGGAAGAAGTTGGATCGGAAGGCAAAGAGGACAATACGATTGAGTGTCTCAGATTCAGTATTGTTGAATGTATCAGGGGAAGCTACGATGAAGGCTTTTTGGGACAAGTTAGGGACTTTGTACCAATCTAGGTCTCTGGTGAATAAACTGTTCCTGCGGAAAAAGCTGTATAACCTGAGGATGAAAGATGGAGACTTAGTGACAGAGCATTTGAATGCATTTAATACTGTGGTAAGTTAGTTATTATCTGTTGATATTAAAATTTCAGATGAAGATAAGTGCATCAGTTTTTTGTGTTCTCTACCAGACTCGAGGGATAGTCTGGTTATTGCAATAGGTAGCAATGCAACTGCTTTGCAGTTTGATGAAATAGTCTCAGCCTTGCTGACGGAGGAGATGAGACGGAA
>APFE031618116.1:9471-55615 GCA_000404065.3 Pinus taeda | reverse complement strand
CGGAAATCATGCACTCTCACCTACAACCATTTTGTTTATATCTCATGATCCGTGCATCACAACGATCTGATTTTTGGATCATAAAGGCATTCATATACTATAAATTTACTTGCCACATTTCAACAAAAGCTGGGTTGTAGTTTTTGGGAAAATGGTTAATGAAGGTTGTTGTCATTTATATCATATTTTGCTGCAAATTCATTGTTATGCCTTCATCAGAGATTCCTAAAATTGAATATTCATTAAGTTGGGAAGAATTCATTTTTTCTATCCATTTCATGAGCTGAGATGAACATATTTTTTTATTGCTTGGTTAGCACATGGTTTTTGTCTTTGGGTTGCATGAGGACATGCAATATATTCAGTTTTTGTTGCATGAGGACATGCAACATATTGAGTGTGGGGGTATGTTGGGCCGTTAATATGTCATCATTATTATCACTTTCAAACACTTATCCCGCCCATTTCCACTATTCTTCATCATATCATTTGTTATAATTTATCATTTAAATCCATTTTATAAATGATTTATGATCTTATGGATGAATATTATTTATTCTCCTTTATTTATAATAAATTGATGATTATGAATGATTTTATCAATGATAGTTTCAATAAATTAGTTGTAACATTATTTACCATTTTTAACCTCCAAGATAATTTCTAGATTGAAGATTTGACCATTAAATCTGCCAACTCAGAAATTCGCTGGAATAAGAAGTGACAATTTTGCGGTTGAGATTCTGAGAAAATGAAGATGCATTTGGAAAATTCGGAACATGGGTTTTGTCTAGAACGGGTCCAATTAACTTTTCTAAAGAACGGTTTGCCAAAATTCGGCTTGTACAGAGAGAAAAGCAGGGTTCTTTGAGCACGATTTTCTTAGATTTGCAGTTGCGGCCGTCCTCCAAATCTCAGCTGCAAACCCAAATTCGTCTTGCTTTTGTTGAGAGATGAAAGGAAATATATTTTCTTGTTGATCATCTGGTTAGAATCAACCCAAATTTTTAAAATAAATCATGTTGTAATTATCTATGTTGTAACTGCTCTCTGATCTTTCTCTATTTAAATGAAAACAAAGATCAGAGATGGGGATGGCTTCAGGGATGACTTCAGGATGAATTTGGGGATTCGAATGATGGAGAATTGATGATTTGAATTAGAGATTCAGAAGCAAGGATTCATGATAGGATAGGAGGAAGGAAGAATTGTTTTATGCTATAAGTCTCAAAGCTTCAACTATTGTAATGATTTCATTATTTAATGATTAATACATAATTTGGGCATTGTTGTTCACTCTTTTCCTTCTGAAGTAGCCCAGCAGCGTCCGCTGGCGGCTAAGGGCCCAGCCTCTAGTGGTACGTTGCTGCTGTTGTATATTATCTTCTTTGGTTTATGTGTGGTTTTCTCATCGGCGTGATTCGGTAATCTGATTTGTTTAATTATTTTACAACATAGCTCTGTTACGTTTGATCTGCTAAGTGATATCGTTTTCTGAGACAGAAATATCATATTCGATTTGCAGCGCATTGTTGTTTCTTTAATTGCTCGTATAAATGGTTTTTACCAGATACCATTGTGATTTAATTATGGAATGTCTGTGTTGTAACATTTGACCATTCGTATTATTGAATTCATCTTAGAATTATATTTCCTTGCGACTGTTGAATCTATGAACGTTGCTGCTCCGTGCTAAAAGACATTCGTATTATTTATAACTACGACTGACAATTGAATTACCAAGATCAGATTACTATTGAGGTGTGCGGTGTGTTAAGCATTGTTTTTCTTTCTAGCATTGTTTCATATCCTATCATTAATCAATGTTGTTCTATTTCTGTGTGCTGTCCAATTTACTCTTAGAGTAAAGATTGCTATTCATTTGGCTTTGTTGTTGTTCATTTCCATTAATTAAAGTTCGTTGTTCAAATTCCTTTAATTCTACTTTGTTGTTCCATTTACGGTCGTTCCATTTTAGACTTGTTGTTTCATTTCCTATTTGTTGTTCTATTCTACTTTCTGTCGTTCCATTTACTTGCATTTGCTGCTTTGGTGTGAGAGAAGGTCTAAGGCTGTAGTGAGCCTCAGCAGTTGCTGCCTAGCTCCCAGACCTATGGTCCATGCTCTAATTTCCTTTCCATCAGTTTCTAGAGGGATGGGTTATCGCTTCCGCACACTTGACTGATAAGCTACCTTGTGTGATTTTATCCTTTTGAAGTAATTTGGTCATAGTTTAGCATCTGTCTACCCTTGTATTTTCTGAACGCTATATTGCAAAACATTACTTTTGAGTAAATAGGCACCTCAGACTGAGTAAACTCTTGAAATAAAAAGTCGTCCATGGGTTGACGATTAATGTGAGGTAATTATGAGTTACAAAGACACATTTTTATCGCTCCACACCAATATAGGTTTAGATCCATAAACTAACTCCTAAAATATCGCTCTTGATCCCTAACATTTCTCATCTTATCTCTTATCCCTAGATAAGAGAACACTAATCCATAATCTTCTCAAACCTTCCACAATACTCCCGAAGCTTCTCCTATTTACAATGATCATCATTCTCTCTTAAAAACTATAGAAAAATAAAATAATTAATTAAATCCCCACTTTACAAACTAACACCGCTAGTAAACGATTGACCCAGGTTAGATGCTGCTACATCGAACTCCCAAGGTAAAAGAAAATCATGGTCTCCTGACCATTGGCCTTGATAAAATCCTCCTGGATCCCAAACTTTAATTTATCGTTGATCATGTCTTTTGTTATGTTGTTGATGTTCCGTGGCTGTCATTTCTTGCCTTCCAAGATTCCAAACTTTATGTTTCAATTCTTCCCTTTTGCTAATGTATAATTGTTTAGTCATTATTAATTTGTTGTCATCTCTAATTTTTCTTTCTTCAATGCATATTTTCTAAGATTCTTTCAACATCATCTTCCTCATATTTTCAATTTCAGTATCTAACTTATTTTATAGTTGGTGTACCTTATTGCTTGTTTGCAGAACTTTATTGTTGATTTCTATGATTTTGTTGTGCTAGATTTCTTGATTTGAAGGTCTGTTGTCACACTCTGACTTTGGATTTTCCAACCATTCTTCTAAAACTTTAATTCTTCTGCAATATCTCTTATGTTGACACTTTCCCCATAATTTTCCAATTCATCATCAACTTGCTTCATTTCTATATCAATTGGTTGTTCAACAACATATCCTACATCCACACACCAATGGTTAGATTTAAACACATGAGGTTTGACAAATGAATCTATATTCAGGTCTTCATGTTGGTCTTCTGAATAATTTGTAGTGTCATCTGTGGGAATTGAACCCATTCTCATATCATCATCTTCGTCACCAAGCAACAATCCTTGCTTTGGTTCACGAATATATATGTTTGTCTGGAGCTTCTCTGCTTCCAAAAATTTTAGTTTACGCTTCTGTCTCCTTTCCATTAATTGTTGGATTTTCCATCTAATTATTCTCTTTATTACCCATATGTGTCTTTGTCTTTATAAGAACTCCATTAGAATGTCAATTTGTGCATTTAATTCAACAATCTCTTTCTCATCATCACTAATGCAAATTGCTATGGCATCATTGTGGCCTTTTTCTAGAATATGCATCTTTTGTCATCGACTTCACCTTGTTCACTGTAACCTGCAACTTAATCACTTTTCCAGGTTATCTCCTCTAAACTTTGTCAATGGTTCACTTCACTTGAACCTTACTCCTGAGCACTCATTGCTTCTGTTTTTGCTGCAAACAACAACTGTAGTAACTCTTTGGATTTCCTTTACAATGAATAGACTTTGGGTGTTCGGCTCTGCCGATCATTCACACATTACAATCAAAGACTCAAAATTTTTGACTTGACTCTTTGACTCTTAATTTTCTTTTGACCCTGGACTTTTAACTTGACATCCGCTCTTCTTGACTTAAATTTTTACATAAGATTTCATAAGTCTCTTTCCATTTACAATTGGACTTGAGTTTGATTTTGGCCATGGATTTGAATCCAACATTGTACATTTCTCTTAAGACCTATACTTTCAAATATGGACCACTTAATTACAATAAATATTATTAATCAAAGATATTTAAACTTTGAAAAAAGGAGACTTTTTAATATTCCTTTAAATCTTTTACTTTCATTAATAAAAGTAAGTTGTATTTATAAAAGAAAGAGGAGCCCTGGAATAAATTACTCCTATCTCTCTTCCCACTCATGATTTTTCATGCATTAGAAATATCTTAAGTGGGCCACTGTTTGAAACTATGAATCTTTATAAAAATATTCCTTCAGGTAGATTATTGTAAACCATGCTTCCACTGTGCTATTCTACTTTCACTTCATTTGGTGAATTACTAACTTGATTGCAAGATGTCAACCACTCTTGTAGCATTTGTCCCCATTAATGTGAACCTTGCCTAGCATATGCAAAGCCGTGATGGAAAGAAAAAAAATCGATTATGGTGGCAGAAACTAGAGGTGAGATGTTAACTCATCCAATGCATATAGTAGACTAATGAACATTCATTTCAAGCTTCTTTCATTTCCTTCTTATGGATGGTATTTCACACAACCACTGCAATATACCATTATAATTCAACATGATGATACAATGCCTACCAATTCCTCCTTCATGAAACACTCGAATCCACATGCAAAACACTTTCCACATAACTCATCCCGCAGCTCTGCAAGATAGGTTTTTCCATATTTACATAGCTCAACTACTTGAAATCTCTTCAAATTTAGCTACACCACTCCACAAGTCAATCAAGTTTGGAAATGTGCTTTAACCTCGACACAAATCCATGAAAATCAATGATTTCTACTGCTTCTTCTTTGTAATGATTGCCCAACTTTGATGCAATTCTGAGTAGCCACCTAGTGATTTTCTTATAGACATCGGTTATACACCGATCTACCTACAATCTTCGCACTCAACATTCACAATGATTACCATGGTAGGAACACTCCAAGTTCCAAGCAACCTAGCTTCTAGCATGCTCCACATGGTAGTCGCTCCTAATATCAGCTATACCACTTGATTGTAGTTCAAGTAGCTATATGCAACAATATATCCTGCACAAACTTCACAATGCTCAACACTACATTTACCAACAGCAACACCCATGGTTTAATCTAGTGGTGACATGCCAAAATAGCACCAACAATTCTCCTTAACGCAAAAAACTCAGTTGACACAGTAATCAGATTCTCGATTTTCATAACATGCTCTCTTCCATGAATGTGCCTATTCATCATTCAGTCACAAACCCAATCATAAACCAAAAAATTACCTAAAGCTCTGATAACAAAAATTTGATGCAACTCTCTAACCATAGGTCTTCACAAAAACAATATAAATGATTTGAAGATCACACCAAGCATATGCACATAAAAATATGAGAATAATTAATTAATAAACAAAATAATTACAAGAGAACTATTGGCCCAATTATTGGCCTCTTCATTCCTCACACTCACTCACACACTTCTACATCTTACATGCCTCATCAGCTCACCTCAATTTATATAGATGGATTGGAACCCAAGATAGGTTCTAGATTCCTAAACTAACTCCCAAAATATCTCTCTTGATCCCTAACATTTCTCATCTTATCTCTTATCCCTAGATAAGAGTTAGCTAATCCATAATCTTCTCAAACCTTCCACAATATTCTCAAATCTTCTCTTATTTACAATGATCATCATTCTCTCTTAAAAACTATAGAAAAATACAATAATTAATTAAATCCCCACTTTACAAACTAACTCCTCTAGTAAACGATTGACCCAGGTTAGATGCTCCTGCATCAACATATCACTACATGTCATTGTGCATACTCTTTGTTTTTGATACAACTAGAAGTGAGAAATATGATGTGTGCACAATTAGAAATCCTAGTAGGCATGATGAATCCAATCTTAGCATGGAAATCGAAACCAAGAATCATAAAATATCAATAAATTTGTGACATGGAGTAAAAAATACAATAAAAGATTCTATGCCAACATTGTCTATTTAGTGCAAGATACTACTAATATTTCATAATTTTCAGAGATAGTGGATGTCATGAAGATGCCCTCAAGCAAAGTTGTTGACTTGAAGATAAGATTGTCAATGAAACTATTTAATTTAAATTAGCTAAATTTAGGAAATTAAAGCAAGTTTGAAAATCACTGGAAACACCACCCCTATTTATTTTAAATAGGCTAAATTTGGGTAATTAAAACAAGTTTGAAAATCACTAGAAACACCACCCCGACATCATTTTATTTCCAGTTGTACAAGATAATATTTAATAAAATTATGAGCACTTCCATTTAAATTGACCGTACATAAAATAACAAACAAGGTTGATGCTTTTAAAAGTTATATCCATCATTAAATATAAGATATGACAATGATGGCTCATAATTTTAAAGGCTATATCCATCACCAACTATAAGATAAGAGTTAATGAGATGAGAAAATGTTTGTCTTGACATAACATGTAAACATCATATTACTTATAACTCATGCATATCGTATCTTATTGTGCCTATGTTAATTGTATAACTTCAATCTAAGTATCTTTTTACATTTAAATTTTCAAAAATGTAGAAGTTACATTACACTAGCTTAAATCCACACATAAATAAAATATCAGAAGTATGGCAGGGGAATGAGTAAGCATTTTCACACTGGTTTAAAATTTCCCCTCGGTTGGCGAATAACCAATTCAATTCTATTTTTGGTGGAGTATTAAGTTATTAACCGAAGATAAAAAAAAAAAAAAATGTTAGTCACTTAAATGACTGAAAAGGGATATTTAGAATGTTATATAGAAGTTTCATTTCACATAGCTATATCTAACCTAACGTAAATATAATATTCCAACTCCATTTTTTATATAGAAGTTACATTTCATGTAGCTATAGAAGTTATATTTACGTGTTTTAGGTACAAGTTACATTTTACATAGGTATATCTACCGTGATATAACTATAATATTCCAACTCCATTTTTTCACACTTTTCAAGATTTTAAAGATTTGTCTATATCAGTGTGATTATGCAATTAAATAGTTGATACTGTTTAATACACCTCCTATTTGCAACATTTTAAATTCTTAAGTGGGATCTTGTATAGGTTTTTGTTACTACCATATATCATGTTTTAAGTAGATGGTGTTTTATAATTCACTAAAGAGACTTTAGGAGCAACCTTGAATTGCATGTCTGTTTCCATTATACATCTGATATTTGAAACCTTTTCCACGTGAAGAACCCCATAGACCATGTTGACCATGAAGAAAATACCTCAAAAAATGGGGAATATATGTTATTCTATTTCCAGAGGGGGATAGATCCAGAGAAGGCAACGACAATTATCATAAATGGCTTTTGTCAGGATGTATTTAATGAAATCCCACTAGAATTTGCTACTAAAGTAAATCAATCAATGAATTTGAAGATTGAAGGTAGTGTTGAATAGGTGTTGTAAGGTATCTCTATAACACTATCTATATACATGATTCTAATGCCATGAGATGGTATCTCAATAACACTATTGTCTAGTGACGGGTGCTAGATGTAAATAGATTTCTCATGTCCTACAGGGAAATCATATCATTATATTTCTATGAAATTTCGGAATATGTTCAAAGTTTGTTTTAGATAAGGAAATATGTATGTACTCTTGAATTTATCTATGTTGTAATAAGATCAAGAATAAAGTTTTCATTGCAAATAATTTGGATCTACCATGTAAGTTTACTTTACTACATGGAATTGTTGATTTGTTAGATCCCAACTAGTTAGGGTTGAATTTATTTTTGTTGTAATGAGATTAAGAATAAAGTTGTCATTTTAATCACTGAAATATACCTTGTAAGATTTATGCACTACATGAAATTGTCTATTTGTTAGATCCCAACTTATTATGATTATGAAGATCCCTCTTTCATGACAATATTTATGAATGCTCTACTCTTGCTCAAAGAATTACATATTATAGAAAGGTGGAAAATCAATGAGATGCAACTGAATGATTTCTATTTTAAAATGTGTGGAGGGAGAACAAAATCATTTTGAGTTGCATTCAAATATTTTGGAGCACCCACTAAAGTGCTTCATTTTCCTCCTAGTTAATTCCATTTCTACTATCCCAATGCTTCTAGAAGTCCTTCTCCAAAGTGATCTCTTAACTATCTTAGAGGGAAATTAATTACTTGATTGGAACCCATGGATTACAATTTGACTAGGAGAAAGGGATGAGAAAGCATCATATTCTTCAATATATTCCATAAATTAAAAGTGTATCGAATGATTGTCTTTCTGTTCAATTAATACGAAAATCACTCGAGCATTTGTTAGGATGCTGAGACCTTTTTCAATGATTTTTTTTTCTAAAATTTATGTTCTCAATTAAAGAAAAGGTGAAAATGATGCAATGGAAGGACTTTCTGTTTTAGTGCCTAACAATGACTTGCTGATGTGAAGGGCTTGGTATTTTCTTGACTCAATATTAGCCGCATTTGACTTCCTACAATTTCTCTAAATTTCATTTTTGTTGTGTTTATATTTCTATCCTTGAAGTTGGTTATCTATTGTTTGTGAAATAGGAAGTATTAACTACTAAGCACTCTCGAAGGTGATATTTATCGATGACCAACTTTAAATGTCCCTACTTGACACTTTAGTATTACTTGATCATGAAAAGAAATTATTAATCAATATTAAATGGAAGATGATTAACATGCATTGTTTCTTTCTTGTCATATAATTACTACATTTTGGCCCACAATAATATATTTGAGGCTACATTTTGGTTGTTAGTTGTGGAGCTTCCCTTTGGCTCATAAAAAAATCGAGGATAAATGTCCATTGCATTGGCATTGGAAATCATCAAAGAGGAATTCACGGAAAGAAGTAGAGGACATGGGAGAAATTGGTACAATGAGTGGATAACTGCTAGAGAAACACCAAGGCACCATTATTTCTTCTATATTTAGAGTCACTTGAAATTAACTAGTCACAAAAGATACCTTTTTTCCGAATATTTTCATGTATACAGAAATACTAAAAATGCAATTTCAAACTAATTATTCAAACTAATAATTATCTAATAGTCATAATTCATAATTAAATAGTATAATATGATTAATATTATAGGACACAACAATAGGATCTGACTATTAGGGAATTGTGACAATATATGTACACTTCTCATTGTATTAGACAATCATCTCTCAGAGTGTGATATCCATTCAAGGAAATGTACTCCTAGAGGCCATTGTGGGATTGAAATTTTTTCTTTCAGTGGAAAAGTGGGGATATATTTTCTTAGGCCTTAGTGTTCTGCTTCCCTAAGGTTTTGACACTACTCACACCTAGCATCTTCATTCAACCAAGTGGGGTACTCATCTTAGAAAGTTGAATCATTTTGTCTCCACAATCCAATATGATGTTGGATCAATCTCATGATCCTAAAAACATAAGTCATAATAGAGAGGAACTTTTACTGTAAGCAAAAGAATATCCAAATTTAAGGAACATGGCTCTTTTAGAAAAAGCAATAAGGATATTTTTTATATTGATCCTTTTTTTCCATTTGTTTTCACAAGTTATCTATTGCCTGATATTTTTAACATGTAACTTAGTTGCTATTATTGTGCCTAAGGTGTTGTTGAAGGTTGATTACTAAGTCCCTAAGGTGTTATTTTTTGTGGTGATGTTTTATTTTCTTTGTTTATACAAGTCATCTAGCCGCATAGTGGCCACTATCGAATGTTGATGTATATGTCCTATACATATTTTATAATCTATTTTATCTTATATTCAAGTATTCATCATCTTTCATGTTTTATACTCTGCATTATATCTTCCTTCATTTTCAGGTGAGGAACTCCATATTGATGGTAAGAAGCAGCAATTGAAGAAAGAGGAGAATAGTAACACTCGAGTGACAAATGAAAAATGAGAGAGAGAAGAGAATATGTCTAGTGATACCCTTAGAGCCAATATCTTGCATAAGACACACTCATAGAGACTAATGGTCAAACCTTCAGAGTTGGTGAATTCACTTGCAATGCTTTGGCAACACTATGATAATGTTTTGAAATGATGAAACAATATTTCATGTGTAAATTGTAGTGAAAGCGATATTAATTTGGAAACTCATACTGTGATACTTGATATTTTATATAATAAAATTTATATGGTTGAAATTATTTTTATTTGCATATGATATTATTTAGTCTTGTAATTAACATACGTAACTTTGCGTTATCATATTAGATAAGCATGCACATTGTATGGCATTTTTTAAAAATTTAGTCTCAAAATCATACTAATTAATTTATGTTGAGTAATAATGAACACACAAAATCAATCTAAAACTACTAAATTAGTAGTTTATATTAATTAATGATGAACACGGGTAAAATGAATATATGACTAAATTAGTCATTTATAATGATTATGAATTAAATTAAATGAAATGAATGGAAACTACTAAATCAATCGTTTATATAATGAATATGAAAATGCCAAGAAAAGATAAATGACTAATGCAAATGATAATTTTTTTTATTAAAATCATGACTAAATTTTGCATATATACGACTATTAGTACCTAATTTACAGTGTCTTAAAACATGACTAAAATTTAGTCATATTTCTTTGGTCATTAATTGGTTTCAAATGATGACTAAAATTTGCATATATATGTCTATTAGTAGCTAATTTACAGTATCTTATAACATGACCAACATTTTGGTCATATTTATTTGGTCATTAATTATTTTTCTCAAGCATTCATATATTAATATATTTTGTTGTATATTTCATCATTAATTGCGACAACTAATGACTAAACAAATGAAAAATTAATGATCAAATTTATGACTAAATATATTACTAGATGGTAAAATTGAGGAAACCAATTTATGACCAAGCTAAAAATGACTAAAAGTTGGTCACGATATAAGATACTATAAATTAGCTACTATTGGTCACCGACTGAAAAATGGTCGTTTATATGCAAATATTAGTTGTTTTTTTAGTAATTAATTAGTCATTTTGTACTAGTGCATGACCTTCAAATCTTCCTCTTTTTGCTGATTGTTCTCTTGAATACATGGAGGACGTTATGGTAACCATGAAGGAGATTTCCCAATATCTGATTTTGATGTATGCTCTTCATCAAGTACAACCCATGATTTTGTGGTCTTCTCATTTCAATCTTCTTCTTCTGGATGTGGTCCTTAAATGATATTAAGATAATCTCTTTTTTGCAAATACTCTTCCTGATCTATGGTGAATACCATTGATCTCAAGAGGAGGTGTTTAGAAGTGTTGTACCTCAGCATTGTAGGTGGGCCGAGCTACTTCAATGTGTGGGTTTGGAAATGGCGGTATAAGTAGTTCAGTGGGAGTGGATATTTGAGATGGATGTGGTTGGGGTTGTGGTTGTGGTGGACGTGAATGGTAGGGATAACATGGAGTTGGGTATGGAGGATATTGAGGATATTGTGGATGGCTCCCATTAGTTCCTTGCCAACCTTGTTTCCAAAATTGATTTTGGGGTTTAAATGGCTAATGTTGCCAAGGAAAGGGTGTGTTCCAATTACTTTGAGATGGATGTGCATAAGCTTGAAATTGTGAATTAGGTTCTTGCATCATACTAGGTTGAATAGGATATCATGGTCCTCTTGGAGCTACATAACATAACTACATTGGCAATTGACTTGCTCCACTGTCCTCTTGGTAAAATTCCTTCAACCTTGGTAATGATGGACAATGTGTAATGATAATGCTTCATTTTTTATATTATTGATAAACATCAGACATGAATGGATGTAGTAAAGGGGGCTCACTATAAAAACAACTGCGGACAGAGGACGCAGACGAAGAGCTAAGGTTTCATGTTTCTGAGCTCCATGGAGTCATGAAAAGGAGGGAGCTCCACTCCCTCCTACAGGCAGGCAATGGCCAGCTGAGGTAAGAAACCAATAGAATCTGTCAAAGGGCCTTTAGGGGAAAGGAAAAAAAACATGGAAGAGGATCAAGATTTAACCAAACCAAGGGAGGACAACAGCATAAAAGATAATGAGGAAGAAGGCAAGAAATAGGGAGTAGAAAACAAGGCGTAAAAGGGGCCATGTAAACCCAAGGTTGAGGTAACTCCCAGAGTAGTTTTAAATGATCATGCTCTGCAAGCACACAGGGACCACATGCAGACTTATGCTATCATTTGTAAATTCATGGGATTATGGCCCACTGAAAAGGCATTACAAGCATGGATTAAATACCACTAGAAACTAAAAGGAAGCATAAACCTACATCTTGGGTCAAAGGGTTTCTTCACTGTAGTCTTTACAAATATTGAGGACAAAGACAAGGTGTTTGAAGGAAGACCCTACTTCTATGTAGCAGTAGGCCTCTACATGCAGTCGTGGATGATGAACTTTGTCCCGGAGCAAGAAACTTTCACTTCGGTCCTAGTCTAGGTAAGACTCTACTCCCTACCTCTTGATTACTGGCAAACGGAATCATTATCTGCCATAGGAAATGAACCAGGGCATTTTGGTAAAGCCTTTGAGGCCACCAAAAGGGGAAAATACACTTCCTTTGCATGAATATGTGTGGAGATGGATCTCTCAGGAGATCTACCAGATGAGGTTATATTGGAATTTTTTGATGAAGAATGGGTGCAAACAGTAGATTATGAACATATTCCTTTCAGATGTCATGGGTGCCATGAGCATGGGCACCTATTTAGAGACTTCCCTCTCAGTAAATTAGAAAATAGAAGTAAAGCAACCACAATGAAAGATACTGAAGGCTTTCACAAAGTGGGATATAGAGGAAAAGGGGGCAAAAGGGGGCCAAAGCAACAACAAACAGAAGGGCAACAGGCCAGTCTGAACAGGTTCCAAGTTCTCGAAGAAGAGGAAGATATAACAAAAGTAGATCAGGTAATGGAAGGAAGCCCGAGGGAGAAGGAGAAAGAAGAAGATAGGGAACAAACACAAGATACTAATAAACAGAAAGAGACTATGTTGAGCGATGGAGAACTTGAGATGGACCAAGAAATGACCCAGAGTGAGATGGAAATGGAGGATAATGAACTGTAGGAGATTCTTGATAGAGAACACCTAGATCTGGAAGGATTCTTGAAACAGGGAACCATGGGATGGGTAGACTCATTACCTCAAGAAGAGTTCAACATAGTACAATAGTTATTCCTATGGAAAACTCAAGCTAAAGGGCTACAAAGGCAAAGAAGCAATGAAAGGTAGGGCAACGAAGGTGTGAAAACTATGAAAGCCACACCAGGATTAGCTCCTAGAAACCTAAGAAAGAAAAGAGGCAGGAAAAAGCAGAACGAGCTATTGATAGAATGTGGAAAGCTAATGATAGATTCAGGTAAGATGAAAGACCTAACCAGTTACTCCTTTACAAGATATTTAATAATGAAGTTCACATCATGGAATATCAGAGGTCTAGGCAGTAAAAGAAAACAAAGAATAATTAGCAATAGAATGAAAAAAGAATCTCTGGAAAAGATATTTATACAGGACACTAAATGTTCCATTCAAAAAATCAAAGAAATTCACAGCAAATGGCTCAATAGATTTGAGTTTCTAGAAGTTAAAGCAGATAATACATCAGGAGACATACTCACTCTTTGGAACCCCCAAAAGATTAGCATAATAGATGTTGAGGCATCTGGGAATTATTTATTAGTGGTTATTCAGCCTGTGGGTGACACAAAGACTTATTTGGTCACGAATGTTTATGGCCCCCAAAGACTGGATGATAAACTCGGGTTTCTAGATTCTCTTGTGGAACTAAGAGATAGACATACAGGAGTTCCATGGATCATGGGTGGGGACTTCAACATGATTAAATCACTTTCAGAAAAAAAAAAAATGGGGAACAAGAACCTTAAGCAAAGATTCTATAGAATTTCAAACTTTCATAGATAATATGAAGCTAGTTGACACTGATATGAGTAATGTCCTTTTCACATGGAACAACAAGAGAGGAGGGGAGTCTCAAGTAGTCTCAAAGTTAGATAGATTCATAATTTTGGAGGACCTTATGTTCACTGACAAGGAAATGATAGTGATAATTCTCCCATTTGTTGGCTCATACCATTGGCCTGTATAAATTGAGGTACAAGATATTGGTACCCCCAAGAACAGACCTTTCATATTTGAGAATATCTAGCTCACCCACCCAGATTTTATCAGCAATATAGCAAGATGGTGGACAAAAGATCTGCATATTTAGGGAACAAGAATTTTTCTGCTCCACAAAAGACTAAAACACATAAAGCTCATACTCAAAGACTGGAACAAGAATGAATTTGGAAATATTTTTGAAGAAAAAAAAGATGTTGAAGACAAAATGTAGCAACTCAATCGAACCCTTATCACTAATGGCTTTGATAGAGTTATAAATGAACAAGTCACCAAACTTCATCAAGACTGGGAGAACTTATCTAAACAAGAGGAAATATTTTGGAGACAAAAATCTAGAGTTCAATGGCTAAAAGAAGGGGAACGAAACACCAGATCTTTCCACAGATCCACCATGGCGAACAGATCCCATAATAGGATCTCTTCGATCAAGGACGAGGGAGGTCATCTTCTCAGTTCCCATGAAGAGATAGAAACTGTGTTAGTCCAGCACTTTCAAGGTATAGCAAAGGAGACAATTGCAGACAGAGCTCACTTTATCAGGGACTTAACAAGGCATATACCTAGGCTAGTATCAAGAGAGGATAATTTCAATCTCAATAGGCCAGTGACTGAAGAGGAGGTCAGTGAGGTCGTTAAAGAAATGCAGAATGGCAAAGCGCCAGGCCCTGAAGGTTTCAATGTGGATTTCTTTAAAGCTTGTTGGAGCATTGTTAAACATGATATTCTGAATATAGTGGAGGATTCCAAGATGAATAGAACCATATTGAAGGTGCTCAATACTTCCTTCATCTCCATGATCCCCAAACAGGATAATGCTCAGATTCCAGACAAGTTTAGACCCATAGCTTTGTGCAATGTGGTGTACAAAATAATATCCAAAGTTGTTTCCAATAGACCCAAACCCCTTCTTCCTACTCTAGTTTCTGTGGAGCAATCAGGTTATGTGGAGGGTAGAAAAATTCTCAATAACATCATTCAAGTGCATGAAGTGGTGCATTCATTGTTAAGCAATAGGAAGGCAGGAATGGTTATGCAATTGGACCTTTCCAAAGCTTATGATAAGTTGAATTGGTCCTATATCAGGAAGGTCCTTCTAGCCATTGATTTTGATCATAATTGGGTAAGATGGGTTATGGCTCTGGTTACTTCCTCTAGCTTTTCAATTCTGGTTAATGGTTCTCCTTCCAAGACTTTCACTCCTTTTAGAGGCCTCAGACAAGGAGATCCGCTCTCTCCCTTTCTCTTTATCCTCATGATGGAAGGACTTGGGCAGTCTATCAAGCATGCGAAAGAAGTGGGTAACATCAAGGGTCTCCAACTTTTTGAGACTAGATAGGCTTTGACCCATCAAACAATTTGTTGATGACACTATGCTACAGGGAGTCCCCACAGTGAAAAAAGCTCTTGCTTATAAACAAATCCCGCGTGACTTTTCCATGGCCACAGGTATGGAGGTAAATCTCTCCAAATCTAAGATATTTTTTCTTTACTACTAATACCGCTATTCAGAGAAATATCTCCAAAATTATGGGCTTTCAAAGGGAGTTCCTTCCTTCCAAGTACTTGGGAGTTCCTCTAACTAATAAACCTTTGAACAAAAGCATTTGGGAGTCGGTGATGAACAAGATGAAGGATAAAATAAGGAAATGGACTATCAAATCTTTAAACTTCGCAAGCTGGTTGGTGCTTACAAAAGTTGTTTTGCAATCAATCCCCATCTTCATGCTTTTAGCACTTCCAGCTCCAAAAGGAGTTTTACAACAATTTAGAACCATTCAAAGAGACTTTCTTTGGGGTAAGGGGGAGGAGAGAAAGAAATGGGCCTTGGTAGACTGGTATAAGATTTGGAAACCGAAAAACCATGGGGGTCTTGGATTGGATGATCCGGATGTACTCAGCAAGGTTTTAGGGGCAAAATTATGATGGCATTGGGTAAAAGATCCAAAGGCTTAATCAGAAAGTATTTGGAAAGAAAAATACGCCAGCACTTGGCAAGATAATGATCACATAAGGATGAAAGGCATCATAAAAGGCTTCCACATCTGGAATAAGGCCTGGGAGAATAGAGGCATAGTGTAGAAAAACAACCTTTGGGAAATCAGAGAAGGAGATCTTGCTCTGTTGTGGGAGGATAAATGGCAACAAGAACCTACACTATTAAGAGAGGAATTTCTGGACTTCAAGAAAGAAAAGGATACCAAAAGGTTTCTCAGGGTAAAAGAATTTTGGGATCAAACCAATAATGAAGAAAACTGGAGAGCCTGGAAGAATATAGAATTTAGGGTTGATAACCCCTTAAAAACAAAAGCATATTCCCTACTGACAATGTTGGCCCAAAGGAATATTCTTGTTTCAGAGAGGCATTACCAACTTAGATGGGGCAACAACAATGAAGGTACCTTAAATATTAAGGAGGCCAAGAGCATATTCCTTGAGTTGGACTCGTATGTAACGGACAGGGTTTGCAGAACCTATGGAGGCATCAAGGTTGGATGAAAATTAAACTCTTCATGTGCCTAGTACATCATAAAAAAATTATGACTTGGGAAAATATTCGGAAGAGGGGTGTTATGGGACCTTCTAGATGCCAACTCTGTGAATCCCAAGAGGAGACAATGGAGCACCTTCTCAATAACTGCATTTTCACCTCCAAGCTGTGGGATACTTTTGCCACAATTTTCCAACAGACAAACAGGGACAAAGAAAGCATAATCAATACCCTAAATAATTGGAGATGAAACTTCCTTGATTATGAGTTTCCTCGCTCAGCTTGGGTTTTAACTCCAGGCTTCATAATTTGGAATGTCTGGAAAGAAAGGAACAACAGAATCTTCAAAAATGTAAAAAGCTCCCCCCAATGCATTATTGAGCAGATCTTAAGACAGCTCAAGGAGATTGTTGGCACTATAGTGCGAAATTCCCCAAAGAATCCACCTTCAGAAAATGAAATGCAGATACCTCGTCAGTTGGGTATGGAGGAGCTTATACCATAGGGAATGGACAGGAAGGTTAGGAATCTGGAAAATAAGCCAAATTACTGGCATCCTCCATCTCAGGGATTTCTGAAATACAACATTGATGGGGCCTCAAGAGGAAACTTGGGTATTGCTGGTTTTGGAGGAGTGTTATGCGAAGAAAATGGCTGCATCCTTTTTATTTTCCATTGCCATTTGGGAAGAGCTGCAAACAATATGGCAAAATTAATGGCTCTTGAGTAGTGTTTATATTTCTTGAAGTAGGATAATCTCCAGAATATTATTATTGAATCTGATTCTAAGTTGACCATTAACTCGGTCAAGGGAATCTGTTGTGGCACAGAGCCGAAAAAAGTCTCAAGACATTGGAGGTTTCTTTAGGTCTTTCAAAGGATCCAGTTTCACCTCCTAGACTTACGCACTGTGAGTTTCACTCATTTGCGAAGGACAGCACATAAATTGGTGGACATTCTGGCCAATCAAGGAGTGCTCTGCACCAAAATTAGGGTCAAGTTGAGTTGGCAAGAGATGCCTCAAAACAGATTAAGGGAGCAGTGTCTTGATCAGGCGAATGAGGACAAACAAGTGTTCCGAAACAGAGCCACAGAGACGAGGTCTAGTTGACTATTATGCAATGTTTTGACATAAGTGATGTCACTTTTGGGATGTAGGTTTATGTCAGCAACAGAAAACCATAAGTCTCTGGGGGTCAGCTGGAAGGAGGGATCTTCATCTTCCTTTGGCCCATGCGCTGGAGTCTAGACTTTCACTGCGGACGCAAAACCCCCACTTTTATTTTTGTGGTAGCTTTACCGTCCTCGAAGTGGTTTCTGGTTAATCACATGCTCATCAAGCCAGAAGCGGTTTTTCACAATCGAGAGAGATTCCACTCACCATGAAACACGTGGTTAAGGGTGGAGAGGAATTACTGCCCTCATTGTGCGGTAATTATTAGTGCTTTTAGTCTGAGTGATATGATCCTTAACCGTTGGATCAAACATGGACAATCCATGGCCAGGACTAAACGTGCTTATTAGTGGGTCCGAAACAGAGGTTATGTTTCAAGATGTTCACACGAACTCACTGGAATCGCACACAAACAATGGATTTCAGGGGGTGAAAATGAACGATGGTTATGTTAAAAATGGACCCGATATGATTATAAATTATGGTATATTGGGTTCATCGGATCCGTTTTATGTGTTAAATGGTGTACTTGTTGGCCACCCGATATGTTTTTGATCCGCTGGATCTTTAGCATAGGGTCTAACGGTTAATTTTTGACTACTCGTTTGGTTGGGTGGGCCCACGTCCCTAGGTTTGCTTTGTCATCTTGGGACCATGGTTTGGGATAGGCCTGTCATATTGGTGGGCCTCACCACTGTGGTCACCTTTTGTACATTATTTCTCTTTTTAATTGAATAGAAGGATCCACTCTTGCCTTAGCAAAAAAAAAAAGATGGGCAATGTGTAACATCATGTGATTCTGCATGGATAAAACAATTATCAACATCTTCTTTTTCTTCATCTTTCATTCTTAACATTTCTACTTGTTTGGTTAGATTGGTAAGAATTTATGTTTTAAAATCATCAAACAAGTTTTCAAGTTTAGCTTGACTTACCGATCTTGATGTTGTTTTACCTACTCTTGTCTTTCCTCTTGATATGTGTTTGCATGTTTGACAAATTTCCTCAAATGATAATTGGTATGCATCACCTCTACTCTTGATATCAAGGAGATTAATCCATTCATCCCTAATTGTTCTAAGTAAGAGGGATTTTAGTGCTTCAGATCCTAAATGATGTAGTTTTTCCCTCTTAACATTATACTTGAACCTCTCTATTAGATCCTCAATGCTTTCATCTTCTCTTTGATTCATTCTAAATATTTCTTGTTTAAGATCATGATCTTTATATTTTTCTAGAAATATGTTTTCCATATCATTCCATGATCTTATTGAATTAGTCCCTAAACTCATGAACCATTTAAGAGCTCTATCCTTTAATGTTGATGGAAACAATCTCAATTTTTGAGTTTAATAAGTAACCATAATTTCTACAAACAATTTCAAATTCAAATAGAAAGGTTTCTAAATCCTCTCACCTTAGACAATTAAATTTTGGAAGAAAAGATGTAAGGATGCTCTTCATGTGCATATTGATATCAATATCTTGAATGTGGAATCTGAGAGGATCTTCCTCATTGTTATCTTCTCTATCCATTTCTTTTACATTATTTTCCATCTCTTCTTCTTCTTCTACCTGCAAAATTGGATGGTGATATGGATCTTACTACACCATGTGATCAAATGGTTGGTAGGTTAGTTTGGAGATTTTTTTTGTTTTTGTCTTTATGATTGAATGAAAACTATAATGCAATGCAATTTTATACTTTTGAAATTAAATACGCCTAATGCAAATATTTTTTTGTTTTTGCAAAAAAGTAAAACAAACTGAATCATATAGGCAAGAAAATAATGCATGCTTTGACACTTCCCTGACAATTGCGCCAAAAAGTGATGAGCCTTGGTATTGCAACAAGAATGCTACAACTCCCAAGGCTACCAACTTTTAATTATCATCCCAGGTTTTGTACAAACTTAAGAGGTATCGACACTATATGTGTAGCATACAGTTTGTCCTTCCTTTTATATCATGATGTAATGGAGTACATGTACTAAAATCAAACCCTAAACTAACTGTAGAAAATGAATTGAAATGGATTCCCTAACCTAATTCAAGAAATAAAGTACAAGGAAAGAAACATATTCTAACTGCATAAATATCATGAATTTAATGTACAAAAAACCTAAATTAACCCTGTTTATCACATGTGATTATTTAAACTAACTAAACATGGAGTCTAATCTAGGGAGTATTAACTGTTATGTGCATGTAAAAATATAAAAGATCTCCTTTTTTAATCTTTTTGTTTTATAAATGCAAATGCTAATCCTCACTTTTTCTTTGGCAGGGGAGACAGGTATGGAGGAAGAGGGTTAAAATGGTCCTGATGGCATGGAGGTCAAGTAGAGGCCTAATCCCATCTTCAATGATGATTATTCTCAATTTGGGCTCAAAACAAGCCACTAGAGGATTTCCTACAGGATGTATTAGTTCTCCTATAGGATCCCCTATTTTACTACAGGATGTTGTAGATTTACTATATGAAATTATAATTCATCAAATGACTAATAAAATCAAATCCAAATTTGATGGGACAAATTTTTTTATTGACTAGGGTGTCTTAGGTCTCTGTTCAAAGTGGAATCACTCAAAAATACCTCTGTTAACCCATGCCAAAAAAAAAACATAAACTTACTGGTCTAAAAATCATAAATTTTAGAAATAGTGAGATAGTAAATCCGTCAAATGCCTAACCTAATCAAGTGAAAATGAAATGGGGTAAATTTTTTTATGAAATGGAATGTCTTTTTTTATCTAATACAAGTGGAATCAACTTGATTGAACCTCGTTAGCACGCTATTAAAAAAAAAAAAAAATTACTGCTAGTTGCCACAAATATTTTCAAATGAAATGATGCTTGTTATCCTGCATAAGAACTTACATCAACAATTTAACCAAATCCTACAACAAGAAATCATTAATACAAAATGCAGAAATAGACAGAAATAAAAACAAGAGATGCATGTAAATAAGAAGTGAAAAGAAGGAAAAAAAATGATACAAAATGGCTCTGAGGCTCCTAGGATAGCCAAGCCCAAGGACAATCAGAGACCTATGGAGGAGAACAAGATTTAGAAGATGAACATAACACCAATATTCATTATTTCCATCAATACAATTACATCTCTGCAAGAAAATACAATGGAGCTGCAGAAATACGAGTTCTCTCCACAAGAACATTAATAAAAATCTGTATCTAGAGGAAAATTCAACTTAGTACTTATAAGAAATGATTAGGAATCATTCCCCATGAAAGGAGGAAACTCTCCCCACGAAAATCCCTTGATTATGGGATTTGGTTCCCAATACTAGAAATCTACATTAAATGGCAGGGAACACATAACTAGATTTTCTCAATCATTGGAGTTCCACAATCTATGCCATAATTCCATAATATTTTGTTGATTTATTATTTAATATTGATCCTCCTATAGTAGGGAGAAAGTTCCTAAATTATCTCCTCCTCCAAATCTTTATAATCTACCCAATATTCTCATAATATTCCACAAAAATAAATAACATTAAGCACAAATATGCAATTATTCATAAACCTTGCTAATGAATATATTAAAGTTAAAAATACATTATCTAATGCAAAAAGAGAGGTTTAATGTGTTGAAGGGTGGTCATAGGCCTTAATTTATGTTTAATTTAGAGGCATGGGCCTTAATTTATGTCTAATTTAGAGGCCCATCATCAAGTTCATACCAAGCATGTTACCCTACAACTATTCATACATTTCAGTCTCAAGTTCCAAAGGTCAAGACATCATTAATATTAATTTGAAATCAACCTTTACCAAGTCTAATAATGATTTCATGCTCAACAATCAACTCACATTCATCAATCGCAATACATAATGCTACAACTATCACCTACTTACACCAAAGTACATATCAATCATCTCAAAACATATGTATTAGTATAGCCATCTTAAAACAAGATCATTTAGGTAAGAAATATTATAGACACATACTCATATCATTCAGGTAATAAAACATTAAGATAACATATATATGACATAATATACACCAAACACTTAGACACCAAATAAATGACATAGCCAAATATTCAAACACCAAATAGATGACATAAGAAAACCCATACCTTAATGTATCTCAGGGGATGCTATCTTGTCTGCACAATCAATCTAGATTAGCATGATATAACTTCACAATGTATCAACTCAAACATAAATAAGTTAATGATATCCATAACAATAACTAGCTAACAATTTCACATCATAAGCTCATAAACAATTATCATTCATGCATAGCAATCACATATGCACACTAAGTCTAGATTAGTACAACACACTATCACAAATAAGTCTACTCATACCTGAAAAACATAACCATAACCATCTGTGTAGACTAATACATGTTAGCATGATACATCCAACATCAAGATCTTCAATGCAATGGACATAACCATCATACGTATGACCATAATGCATACATCAACATGTTACTGTCATTCATGACTATATGGCACATGTGCATATGGCTACACTAATTCACTAGCATTTATCATACATGTAACCATAACATTAATAAAATGACAAGTATATAAATAACCCTAATTCTTATAAAAACCATTAACCACATACCTAAATGCCCACCATACAAACCTTTATGATTATCTACTCTTACCCCAAAGTTTAGTGTTGCAATCTCACTCTATTGATCTACATCTCTTGCTCTATCTCAACCAACACATTAGCAGCATAACAACCAACAACATCATGATGACCTGAAACACATACAATGACCTCACTATGCATGTTTGACCTACTATACATGCATAACTATAACCATGACAATGCATGCATAATAACATATGGACACTGACATGCATAACAAATGCATATAAAACTGACATGCATTCAGGACTAAAGGATCCCAAGAATAACATCATCAACCTTCACATGGTGAAATCACTACAACCATGATCAACATCATCAAAATTTAATAAGCACATGAACTACAAACAAAAGGAACACATATGCAACCGATATGAATGCATGACCATCACACCGCCCATCCAAGCCAAGGGGTGAACCATGCTCTAATACCACTCTGTAACACCCTCCTCCCACATCTACCCAAGTAACTGACCAATTGAGGTAAACATGTGAGAAGAAGTTACTATGATATGATTCAACTCCCTATGTGTTAATTAAGGAAGTGAAACTAGTGGAACACATCACACATACCTTCCACATAAGCAATGGATTTCCCAAGAGTCATCCCAACCACTCAAGTAACCAGCCCCTGAGATCAACTGGAGTTTTAGTGCATCAAACCCCTCAAGGCTCCCTTGATATGGACAAGGGTACGTCTAGGAGGCTTTGTAGGCTCCCACATCAAGGTCAAGGGAGCTTTTGGAGACTTACTTCCCCAGTTTTGTTCCCTCGTCTTCGAGATTTGTGCCATATTTTTAGGCCCAGAGCCCAAGTCCTACCCAAAACTCAATGACACCTTCAGGAATGAAATTTTACAATGCAAAAAAGATACATTTTCAAAAACATCTACAAGGACTATATTGGACCCCTACTAGTGATGACAACAATTTCATTAAAAATATCACAAATATGAAATCTACAGTTCTTAACAGCAAAACTGAGCATAGGGGTCTCATACCTATCTAAGAATATCTAAGAAGCATCGATGCCTCAACAAATTAGTGATGATTTCATCTATTAGGCCATAGATACATTGTTCATACATTTACAAATAAAAACATGATGAGAGCTGATGGGCCTCTAAATTAGACATAAATTAAGGCCCATGCCTCTAAATTAAAACATAAATTAAGGCCTATGACCATCCTTTAGCACATTAAACCTCTCTTTCTACATTAGAAAATTTATTCTTAACTTTAGTATATTCTTTAGGAAGGTTTATGAATAATTGGATATTTGTGCCTAATATTATTTATTTTGTGGAATATTACGAGAATATTGGGCAGATTATGAACATTTGGAGGAGGATATAATTTAGGGACCAGTTGCCTACTACAGGAGGATAAATAATAAATAATAAACCAACAAGATATTATGGAATTATGGCACAGATTGTGGGGCTGCAATAATTGAGAAAATCTAGGAATATGTTCCACTAATCAAGGGATTTTGGTGGGGAAAGCTTCCTCCATTCATGGGGAATGATTCCTAATCATTTTGTATAAGTGCCAAGTCGAATTTTCCTCTAGGGATAGATTTTCATGAGTGTTCTTGTGGAGAGAACTCGTATTTTTGTAGCTCCATTGCATTTTCTTACAGGGATGTAATTCTTCTGATGAAAATAATGAATATTGGTGTCATGTTAAGCTTTTAGATCTTATTCTCTTCCATATATCTCTGATTTTCCTTGGGCTTGGCCATCCTAGGATCCTTAGACCCCTTTTGTAGCATTTTCTTTCCTTATTTTCACTGCTTATTCACATGCATCTCTAGTTTTTATTTCTTTCTACTTTTGCATTTAATATTGATGATTTCTTGTTTTAGGATTGAGTTAAATGGTTAATGAAAGTTATTTTGAAGGATCAGAAGAATTATTTCATTCTTGGAAAATCTTTGGAAATTCATAGTAATCATTGAGTTGCTTGGATTAGTCTTCTTATTCCCAAATCTAGATTGTAGAACCTCCTTTTTATCAAAAAACGGTAAATTTCTGCTATCTTTTAGAGCATGCTAACATACTTTAATCGAGTTGGTTCCACTTGAATTAGATCATACAAACATTCTAGTTCATAACAAAAACTATCCCATTTCATTTTCACTTGATTTTTTTAGGCATTTTTTAGATTTACTAGCTCACTAGTTCTAGAATTTCTAGATTTTCGACTAGTAATGTTTTTTATTTTTTTTTGCATGGGTTAACAGAGGTCTTTTTGAGTGATTCCCCTTGGAATAGTGACATAAGAAATCCTAGTTAGTAAAAAAAATTGTCCCATCCAATTTCGATTTGATTTTCTTGGTCATTAAACCCTCACCATTTTCATCGTTTCAGAAGGAAACTTCTCTAAGCTTTTTGAGCAAATCCATCCATCTCCCAACTTTGCTTTTGGGTTATGAAATGGTCCTAGGCACTCCCTTGCCTCATTCCATTCACCAACCACCTTCCCTAAGATTTCCATCACCTTCAACATCCATCATTTTTCTCTCGTCTATATCCTATAGGTTTTCAGGTGATCCTGTAGCTTTTTAGTACATCATGTAGTGGCCTGTTTTGAGGCCAAATTGAGGGAAAACCTCCAGGAAGCCACACAATATCACCTAAGGGCCTCCCAATCCTTCCAAACATCCACCATAATCTCCAAGCCACTTGCCACGTCACCAAAAGAGATTATCTTTCATACTTGTTCATAAAAAGAATAAAAAAAAAAAAACATATTTATTTCAATCCTTTACATGCATAGTACTGATGTTTGATGTTTTGAATATGCATGCTTAGGACAATAGGATTGCATACATGTTAACTTAGCATTCTTTTGAAGCAAAGCCTCTTAGCAGTTCGTTAGAAAATGGTTTGTTTTATCATTTGATTTCAGTCTCTTTCCTAGTACTTTCTTTCTTGAAATATGTTAAGGTTCCATTTCGAACATTTCATTTTCTACAATTAGTTTAGGATTTGACTTCAGTACGTGCACTCCATTAAATCATCACAACAAAGGAAGGACACATTGTGTGTTCCACATATAGTGTCAATATCTCTTAAGTTTGTACGAATCCTGGGTTGATAATTAAAGTTGGTAGCCTTCGGAGTTGCAGCATTCTTTTTGCAATACCAAGGATCGTCACTTTTTGGTGTCGTTGTCGGAGAGGTATCAAAGTATGCATTGTTTGCTTCCCTAGCTGATTCATTTCTTTTCACTTTTTGCAAAAACAAGATATTTGCATTAGGCATATTTAATTTCAAAAGTAGAAAACTGCATTACATTATAGTTTTCATTCAATCATAAAAACAAAAGCAAAATTTCTCCAACACCAACCCACCCCCCCCATTTGATCATGTGGTGCAGTAAGAGCCACATCCCCATTTACTTTTGCAGTTAGAAGAAGAAAATGGAAAATAATGAAGAAGAAATGGATCGAGATGATGACAACGAGGAAGATCCTCTCAGATTTCTCATTCAAGATACTGATGTTAATGTGCACATGAAGAACATCCCTACATATTTTCTTCCAAAATTCATGGTCTAAGGTCAGAGGATCTGGAAACCTTTCTCTTTGAATTTGAATTTTTTTGTAGATCTTATGCTTACTTATTAAAAGCTCAAAAATTGAGGTTGTTTTTGGCAACATTGAAGGATAAAGCTCTAAAATGGTTCATGAGTTTAGGGGATAATTCAATAAGATCATGGAATGATATGCAAAAAGTATTTATAGAAAAATATAAATATCATGATCTTAAGGAAAAAACTTTTAGAATGAATCAAAGAGAAGATAAGAGCCTTAAGGATCTAATAGAGAGGTTCATGTATAACTTTAAGAGGGTAAAACTACATCATTTAGGATCCGACAACTAAAAACCCTCTTATTTAGAAAAGTTAGGGATGAGTGGATTGATCTCCTTGATCTCCTGAGTAGAGGTGATGTATACCAATTATAATTTCAAGAAACATGTGAAACATGCAAACACATATCAAGTGGAAGGGCAAGAGTAAGTAAATCAGCATGAAGATGGGTAAGTCAAGCTAAACTTGGAAATTTGTTTTCTCACTTTAAAATAGAAATTCTTAGCAATCTAACCGAACAAGTAGAAATGTTAAGAATACAAAATGAGAAAAAAAATATGTTTGTATTGTCCATGCAGAATCACATTATGTTAAATGTTGCTTCTCATTACCAAGGTTGAAGAAAGTTCACCAAGAGGACAATGGAGCAAGTCAATTGCCAATGCAGCAACGTTATGTAGCTCCAAGAGGACCATGACAGCCTATCCAACTTGATATGATGCAAGAGCCTAATTCACAATTTCAAGCTTATGCACATCCACCTCAAAGTAATTGGAACATACCCTTTCCTTGGCAACATTGGTCGTCTCAACCCCAAAACCAATCTTGGCAACATGGTTGGCAAAGAACTTAAGCGATCCATCCACAATATCCTCAGTATTTTCATCAATATCCTCCATACCAAACTCCATGTTATCCTTACCATTCATCTCCACCACAACCAAAACCTCAACCACATCCATCTCAAATATACACTCCCACTCAACTACCTATACCACCATTTCCAAACCCACACATTGAAGTAGCTCAGCCCACTTACAATGTTGAGGTACAACACTTCCAAACATCTCTTCTTGAGATCAATGGTATTCACCATAGCTCAGGAAGAGTATTGCAAAAAATAGATTCTCTTAATATCATTGAAGGACTACATCCACAAGAAGAAGATTCGAAAGAGAATATCAAAGAACCATGGGCTGCAATTGATGAAGAACAAACATCAAAATTAGAGATTGAGAAAGCTCCCTCATAGTTATCATCAAATCCTCCATGTATTCAAGAGAACGATCAACAAAAAGAGGAATATTTGAAGGTTATTGTAGAAGAATACATGAAGAATGATCTAGATCAACAAAAGGACCAGGGGCATCACAATTATATTGAAATATGGTTCCATATAGTCACTAAGTTGTAGCAATACTCTCTTCTTCAATTGTGCTTGATATCATCAAAGTCAAAGCATTTGATCACTCAAATTCAGGTACATGTCAAAGCATCCACTTCAAGCCTACACATCACTTTGTCTGTCATCTTGATGTGCACATGGCTCCATTGGAAGTATTCTTATACTTGAAAGTGATTTTATTTTTCAAGTAGGGTAGGGTAGAAAAAAAAATTAAAAAAAAAAAGAAAAAAGAAAAAAATCTCAGGCGAAAACATCCTTGGAGGTGCCTCCGATTGATCATTGATTGAAAACCTCCATGAGGTGGTCAATGGGCTGGGAAAAAAGAAAAAGAAAAAAGAGAAAAAAAAAATATCCTATGTGAAAACCTCCTTTGAAGCGCCTAGGCAGACCTATTAGTTGAAAACCTCATTGAGGCGGCCAATAGGCCTAGAAGAAAAAAAAATAGAAAAAAATAAAATAAAATATTTGCTTCATGTATCTTTCTGATGAATGCATGTACTCTCCAACATCTACAAGCAAAAAAAACAAGTTGGTACCAAAACAAAAATTGGTCAAGCCTAGTCAAAAGAAGTCAAATTTTGACTTTCTGCTCCTTTGCTCAAATGCTCCAACAAGGCCAAGGCCATGCCAATCCATCACCCTTGTCTATTTTCACCATCCACCCATCATTATCAATCTTCTACCATTCATTTTGTTGCCTGTCCTAAAAAACTATAGGATGCCCTATTTTACTACAAGATACAAATATACATAGAGTAGAATTTTTTTTTGCCAAAACTTCAAAACCATGCATCCATTTGCCAAACTATTTCAGGGGGAGATACATATGGTTGATGGTAACATGATCCGGTAATTTCAGCAAATTCCAGTGCACAATTTTCGAGAAATCAGCCTCCATCACCTACAACCATATTTTCATTTTCTTGCTATTTGTGCATCCATTTAACAAACTATTTCATGGGGAGATCCATATGGATGATGGTAACATGACCAACAATTTCAATGAATTCCAATGGATAGTTTCGAAAAAAACGTCCTCCATCACATTCATCCATTGTTAGTTTTTCTCAAGATCCATGCATCCATTAACCAAAATGTTTTATGGCAAGGTGCCTAATGATGATGGAAACATGCTCAAAAAGTGTTAGGTCAATCCATTCTACTGTTTGGGAGATATGAACAAAACAAGTCATTGTCTTGAAAACCTATAGCATTCCCTAAGATCCTACAGGATACTAAGAAACACCTATAGGATTGGCAGTGGGCATTTTTAAAGGGAAACAAGGAGGTTGGATTCATCAAGCAGTGTTAAGGAGGTAGGCTCTACATTTCCCCACATTCTTCTAAGTGAAAGGAACATAAGAAACCCTTCTAGTTTGTTGAAAATGATTGCAGCATAAGGGAATTGTATACACAGAACTTTTAAATTGGGTATCAAACCTATAAAAGCCTCCATACATCAGAGAAAAATGACAGGGGGGAACCCATCAACACAGTGAGGATTCATCGGCACCCGCCTATACTAAGAGATATTCACAAGGCACAATTGGATAGGTTTCTTTGAAAAATTGAGGGGATATGATAATGGAGTAGCTAGAGATTTTTTGCCAGCTTCAACATGAAGATCCAGAGGTCAAAGAATCTATTCCAGAGCTTAGCAACATCATCAGGATCATTAGCATAGCCATCCAACACGTGCACACCAACATCAACTGAGCAGCAGCATGCTAGTCTCTCCAACAACATCAGCCTAGTACAGGTATGCAATATTCTTGACCTCTTCTCTTGAGCATATTATAGTTAGAAATTTGTTGTCAATGCATGAGAGATGTGGTTTTATAAACCAAGGATGAGTCAACAGTCTCAACCACTTCAACTAGTTAATTGCAGCTCACTCCTTCACTCATGCAATGTTGAAAAGTCAAATTATGAAGTGTGATGATTTCAAGGAATGAGGACAGCAGTTAAAAGAAGAAATTTGTGAAAAGGCCAAAGTCACCACAACACTCCAAGCCCTCCATCCACTTCATATTCACTATCTATTCATCATTCATCCATCCCATTTCATTCTTGAAAAAAAGCCAAACAGACCATCTACTCCATGTTCACAAACATTCACTACTCCCTTTGAGCCCTAGCATCATCAGCCAATCCCTCTTCATCATTTCTCATCACTCCCATACAATTAGAAGACTCTAAAGGAAGAAGGATTGACTACTACAGGAAGGAAAAATGCTGCTACAAGAAGGAAGAAAGGAAAAAAAGATGTGCTAAAACCCAAAATGATAGTGTCTAAAAGAGACCTAATCAAAACAGAGAACTCCAAGTCCATTAGGAAATCATCTAGGCCACAAGAAAGAAGAACAAGACAATAAAAGGAAATGAGGCATCCACCATCAAAATAGAACTCAAACTGCAGTGATGAAAAGGGACTTTCCAATAGGTCTCTAATCTCTTTCTAGCTTTTTTCCAATGCCTAAATGATGTTATAGAAATGAGAAAAAGGCATGAGAGTCAAGTTGAGGGTTTTCCCTAACCTCAGACTATCATTTATGCTCAAAACTGGATTCCTATAGTTTTAATAGGGTTTCCTGAAGGTTTCCTGTGGTCTTGATAGGAATTACTATAGGATGTCCTAGTTCTCATCTAAATGCATTTTGGAGGTGTTAGAGGTGTCCAAATGGTGTAACAAGGTAGCATAAGGTTGATAAGGGTGTGGAAGACCTTGCCCAACTGAAAAATGTTCAAGAACCCATATTGAATAAGGGGAAGAAGGCAAGTTAATGGTCTCAAGAAATAGTGATTTTTATTTTCACAAATATGTTTCTGGGATTGTCCTTGGAGAAATTGCAATCAATATTCTTAATGCACAAGAGAGATGCCACTAGGTCCACGGATGAGGCACAATGAGGTCACTAAGTTGCTTATAGGATGAGAAACACTTTCTGCAAGGGGGTATGATGGGCCTCTAAATTGGATATAAATTAAGGCCCATGCCTCTAAATTAAAACATAAATCAAGGCCTATGACCATCCTTCAGCACATTAAACCTCTCTTTCTACATTAGACAATTTCTTTTTAACTTTAATATATTCATTAGGAAGGTTTATGAATAATTCGATATTTGTGCCTAATATTACCTATTTTTGTGGAATATTATGAGAATATTGGGCAAATTATGAAGATTTGGAGGAGGAGATAATTTAGGGACCTATTCCCTACTACAGGAGAATATATAAAAAATAATAAATCAACAAGATATTATGGAATTATGGTACAGATTGTGGAACTACAATGATTGAGAAAATCTAGGGATATGTTCCACTAATCAAGGGACCAGATCCACTAATCAAGGGATTTTGTCGGGGAAAGCTTTCTCCATTCATGGGGAATGCTCCCTAATCATTTTATATAAGTACCAAGTCGAATGTTCCTCTAGGAATAGATTTTCATTAGTGTTCTTGTGGAGAGAGCTCATATTTCTATAGCTCCACTGTATTTCTTGCAGGGATGTAATTCTATTGATGAAAATAATGAAGATTGGTGTCAAGTTCAGCTTTTATATCTTATTCTCCTCCATAGGTCTCTGAGTTTCATTGGGCTTGGCCATCCCAGGAGCCTCAGAGCCCTTTTCTATCATTTTCTTTTCTTCTTTTCCCTACTTATTCACATGCATCTTTAGTTTTTATTTCTTTCTACTTCTGCATTTAGTATTAATTATTTTTTTTTGTATGATTGAGTTAAATCTTTAATGAAAGTTATTTTGAAGGATCACAATTTCATCCTTGGAAAATATTTGGAAGATCATAGAAATCATTGAGCTGCTTGGATTACTCTTCTTATTCTGAAATCTAGATTGTTGGACCTCCTTTTTAGCAAAGAACAGTAAATTTATTCTATTTTTTAGATCATGCTAACAAACTTCAATAAAGTTGGTTCCACTTGCATTGGATCACAAAAAAATTATATTTCAGAACAAAAACCATCCCATTTCATTAGCACTTAATTTGGTTAGGCATTTTTAGGGGGTTACAAGAAGTAGGACTGTGCACACCCTGCTCTGCCTCCTCTAGGTCAACCAGTCGTATGACTGCCTTGGCCTTTGGCCTCTTGCCATGGCCCCTATGGATGCTTCACCGAAGGTGGCTGATCCTCAACAAGCTTTCTATGATCTGGTTAAGTCTTTGCTTTTGCAACGCCCTCATCCAGCAGTATCCAAGTTTGTTAAAAACTTGGATGTGTTACAAGAAGTTAACTTACCTCCAACCCTTCCCTACATGGTTGCCCTTTCCCTAGAAGAAAAAGGACTCATTGGTCAATTCATGGGTATCTGGCCATCTCCAAATACTGTGCAAAGATGGGTTGAAAGAAACTGGTCCGACAAAATTCAAGGCAAAATATCCATTAGATTTTGTGGGAAGGGTTACTTTACCTTCCATTTTGAATCCAAAGAAGATAAGGACTTAATCTTCAGGAATGGGCCCTATTTCATGGACTCCAAAGGCATGTATCTCAATAAATGGACCCCTGATTTTGACCCAGAACTATATATGCCCAGTGTTGTTCTGGTTTGGGTCCAGCTCCCTCACCTCCCCCTACATTACTGGGGAGATGAATCAGTTCGAGCAATAGAGAACGCAATTGGAAGATCATTGATCGCAACGAGCCAAAAGATAATATGCAAGCCTCTGTGTGTATTTGTGTAGAAGTGGACCTTGGCAAAGGCCTTCTCGAAGCCATCAAACTCAAAGTGGACGATTGGAGCCATATTCAGTAGTTGGATTACAAGCAGATCCCATTCAAATGTAAGGTATGTCATGATTATGGCCATTTTGCTAATTACTATACTAAACTTGTTAATGTAGAGAATAGCTTGTAAGAAGAACAATGGGAAACACTTAAGAAAAAGAAGTTGGCTAACATGTCTAAAGCTCCCCCTGAAGCAGGCCCTCTAGTCTCTAATGCAGCTCGCCCCTCTTCTTCCTCCCCTTCCTTATCTACCCTCCTCCCTCTCTCCCAACCTCCACCCCCTTCTTCATCCAATCCTTTCTATGTTCTATCCCCTCCTGAAATTCCTCCCCAGGATCCCTCCCCCCCTCCTTCGATCCAACCAAATGCCATTGAATCCTCCCCTCCTCTGATCATCTCCTCTTAGACTTCCCTTGACCCTCCCCTTATCAGGATTACCAGGAGTTCATCCAAAGATCATGGAGCTACCAGTGATTCATATAAGAAACCGGGGTTGGGTAGGAAATCTGCTAAGCAACATAGAGATGAGAATTCTCAGAAAGACATAGCAATGGGTATTCAAAACCCCATAGAATTTTACATTCCAAGGCAATATGATAAAGAGACAGTCCACAAGGACCAACGGGGGCGAGCACCTCTCCATACCCCACATACCTAATGATGAAAGTTCTGTCTTGGAATAGTAGGGGACTAGGGCACCGCTCTAAAGTTACAGCCCTAAGAGATCTTATTCATTGTGAGAAATCAATAATTCTTTTGTTACGGGAAACAAAGTAAGGGCAGCAGGAAATGATTGGACTTATTGAACAGCAGAGGCAATACAAAGGGAACATTAGTGAATCAAGAGGTGCCTCCAGAGGAATCGCAACTCTTTGGCATCACAACACATGGAACTATAGCTCGGAAAATGTTAATCAGCAATGGATCAAAACTGTTTTAGAAAATAAAGTAGATAAACAAATTACAGCCATCTACAATATCTACGTTCCTAATTATTTTAGAGATAAAGAGTGTTGTTGGGATGATCTCAAAGCCAACATAGATGCAAAAGAAAATTCTAACATCATTTTTGGGTGATACTTCAATCTTATTCTTCATGCCAATGAGAAAATAGGAGGTATTTTCTCCCCTGATCCCTACAAAACTCACTCAGAAAACATTATGCAAGACCATGATCTCATCGATGTTGCTCCAAAAAATCGAAGGTATACTTGGAGAAATTGTAGATTGGGCAAAGGAACCATTATGGAAAGGCTTGACATAATCTTAATCAATGTTACATTTCTCTCCTCCTTCTCTGTTGGGTATGCTAGCATCCTTCCTTTTTCAACATCTGACCATTATCATATAACTCTCACTCTCGAAACCCACTGCTCTCTCGGACCCATTCCTTTTAAGTACAGTTCCCTCTGGAACTGCATTCCAGCAGTCAAAGAGATCATGCATAACACTTGGAACCAACACATTGAAGGCTCCCCTAGATTCATTTGGGAAAGTAAGCTAAGAAAAACCAAGCAGGTTATAAAGGAATGGGAAAAAACTAGCTATAAGGAGCCCAAGAAGATCAAAAGGGAGATCAAGAACAATCTAGATTGTATTCAAAGAATAATAGAATAGCACGGCCTCTCCCAGGAGAACAAAGATCAAGAAAGTGATCTCTATTTGCATCTATGTCATGCAAATAGAGAAGAGGAACTTAAATGGAGGATAAAGTCGAGGAAAATTTGGTTGCAAGGGCTCCACAAGAACTCAACTCTTTTTCATAAGCAGACCACCACTCGAAAAATAAAGAATAATGTAAACTCTATTTTGGATGTTGATGGCAATCGACAAAATACGCAAGATGCCATAGCCACAGACCATTACTAAGAGCTCCTAACCAAAGAAAAAGAAGAAGAGGACTATTCAGATCTGCTACAATCTTCCTACCGGGATCAACAAAGAAATGAATGACAATTTGAACAAGGAGATTGATGAGGAAGAAATAAGAAGAACAACTTGGACACTCCAACTTGATAAAGCTCTAGGCCCAGATGGCTTCCCCATCTATTTCTATCGAGCCTTTTGGGTAGTTATTAAAAAATACTTGACCACTCAAATGGGTCCAACGAAAGGGTAAGATTGGAGGTTACACCAATGCCACTCATCTTGCTCTCATTCCCAAAGAAAACCGACCCTTTTCATTTGCCCATCTCCCTTTGCAACTCCTCTAACAAAATCCTGACCAAAATCCTTCCTTCTCGCCTTAAATCCCTTCTCCCTTCTCTCATCTCTGAAAACCAAGGGGGGTTCTTGGCCAATAGACAAATCACTGATTCCATCCTCCTCATCCAAGAAGCTACTCATTCGAGTCAATCTAGAAATGAGAAAGGGTTTATTCTTAAACTCGATTTGGCTAATGCATTTGACATAGTAAGGCATTCCTTCCTCCTGACTGTTCTAAAGAAGATGGGATTTGATGCGATCTTTTTAAACCTCATCAAAGCTTGCATTTCTAGGCCTTAGATCTCCCCTCTTGTCAATGGCAGACTGGGAAATGCTTTCTAATCATCCTGAGGTCTTAGACAAGGTTGCCCTCTTTCACCTTATATTTTTATTCTGATGGCTGAATCCTTTAGCAAATCGTTGGATTTCACTCAAAGGGTTGGCCTCATCACAAGCATTAAATTTGGTAATGGAGTTAAGAATATAAATCACTCACTATTTGTTGATGACACCTTGCTAATTGGAGGAGCTTCCATCATAATAGCCCGGCGCTTCAAATTTCTTTTAGATAAATATATGAGATACTCTGGTGGATTGGTTAATCAGCTAAAAAGTTGTATGTATGGATGGAATACTACAGCACATGTCCTTCACAATATTGCCAACACCTTTGGAGTTTCTTGCAACTGTGATTGGTCTCACTTCACCTATTTGGGCATGTCAGTGAGTGTAGGTCCATTGAAGGCTAAAGTTTTGGATACCATTATTGACAAGATGAAGAGAAAAGTGTAGCAATGGGGCTTCATTTGGCTTAACCTAGCTGGTCGCCTCATCCTCTTAAAATCAGGTATTTCCTCTCTTCCTTTATACCAATTCACTCTCCTTCAAGCTCCGACCTCTTTTTACTATAAAATGGAAGTCTTCCTCTACCAATTCCTTTGGAAAGGAGGGAAAAATGAAAAAAAGAAATTCAATTTGGTTAATTGAACGCAAGTCATTCAGTCCCAAGATTGAGGAGGTATTGGAATCAAATCTCCCAAATTCCTCAATATAGTGTTCGAAGGCAAGATTGCTTGGAGACTTATAACTAGCCTTTCTTCCTAGTGGAAAAGGGTGTTGGAAGTTAAATATTCAAACTTCCCAAGATAGCAGCTTGTTGATCAAGACATTCCTAACAGAGACTATTCCAAAATTTGGCGTTTATGCAAAAGAGAAATTCCTTTCATGGCTCAGAACACTTCTAAAGTCCCCAAGAGAGGTGTTGATATGAATATTGGATTAGATAAAATTATGGGCCAACAACCTATAAATAGTCATGATGGAGTCAATCCCATTCTCTCCTTTTTTGATAGCATAGGCATCCATCATTTGGATCAGATTTCCTAGTGGGATCCCCAATCCCAATTATGGCTAGAGTGGTCCTCTTGAGCCATTCCCAATGATCTTAAGGCAAGTTTCTTTGTTCTTCAATCTCATCTTCATAGTATAGCTCCTATAAAAAAGAATCATTTAGATGGATTTCGTTGGGTTCCATCTGGATCTAAATATACTATTCAAGCTAACCATCAGTACATCTGCTATAATAACCATCCCACACCCATATGGACTCACTGCAAAACTGTCTGTAAATCTAAGGCCCTTCCTAAAATTAAATTCTTCCTTTGGACTCTTCTTAAGGGGAAAATCCTTACTGCAGAAAATTTGCAAAAGCGAGGCGTTAGTGGCCCTTCTCACTGCCCCAATTGTCAAGCTGCTGAAGAATCCATTCAGCATCTCTTCATTGCCTGTCCCTTTGCTATCATCTGCTGGAGAAATTTATACTACAATGACCATATTCCTTGGAATAATCATGACTCCATAGGAGAAGTTCTGCATTAATGGAAAAAGAATTATCCATGGCAGCAAAAGAAGGATAAAATAGTTAAAAGGGTTTGGGATACCCTTCCTTACACTATGTTGTGGAACATTTGGCTAGCTAGAAATCGCAAAGTATTCAAGGATAAAGAATCAGCCACAAGAAATCTCTTCAACAAGGCAAGGAGCCTCACTCTAGAAACCATCTCAATCAAAAACCAAAGAAACATTGACATTGCTGATCTCAGCATTGAAGAGAAGAATTTCATTGGTTATCTGTTGGATAAGAGCAACAGTAACCAGAATGGCAACACCACAAGCAACAGGCATAACAATGTAAACCATAAACGGAAAATTAGATTAAAGGAAGAAGAGTTTTCAATATGGCTCAAAAATTGCAACAACTATTATCTCTTTTTTGATGGTGCTTCAAAATCAAATCTCGGAATTGCAAGAGGAGGAGGAGTCATCTTCAACATTAATGGGGATCGCATAGTCTCTTACGAATGGGGACTTGGGCCCATATCCAACAATAGGGCTGAATCTTTGGCCCTATATCAGGGACTCATCCAGCTCAATAAACATTGTATAGGTACATCTCTGATATTCGGAGACTCGACAGTGGTCATCAGCCTAATGACTCAGAACAAGAAATCTCCCAACGTTCTCCTCCAATAGACCATTAGCCGATGTCAAATATTGGGCCAATAAATGATAGACTTTCATTTACTCTACATCCTTCGCACCCTCAACAAGGACGCTGACCTCCACGCCAACAGAGCTTGTACCAAGCCATTGGGTAGCCTTCTTTGCAACACAATGGAAACCTAGCACTATTTACCATGACAAAAAATCAATTTTGTTTCAATCAGATTTGCAGTAAATATGAGAATTCTGACATTTGGAAATGGTCAAAGATTCACCAGATCTGTGTCAAGGCCAAAATTTTCCTTGGGATCTGGCATCTCCTAGAAAATTTCAGAAATATGCTTGCAATCATGCGTTCATTCGTTCTACTTCCAATCACCCATCCCTCCCTGCCTCTGTCGTCCCTCACCCGTGATCTCCCTCATCTCTCCTCTATTCTTCCCTCCATTCCCTTGTCGGGCCCTCCATGCTCCTTCCCCTTCTTATATGTCTCCCCTTCCCTCTATTCTCACACCCTATTTTCTTCCCTTCTTGTCATTCTAAGTCCCCGATCTGATATCTCCTCCCTGCATTTGCCCTCGTTTCTTTTTCTTGTTAAAGCCTCCCAGCTGCCCCCAGAAATTCTAGTTTCTACTCAGTGCATCGTGATTCCTCTTATTCCCACTCTTCGCCTCCAAGTGCGATGATTCTCATCCGCTCCCTGGTCTATTCAGCGATCTCAGCATCATCCTCTAACTGTAGCAATGGCAAGGAGTGAGGACTGTCTTCACTGTGCCGACCTCCAAGCCGAGCTGGAGCAAATACGTGTCCACCAGAATATCTTGGATGCCAAGATTGACAATCAAAATTGCCTCATCAATGAAAAATATGAAGTTGACATTAACTTGTTTCTCCATAGAATCTCTTCGCTGCAAGAGCAGTTCAATCATCTCTCCAATAGGTCACACTGAGGAATTCATTGAAATTTTGAAATATATGATGGAAAAGAGAAATGCAGCTCCCACAAGTTCATTAAGCATCAAGCAAGCCAGTGTCGATGACAAGGCTGAAGAATCTACAGCTCAACAAATCAGCCACATAAACATAGATTGATTATGTTTTGTAAATGTTGCTTTCTGTTGTTCGAGTTTGTTAATATTTACTTCTGTTTAGTTTTTTCAAAAGCCCAAAAGGCAGGATCAAGGAGGAATTTTGCCCAACTTGTAACTCCTCCTCTCTTTGCTCTTCATGGCATAACATTATGTACCACAGGATTTTAGCCTCCTTAATTTTTTCCAAAATATAATACAGCAACCAACTATGGTTAAAAAAAAAAAAAAAAATTGTTTAGGCATTTTTTAGATTTACTAGCTCACTTGTTTTCGAATTTCTAGATTTTTGAATAGTAATGTTTTTATTTTTTTTGCATGGGTTAACAGAGATCTTTTTGAGCGATTTCACTTAGAATAAGGACCTAAGTCATCCTATTTAATAAAAAAAAATTCCCATCCAATTTGGATTTGATTTTATTGGTCATTAAACCCTCACCAATTTCATCATTTCACAAGGAAACTTCTCCAAACTTTTTGAGAAAATCCATCCATCCCCCAACTTTGGTTTTGAGTTATGAAGTGGTCCTAGGCACTCCCTTGCCTCATTCCATCCACCAACCACCCTACCTAAGTTTTACATCACCTTCAACATCCATCCTTTTTCTCTCGGCTGTATCCTGTTGATTTTTGGGGGATCCTGTAGGTTTTTAGTACATCCTGTAGTTTTTCCTATAGTGGCCTATTTTGAGGCCGAATTGAGGGAAAACCTCCAGGAAGACACAGAAGGTCACCTAAGGGTATCCAAGGCCTTCCAACCATCCACAATAATCTACAAGCTGCCTGCCACATCACCAAAAGAGATTAGCTTTCACACTTGTTTTTCCATAAAAAGAATAAATAGAAAAAAAACAGATTTATTTCAGTCCTTTACATGCACAATAGTGATATTTGATGTTTTGAATCTGCATGCTTAGGAAATTCAGATTGCATATATGTTAACTGAGCACTCTTTTGAAGCAAAGCCTCTTAGAAGTTAGTTAGAAAATGGTGTGTTTCATCATTTCGTTTCAGTCTCTTTCCTAGTACTTTCTTTCTTGAAATAGGTTAAGGTTCCATTTCGAACATTTCATTTTCTGTAATTAGTTTAGGTTTTGACTTCATTACATACACTCCATTACATCATGACAACAAAGGAAGGACACATTGTGTGATGCACATAAAGTGTCGATACCTCTTAAGTTTGTACAAACCCCGGGTTGATAATTAAAGTCGGTAGCCTTGGGAGTTGCAGCATTCTTGTTGCAATACCATAGCTCATCAAGATCCATACATCATCACTATCATAAAACATGCTCATTACTAACATATAACTAGGAACATGTTGAGGCCTTGAATATCGTTGCATCAACACGGGGGAAAACCACCCAGTCTGGACCTTAAGACAACTCCTTTTCCATTTAGCTAGTGTCTCCAACTAGATATAATGGGACCAGTTTCCCAATTATAGGTGATTGAATGAATGTGTAATGCTTATAATGGAGTGAAATAGATGGATTTTTAGGAATGAATCAAATGGAAAACATATGCATTAATCTACTTTATAACCTAGGATTGTTTAACATTTATCTAGATGTGATCTATAATGATTTTCCTTACTAAATGACAATATAGATTGATCAAACACCAATGGAAATGAAAATATTTCAAGATGATTATTTTGATTAAATAGTTAATCAAAATAATGTGTATAACTCATATCGCACTTAGAGTATCAAAGCAAATTGCTTAACATGTATTTAAAAATATCAATGGCAACATGATCATAAACGAATACATGTAACATTGTTCTTCAAATATCACATAATAAATAATCTAAAAAGATAAATTCACTATTTATTTATGAGAAAAACAGAGGTACAAAGATAGAAATACCAAATGCATGTTCCTCAGCTCATAAAAAAATAGTAGCAGTTTATTCATTCTCACAAAGATAATTTCAAGATTACAGAAATGCAACTTCTCAAAATTCTTTATGAAAAATCCTAAAACAATGTCTGAGTAGTTCTATTGAGAAAAGTATGAAAGTACAATAGTGTGAGCTTTCATAAATCTTTCTTCATAAAATCAAAGACCTTTATTTTATACAACAAGAAATCTTAAATAACAGAAAAATATCTGAATGTATTGTGCAGAGCGTTGAGGGCATTTAAACATATCCCTTCAATAATGCTTAAAGGAAAACAAATTTTCGGTAGAAATTTCTGAATGTGATTTGTTGTCTTCATCAACTTTGTTTGTTCCATCAGATTACCTAGATGTTTGTTTGAGCTGAACTACCACTTAGCAGCACATATGTCCTCTTTTGTCATGAACATGAACATGGAAAATAGAATTGATAAGCTAAAAACAAATGAGACTGATAAGCGAGTTTCATTTGAAACAATTCATGTTTTGCAGGAAATCGAGATAAAAATGTACAATGTAATAAATCTCGAACACAAACATCATGGAGAAGAATGCAGAGTGAGGTATGCGATAAGAGAGGTGGACTTTACGGTGTTATCGCAAATCGCGAAATAGACACTGATGAAAAGGGGAGGCTTAGCGGTTTTTTTGGAGGGAGTTCGAAGTGGTAAGTAGTTTGTGAAGAGGCGAGTCCGAAAGAAAAAATAAATGTCACATAGATATAGGGCTAGAAGAAAAAACCACTTTTCAAACCCCCCTCCCCCTTTGAGAAACTTAAAATTGAGCATAGGGGGGTCTGAAATCTTCTCTTCCATTAATTTGGGAAAATTAGATCTAAGCCATTTATTTTTACAAGATAGGTCGGGCTTTTTGTATTATCGCAATCGGCATTCTGAGCAGAGTCAAAGGAATGGGAAGGAGTATGAAATTTGCGAAGGAACTGGATGCGAAATGTTATAGATAACTTTTAAGTTATGTGTCGGGTCTGATCCTTACATCACAATTCAAATCATAGTCGCAAATCAGCTAAGGTGAAGGATTGCTATAAACTATGCCCCTTTAAAACTTGTGATTGTGAAGTCCCGGGGTGATGTGGCAGTTTCGTCACGAATGATGTCATGTTGACGTGATGATGTAACATTGTAGATGACGTGGAGTATGATGTCATAGATGACATGGATCATATCACAATCAGAATCGGTAAAAACACAAGAAGAAGGAAGCAATGACACTTTGTTATTTGCAATAGTCGTGGACGCAAGGGAAAATTTATCAATTAACATGTATAATCCTAATGGGTTTGGGCTATATCGCATATCGCAATCTGAATGAAGGAATCAACCATGGAAATTTTGGGATTTTCGATAGTTGTGAACACAGGATTTTATTTCTTATGATTAATTTTCCCATCGAGTCCAGGGTGATATCACAATCGCAATGGAGCTGGCGGAAGGGTCTTTTCCTTATGGAACTTTTGCGATGCAAGGAAGCGATGAAGAATAATACTCCAATTATTCATATTTTTTGTTAATAACCCTTATTGTTTAATACTTGATATTTTTTGAAGCCTACGTATAGTTTTGGTCTTGGGGGCTATTAAAATTGGGTTTTTTATTTTTGTGGAAATTATTTTGACAATCAAGGTTTAATACTTGGGTTTTAGTTAAAAATCCCAACTATTAAACTTTCGTTATAGGACTTTATAAACAATTTTTATGTTGATTTTATATTTTTTGTTTTTTTTGTTTTTTTAAAGAAATAAAATCAAAGGCTTTTTTTAAAACGAAAGGGTCCCTACTTTAATATAATAAATTTCATACGAAATTTATAATATATTTTAATGGGGGGTTGTTGAATAGTACAACAATTGGTGATTCACTGGAAGAACCCGTTATGTCTAATAAATAATGAATTCCTTCAAAGATTCCGTAAAAATAATTTAAGAAGTGGAAACTACTTTTTGAAACATTTAGATAAATAAAATTACTCTGACTATAAAACTCATTAAATTGCAATTTATTTTAAAAATATTTTGTGAATGAAAAACACCTATTTACTTGTATCACTCATTAATCAGTTTATAAATATAAAGTAGGGGTTAGTTTACGACTTAGCTTGTAGTGTAATCATTTTTCACAGGTAGAGCCATGGCTAACAGCAAGTGTTCACAGCCTCGATAGGGTTACCTTTTAACCAACAACAATTCAGTGTCCCATCCATTTAATAGTGCAATAATTAGAGGTAGTTTTTTTTTTGACCTGATGCTAAAAAGCCATTGTCCTGGTTTAGTGACCAGATAACAACAGTGCCATTCATTGGTAATAATCAAACTAAACAAATTGGCTTGTGATGAGACCCCTTTTCTTATAATTGAAAAAATCATAAGCCATTACCCTGATTTGGTATTCAGTATGGTAATGTCACTTTAATTGGTTCCATATGATCATGGTAAGCAGGCTCGTGATGAGACCTCTTATCTTTTTAGATTTATTATATTTTAGAATTACACTCTAAAAACTCTCTTTTTAATGGATGGGGAGGATCATTGACTCCTTAAGAGTTTTGGATGGAAAATTCGAGTTGAGAGTGCTTTTGTCATAAGACGGTCTTTACCTTTTAAGGATAAACTTTTTGACTGAAACCAGAGTAAAAGGATATAATTTTTGAGGTGTTTTTAAAATATTTCACAACTTAATGGAAAATTTTCAAAGTTATATATTTTTTATCTAGTTTTCAATTTTGATAACCACTTCTTTAAAAGATGCTACCTTCAAAATGAAAAAATGAAAAATAACTTTGAGAGATGTTTGAAAATTCAATAGAGTAATATTTAACATTTTTATTAACAAAATCTATAAAGGAAAAATAAATTGCAGCGGGATGTACAATGGAAGTGATTTTTTTACAAATTTATTTTATTTATTTATTTTTTAATTAATTTTTCTTTTTGAAGAAAAGAATTTATTTAAGATGAGGCCATTTACAAGAAGAGAATCTCTCTTTCCTAATAAATCTTGAAGTATAAATGTAGATGGGCTTATTTGTTCAACAATGTCAAATGGACCAAGCCATAATTTCTAAAATTTGGTATGTTTCACTTTTTCTTTGTGTGCTTTGTCCCACTTGAGAACTAGATCTCCAACTTGGAAGGATATTTGTGTGACTTAACTTGCACCAAGAGAAGCTTTCGCCATATGTTGATGTTTGGTGTGTGTGAGTTTGGCATTTTCCCTTGCTTCTTCTAGTTTTAGGATTTGTGAATTTCTTAATTCCAAGGATGAGGAAGGTGTTTCTTCAATAAATTGAACTAGGGCTAATGAAGGAAGAGATAAATGTGATGGAATGATGGCTTCCTTCCCATATCCTAAGTTGAATATAGAAGTTCCTATAGAGACCTTCTAAGTTATCCTATCAGCCCATAGAGAATATTAAAGCTTTGTGCCATATTCTTTGATTTTGATCAACACTTCTTTTGACTATTCTAAGGAGATTTTTATTAGTGGATTCTGCCAAACTGTTTCCCTGGGGCTAGTAATTAGAAGAATATTTGAGTTAAAAACCTCTCCTAATTTCAAATTCAATCATACTGGTACCCGAAAAATAAGATGCATTATCAAATATAAGAACAGAAGGAAAACCAAATCTTGTAATGATAAACTGATCAATAAATTCAATAACAGATTCAAAATTGACTACCTTTAGCGAAATTGATTCCACCCACTTCATGAAGTAATTTGTAGCAGTCAAAATATATATATGATGTTTAGAATAATGAGGAACGATCTCACTTATGATATCCAGTCCCCATTGTTCAAAAGGTTGTTTGATGTTGACTGGCTACAGAGGCAAGGATGCTTTTCGTTGTCTTCTAGAAGCAGCTTGCCATGTTTTTCATTTCCTTACATATGCGTGTGTATATTTGAAGAGAGTGGGTCAGTAGTATCCACCATGTAAGATTTTGTGTGCAGTATTATCTCCTCCAAAGTGTCCACTTGCTCGTCCATTGTGAAGTTCTTGCAAAACTATTTGTGCTTTAGACTTTTCAAGGCATCTTAAAAATATGGAATCATAGTTTCTCCTAAATAACACATTATCAACATTCTCATAATATCTTTCTTTTAATCGTAAATCCATTTTTCTTTTGTGATTGAGTTTAGGAGGAACATATCCATTTTTCAAATAAAAAATTAAATCTGCATATTGGGACTCAACATTAATTACACTTATCTTAGAAATGTGTTCATTGTTACCTGTGTCCCCTTCAGCTAGTATGCTAGATTCTCCTTTAAGCAGCTTGCAGAAGCCTTTCCCTCTCACAATTTTGGCTAGTTTAATTTCAATATCATACACCTGCAGAGCTCTTACCCAGTTTTCTCTCTTTTCTCCTATTTCTTTCTGCATTATTAATTGCCTCACTGTTAGGAATGGGACTATTATTTTCGTGTGTGTTTTTAGAAGAAAAGGTATAAAATGCTTTACAGATTTATATACAGCAAATGCTTGTTTTTCTACTTTTGAATAATTCAATTCAACACCCTGAAAAATTTAACTGAGCAAAGAGATGGGTGCTTCAATTTTCTGATTATCAATTTGTGCCAAAACAACGACATAAGATGTTGAAGAAGCATAGGTATATAAGATGAAATGATTGAAGAAATTTGGAGTAGTTAAAGAAGGAGAATTGAGAATTTCCTGTTTCATTAAATCGAATGCTTGCTTTTCATGATGACCCCATTTAAAAACTACCTATTTCTTAATCATTTGTTGTAACGATAAGGTAATTTGTGAGAAATTAGGGAAAAAACTTTTTACAAAATTGATTTGTCCAAAGAATGATTGCATGCTTTTTTTTATATGGTGGAGAAAATTATTTTATTCTATGAGGGTCAACGTAAATTCCATTTTTTGACACAATGAATTCTAAAAGTTTCCCTTCACTAAGAGAGAAAAAAAAAAAAATCGAATTTAATGAAATCCTGTATTTTCTACAACATTCAGAAATTTGTCTTAAGTCCTACAAATGATTATTTATGTTCTTTGAATAAACAGTAATGTCATCCAAATAAACAACAACCATTTCTTTTAATAGACCTTTGAAAGCTATATCCATATCCCATTGGAAAGCGGGCCCTGCATTTATTAAAATGAATGTTATTTTTTGGTAGGCATAAGTTCCTCATTTAGTTCTGAAAGTAGTCTTTAGCCTATCATCTGGGTGGACCATGATTTGATTATATCCTGAGAAACAATCAAGGAAAGACATAAGTTTGAAACCAGCAATTGATTGTAAAATATGTTCCATAGTGGTGTTGACAGTGTTGGACCCACCAACATGTTAGGGGATCTCCCGATAAGAAGTCCCAATAAGACTGTTGAGTCTTGAAAATGTCATTCATTTCCATTTCACTTTCACTCTTATGTCCATTATATCACCTCCATTTCACTACTATGTCACCACATTCATCCCACTTTCATTATCATTGGGCCACATTTATGTTTTTCCAATCTTTATTAATTCTAAGCCTTTTAAGTGAATTTGTGGTTAAAAATTAGGAAATAATGTGCATAAGCTTATACCTAACCAATGCGTTGAGATTGTTGACATATGTAGGTTGAAAGGAGGCTTCTAGAAGACCTTTATGTGGCACTCTAAGGCTAAATTCGAATTTGAGTGGAAAGAATCATGGGATCATGAGGATATGTGTCACATCTCCTAATTGTATTGTAACTCTAAAAATACATGTGTCTTATCAGTTCCTATTTTGATTATGACTCTAGAGGTAGAGGGAGAGATTCATTGATTATCATTAATGAGATGGCTCTCATCTTTTTGTATAAATAGGAGATCTCTCTCCTTCATTAGTTAGTCTTTTGAGTCTTTTTAGTCCCTAGTTCTTAAGATTGTAGTTCTTCCTTGATGGCTTTTGAAAGCTTTGGAGAAATTTGTTGTACTTTGTACTTTTGAAGAATTTGAATAAAGCTTTGATGTTCTCAACATGGAAGGAGATGTGAAGTAGATGTCATGGAGCACATTAGAATGTAAGGTAGAGTAGATTTCATTTTGTAAATATTGCTTTGTAGAATGTAAGGTAAAATAGATTTCATTTTGTAAATATTGCTTTGATTTGATTTGATTACTTTCAAGTTTGATAGATTAGATTTTTCATTCATGCAA
>APFE031618114.1:6175-28587 GCA_000404065.3 Pinus taeda | reverse complement strand
AGGTGATTGGGTATTCTTAAGGCTACAACCATATAAGAAAATGTCCCTAAAGCAAGCTAAGAAGGATAATAAATTATCACCAAAGTATTATGGTCCGTACAAGGTGTTACAAAAGATTGGTATTATGGCATACAAAGTAGAGCTTCCTACAGCTTCTCGATTGCACCCAGTTTTCCATGTTTCATGTTTAAAGAAGGTTATAGGAGATAAGCTCCTAGTTCAAACAATATTGCCAGAACTTGACGAGGAAGGAAAAATTATATTGGAACCAGAAGCAGTCACAAAAACAAGAACTCAACAGCTACAAAATCGATCAATTTCAGAGTATCTTATCAAGTGGAAGAGCTTATCTGCTGAAGATTCCACATGGGAGGGTGATAATTTTATACAGAAGCATCCAGAACTACTCAAGCGTTGAGGACAACACATTTTTGAAGGAGAGGGGCATGTTGGGTCCCCATAATACTAGTGATTATCCCATTACTATTGTATTTGTACCCCTTATTAATATTGTTGTGCCCCTATTGTCCATATTTATTACATCGTTTTTTTGGCCCCCCATTCAAAAGAATCCCTCTATTGTTATTTTTGTGGCTTTATATTATTATTGTTAGGTCGGTTGGGTTATGTTGTGACTCCTTAGACTCCTATATATAAAAATGAGGTTTTATCATTTGAATCATCCAAGAATTGTTCATTTATGTAATGTAAATAAGGTTGCCCCTTGAAGAGGCTGAATTCTAAGGCATTGATCTATATTTTCTATCTTTTCTTGAGCTGGTTTCATACCAGCATGACCCTTATAGATATTCCCAAGAGCTAGCACAACTAACAATATTTGGTGAATAGGAGGGACAAACTACCATATTGGGAATGCTTGTGGTCTGATTTGTTTTAGGAGGAGATAATGTGGAACACTAGAGATAGGACCTCATTCGAGGGTGAGGATGAGGAAAACCGCGCCTTCATTCGAAAAGCAAAGAAAGGGAAAGGGAGTAACTCCCAATCCAAAGTAGATTCGATTTAAGAGTGAAATAAGAAAGACTTGTCCAAAATCAAGTGCTTTCACTATCATGAATTTGGGCACTATGTAATGAAGTGTCCACACAAGAAGGAAAGCAAGAATACCATAGTGGAGTAGAGGGTGAATACTTGGATTCATAATTTGAGCTTTATTTTACTCTCATTTTAAGCATGGCTAGCATAGTGATGGGAAGTTTGTTGTATCTTGACAACGGTATCTTGTTCCATATGAAAGGGAGCAGAGATGGGAAATGATGGAATGTATAGTGCAACCAACATTGGTATTGTTACCTTTCAAAGGGATTCGAGCTCCCCTATTAGGCTCCAGGATGTGATGTTTGTACTGGGTCTAAAGAATAATATTGTCTCTATTTTAGTTTTGGAAGATCATGGCTACAATGTGATCTTCAACGAAGGAAAGGAATTTTTGAGACACATAGCCACAAGAGAGGTGAAGTATATCGAGGTTTGGTTGAAGCACCTCTACAAGCCAGATGTGGAGTATTCTACTCCATTGAGCACAAAAGTAGAGAAGGTGTAGAGCCACGATGTTCCCAAAATTTTGCATAGAAAACTTGGCCATTTTCATCATCACGCTTTTAATATCATGCAACGGATTACCACAAGCCTCCCCACAGGATCACTAAATAAATAAGATGCATGGAAAGGGTGTACCTTGGGGAAGTACACAAAATCCACTTTCCATGGTCGGGACAGTAGAGCACATACAGTCCTTGAAAGGATCCACTCTAATGTTTGTGGACCTTTCTCGACAACCTCCGCTCCCAAGCATAAGTATTTTTTTTTTTATCTTTACTGATGACTATTCATAGAAGTGTTGGATCTTCTTCATGTGGAATAAGGATGGGATTTTCTCCAAGTTCTTAGAGTTCAAGGCACTGGTGGAGAAAGAAATGGGAAAGAAGGTTAAGGCTATGAGGAGCGATAATGGAGGTGAGTATGTGTCGAATGAGTTTAAATTTTTTTGTTCAAAAGAAGGCATTTGATGACAGTTGACAGGACCCCACAACCCATAGTAGAATGGAGTGGCTAAGGGGAATAACCAAAGAATTGTGCAAGCCGCATGGGTGAGGTTGCGTTACCAAACCCTACCTACACACCTATGGGTTGAAGCATGCAACACAACAGTGTATTTGCAGAATATGAGTCCTCATTGGATTCTAGGCATGATCACACTAGAGAAGGCTTTCTTGGGGAGGAATCTAGATGTGTCAAAATTCAGGATCTTTGGAGCCTATGTCTATTTCCATGTCTCCAAAGAGTCAAGGAAGAATTTGTAGCCGACAACAAAGTTGTGAGTATTTGTGGGGTACACAGAAACTCCCCACAAATATCATGTGTATTTTTCATCACTCAGAATGAAAATTGAGTAATGGGATGCCAAATTTTATGAAGATAAAGCCATGTGGTGCTCTCTTCAGAGGGAGCTAGAGATCCCATGAGAGGAGGAGATTTTAGCTCCAAAGGAGGAACCTTGGGATGTTGTGGACCAACCACAAATTGCGGAGCAGAGAGTGGAGATAACCACTCAAGCATAATCATCCAGAGAAGGCAGGAAGAGAACTATGGAATTTGAGAGACTTGTTCAGAATGAAAGAAAGAGTGTGGGTGCTTCTTCAAATCAACGCAAGAAGAGAAGGTCTCCAAATTTGTATATTAACTACATGGCTCTTATGACTAAGCTACTAGAGATTGAGCCATCCACTTTCGAGGAAGAAGTAGAGCAACTAGTATCGGTTGATGCAATAGTGGAGTATGAATCCATTGTGAAGAATAGTGTTTGGGGGGTGGTCCCAAGACTAGTAGAAAAATCAGTTGTGGGTTCAAGATGGATCTTCAAGGTGAAGCAGGAAGTAGATGGAAGCATAGAAAAATACAAGCCCAAATTTATGGCGAAGGGGTACTCTCAGATGGAGGGCATTAACTATGAGGAGACATTTTCTCCTGTAGCAAGGTACTCATCCATCAAATCAATCTTTTCTTTGGTTGCGTATATGGGGTGGAAGATCCACCAGATGGATGTGAAAACAACATTCCTCAATGAAGTTATTGAGGAATAGGTGTATATAGAGCAAAAAGAAGGCTTAGAGACTTATGAATGAGAGTATCATGTGTGCGGACTCAAGTGAGCATTGTATGGTATCAAGCAAGCACCCTTTGTTTGGTACACCAAGATCGATAACTATCTCACCGTTTTGGGCTTCACCAAAAGTGAAGCAGATCCAAACCTTTATCATATTTTGGTAGAAGGTAAATGATTGATTATCATTTTATATGTTGATGACTTTATCCTTACTAGTGATGAGAAGTTGATCATATCTTACAATGAGGAGCTTTCAAAAGAGTTCGAGATGAAGGACATGGGCCTCATGCACTACTTCCTTAGATTGGAAGTATGGTAAGGTGTTGGGGAACTATTTGTCTCTCAGAGAAAGTATGTCAATGATATACTTTAGAGGTTCCACATGGATAGGTTCAAACCCATGAAGACCGTGGATACTCCTTTAGTGACCAACTAGGGGAAATAGGGTGCCACTTTAGGTGAGGAAGTAGATGTGATTGTTTACCGACTGTTGGTGGGTTCACTCATGTATCTTGTGACCACATGACAATACATGTGTTATGCATACAACCATCTTAGTCAAGTTATGGTTAGTTCAACTAAATTGTTTTGGAGGGTATCTCAACATATTCTATGGTACTTCATAGAAATTACCCAGTTTGGATTTTGGTATAGACTGTAGTGCCCTACTCTAGTTGACTGATAGCGATATGACATTAAGATTTACTTATCCCTAAGGCCCACACTTTATTCTTTAAGGACCTTAGGTTGAGGATCCAGACACATGAATCTATTATTAGTGGTTGTGATGTTTATGTATGTTCTCCATTGATATTATGATGAAGATAACACTAATGGTTATGTATGTTATCTATTGGTATTATGATGATTGTAGCATTAATGGTTATGCATGTTCTCTATTGGTATTATGATGATTGCAGCATTAATGGTTATGCATGTTCGCTATTGATACTATGATGATTGTAGCATAAATAGTTATGTTTGGTCTCTATTGAATTTATGATGATGATAACAATAAATGATATGTATGCTCTCTATTGACATCATAATAATGGTAACTTTGATGGATAGGTATGTTTTCTATTGATCTTAATATGTTGATAGCTTTAATGGATATGTATGTTTCCATTGATGTTATGATGATGATAGCCATGATGGATCTGTCCCATATGTTACCTACTTGCATTAGTTATGGTTCACAATGAACAATGATGCGAACGACTAGGTGATCTTAATGATGCTATTATGACAATGACTAACACTAAGAAAACTTGTTACTGGTGATTATTAAGTATGGCTGGAAACCACTAAAGGCACTCACATATGATGAGTTGACGACACCTGGTTTGATGAAAATTTATATTATTTTATCTTTGAAATTCTAAGTCAATTTTGAAACCTACTATATATGTTTATCTATATTCTGATGATATGTTAGTGGTTTTAGGCACATATTAATTTCTTGGCCGAATGGCTCACATATGGGTGATGGGGTTGTACAATTGGATGGAATTGCATGGGAGGGGTGGGGTAATGTCTCTGATCTCACCCACTAGCACTCCCATCGTGACTTGGGTTGGAAATATTGAAACACCTTCACGTTGAAGATCATGATGTCGTGAGGGCAAGTCCCAAAGTTGGGTCACTCATGAGGATTTTACTCGGGGGGTGTGCATCAAGGCGGATTCGTTGATCCCCAACACCATTAGTCTCACTATAGGAGGCAACATAAGAGATAATAGTGGTCTTTGTCATTGCACTGATACTTTCCCCTCGTAGCCACTGAATGCTTGAAGGGAAAGTGGCGTGGCACCCTTGGAACTTCAAGGGAATTTTTTTATAGGTACGAGCAAATTGGCACCCTTGGCATCACAAATAAACAGTTAGGCGTGACACCCTTGACACTTAAAGGGATGTTCTTGAAGGGCACGACCAAACATGGCACCCTTGGAATCATTAAAAATAGATAAATTAATAAATATAATCAAGATATGAAAACCAGGTAAAATCACATCAAGGGTAAATGATGTTAGAAATAGAGGTAATTAAATCAAGAATAAAACTCGGGTTAAGAGGATCAAAGGAAGAAATAAAATATTTTACCTTAAAAACTCTACCTTTCCCATGTTGGAAAATATTTGGTAGATAATGTAGTTTAATTAGGTAAAAAGGGGAAAGAGGGACATAAATGTAAGGATAAATATTGATCCTAAAATAGTTAAACCTAATTAAGAGAAGAGGATGGTAAATTAAAATAATATTAGTAAAATAACTTTTAGAGAAATTTAGAGAACCTCCATGTGGCAACAACCAACATAAGAATATCTATCTAAGAGATAACTTGAGTTAAATTAGGGAGTATATAGGGGATCAAATCTTGACTTATCAATTGACTTTAGTAATGAACATAAAGTAAGGGAGTAAAAAGGGGGAATCAAGAGACAAATAGGAGATGAAATAGGAATCTTGTTGAGATGAGGAAAAATTTTATTTTTAAATTAAAATGTAAGTAAATAATTTTGGAGATCCTTGATGAGAGAATGACACATGGGTGGGTGAATAATGAAACTATTGGATTATCAAAAATAATTAATTATGGATGAAATGCCAAGTGTCACCTATAAAGACTCCTATTAAAGAAAGGGCAAGTCATAGGAGAAGGGAATTTTCTTTACTCTACTGTTGGATGGATGAGACTATGTCAGAGCAATGACTATGAGTTATAGTGAGTTTGGTGTGGCAGAGGACTTTAGAGAGGGTACTCTTGAGCCAAAGAGTCCTCTCCTCTACTAGCTAATACATTCCATCATTGTACAACCCCATTGTAGCATGGGGGTCTGCGGGGAAGGAGAGTACCCAAGGATTAGGCTCGAAGGTCAACCAGTGGGTCATTGCATTTGGATTAAGCACGTCGACATTCACACTTGGAGGCAACCGATAACAAAGGAGGGAAATTAGCGGCAAGTCAAGTTGGAATCTCATCTTCTAGTGAACGGTACATATGTTGTTATAATAGTTTTTTACATGTCTTCATTATGGTTTTAATGAATAACATGTAAATTTAGATGATATGTTCAATGAAGTGAAATTTAGGAAAGTTTCATAGAATGGTTGATAATTTTCGAGTTCCCAATGCTATTTTCTTATGGTTTTAATATTTAGTATTTAATAAAAAAAAAATGATAGGTTTGGTTCCTACTCTTGGTATTAGAGCTATGTTGAACCCTTGAGACCTATGGGCCCATGCATGCATGACTAGTTTTGTTAAATATCATGATTATGTAAGCAAAATAATTTAATGTCATCAAAATTCATTGGTTTTGGCAAATCTCCATTTCCAAATTTTCGCTACACCTACACTGAATCGATCTTGGTTGGAGTAGATATGTAATATGTCGTCAAACTCCTATGCAAACTGCCAAATTCAACATATTTTGTCTAAGATGGTTATTCTGAGCTCAAATTTGATCATTTTGACCTTGAATTGTCCAAATTCCAGTCAGGTTAGAAATTATGATGAATTTGTGGTAAAATTCACTAGTTCTAAGCTTAACTTCAATGTATCGAAGCTGAATTTCTGGTATTTTTATCAAATTTCCCCTGCATTTTTTGTAAAGGCCAAATTCGTCAAGTTCAAAGGCAAAGTTGTGATATTTTGAGCAATTTTCCCTTGAATTTCCCGTAAAGATGAGTGTTGTCAGGCTTGACATTGGGAATGAGAACTCCATTATATCTCTCGCAAGGAAAAATGACATCAATGTGGTTGTCAATAATCAATCCAAGTGGGAAACCCCGACGATGGTGTGCTTTAGTGATAAACAATAGTTTTTGTGCATCGCAGTGCGGCCTTTGTAATGTTAAATCTGAAAACCACCATTATGTAGATTAAGCGTTTAATGAAAAGGAAGTTTCAAGATCAAGAGGTCCAGCTCGATCTTGCATTGTTCCCCTTTAAAGTCTCAGAAGTGCTAGACGATGGTATTCTGATCCACGTCTGGTTCTTAGAAGAGGACAAAGTATTCACCCCAAAGGAAATCTTAAGGATTCTTCTATCGCATTTTAAGGGAATAGCCATGAAGAATTTGGAAACATCGGCTATTTCCGACTATGTAATTAGAATATCGGCCTACTTCACAGAAATACAAAGGCAAGCCTACTTAGATGCGGCATTCATAGCCAATCTAAATTGTCTCTGTCTCCTGCATGAGTCCACTTCCATTCCCCTTGCATATGGCATTTACAAGATAGATTTGCCAGATACCAATCCAATTTATGTTGTATTTGTTGATGTTAGACACAATTATATGCAAGTCTATGTTGTAGCCTTCTTGAAAGGTCAATTTAACGTTGATCCGGTCTCAGACCAAGCAGGACAAATGCCGACGTGAAGCAATTCTTAGGTTTTATGTAGTGTTTTTGAACAAAATAGAAGGGAATAGGTCTTTCGAATTGCATTGGAGCTTAGTCTCCCAGGAGGGATTTTATCGATGTAGTCTCATGCCCTAGCCTCTTTACTATTGCCCAATTGATTATGTCATTAGCATTGCACTTTATTCATAAAACCCTTGACCCGACCTTACTGTAAGATTTGGTTTCAGTGAAATTCGAAGTCGTGTTTCTCTTGTCCTTACAAATCGTTGTGTCTATTTCTGTTCAATGCATGGTGTCTGTGTTTGATAGTTTCCTATGTGTAACTTTGAATTTATGATTGCACTACCATGTTGCACCATTTGAGGTAAAGCCCATTAGTTGTAATAAATAGTTGTAACTAAGCCTTCTAACTCACGAAAGCTGTGAATAATCCGAAAATATTATCCAAAATAAAAATTTAGGAATTTTTAGATTTAACATTTTATGTACAAACTCCTTCTACTTTTATCATGTTATCATACATGTTTGCCATTTACCAAATAAACAATAGTCTTCCTTAGATTACATTCTCCTAATTCCACACGTGTGATGACCAACCTTCATTATTTATCATTCAACTAGTCACTGTTTTTCACTAGACTCTCATACATGAAAGATCTTTCTTCCTGTTCAGGGAAGTTATTGTGCACCAAATCTTTCCCTACGATTTCAAATTGATGGGCTTCATACAAAAACATACATCTGAATTAATTCTCAAACGGCTGTTAATAGTGGAAATTTTCTTTTCTCCAAGAATGGATTTATATGATATTCTGAGTTGCTAACCTCGATTACCACTTAGCTTCCCTACCCCTTTTTCATTCCTCTAAATCACATTGAACTCCAAACACGGGTTTGTTATCCCTAAGTTGCTTTGTAGTAAATTTGTAATGGTGGTATACATATTTTTTATATTCTCTCGTCAACAGGTATAATAATCAAAATGATATTAGTAGGTTTCTTGTATATTATAAAAACTTAATATTTTGTTTGAGAGTTACCAACTAAATCAAAACCTTTCTTTGGACATTTTGTGATATATGTCGAGTTCTTTCATGCCTTTATTTTAATAGAAAAAAATCAATGGTTTGATTTGTAACGATAAAGATGATATTATCTTTATAACATGAACGTTAGAAGTGATTAGCTAGTTATCTGATTTGTTTTTGTAGGGTGATAAGTCATTGAATCCATATTTAGACATAGGGAACATGCAGGAATAGCTGACCAATGCGTGATTTTAGATAGAATTTTATATGTTCCATATTAGTGGGCGATTTTTTTGTTTCCCTCGAAGATCTGGCCAAAGATAGAGTTAAGCACAAAACCCTCCTTGAAATGGTCCTGGATTAATCTTCTACAATAGTAAGAAGTGGGAATTCTAGATTGTCTTGGGCATCACTTCAAAAAAAAACAACTTACTCTAGCATTTCCATCTACATTATTAGGGATCAATATTTACTATTCCAACCATTTACACAGTGAATTGAAACCATACTTACACACAATTAACAAATTTACAAAATAACTTTAAGATCATTTTTACGCTTAATTACATAATTTCAAGAAACAAGAAAAGATTCCTCGAAAATAGAATGCAGTTCTATGTGTAAATTATAGTTTAATCTAAAAAATCTGAAAAGTGATATGTGCATTAATTATAGTAAAAAAAATTGAAACTTTGAGTTGCATTGATTGGCTTAGCGTAGTAATTTTTTACAAGAAGAGCTTGCTACATTCAAGAAAAAAAAAACCATGTTCAAGTAAAATAGGTAAACAATTGTCATATCTCTTATAAAAATAAATAAAAGAAATTGCAAAAATCATGGTGGGCAATAAATATTGGTAAAAATTGCTTCTTTACCTGAATGTAAATAATATCTCAAAATAACTCTTGCACTATTCTAGTCATTTATCTTCAGGTGTGCTAGTTTAAACCATTCTCAGAATCATTACATTTTTTAATTATTAATTTTTTTTCATATAAAAATGGATTTATATTATATATTATTTCATTTTAATAATGTTCTTAGATATCTTTATATATATAAGGTATAACAGTGTCATCTATACACTCTAGTATATAGCACTTATATTATAATATATATATTATATATTATTATATAATATATTACTATTATATATATATATATTATAACCATTAATGTAAGCCCAAATTAATTATTGTTTCGAATTGGTATCCCTATCATACATGCATGTAATATGATAATTATCCTATCCTAGTTGTATGCTATATAACACAATATCTACCTATGCTTATTATTAATATTAGGGTTTTTGGTACTTCCAATATTGAAATCATAAAACGTTAGAAACTTATTCTCTCTCTCTTTTTACTAAAGACATTCTCAGTTTCTGTTATGATAATGCTACCAACCACCTCTACCATTTACATGACATGATGTGGTCTAAGCATACTATTTGAGTAGATTGATGATATCCTTTGGATTAAATCTTATAGGAATGTTTGAAATTGATAGGCGATTTATATAATCAAGAACTTATAAATAAACTTTGGAAGTATATAAACATAACAATAAATTATAGAACCACTAAGGTTGGTTACGATTTTTATGTGATTTCTGTCTATTTATTTTATCTTATAAGGAAAAAAAATCGTGTTAAAGTGTGGCAGGATTCATTGGTGAACCATGGTTTGAAGAGGTAACAACTGACTCCTACTTCCCCACCCAATGATGGGGAAAACATGACAACACTAGAATAGATAACAGCTAGAGAAGTGTTTAACTTAATGAGATCATTCAGCACATTTATGAAGCATTAATCAACCATTTGGAATGGGAGCATAGAGGACCTGTCATACAAAATCAAGCACCCCAAAACACTACAAGAAATTATGTACATTGAGATTTGGAAAAGGTAAAATTTCCATAGTTTTGGGAGTCCACAGATGGTCAATCTGCGGAGGCATGGTTATAAAACATGGTTATGTGCTCTACCCTGAGAGATTACACCTCAAATATGAAGGCTAAGATGGGTATATTCTAGCTAAAGGAAAACACGCTACTTTGGTGGAAGACATTAATAACCCAATTGGGGATGGATATATTAGAACTAACTTGGAAGCTATTTGAAGAAAAATTTAGAGAATGTTACCTGTCAGAGGAGTTCCTTGAGAGACAACTAAATGAATTCAATGAATTAAAGCAAGGGGGTCACTCACTACCAGAGTATGGGGCTCGTTTCATGGAATTACTTCATTATGCCCCTCACTTAAACACAAAAAACCTCAAGGTAAACAAATTTTTGTATGGACTAAATGTTAACATTTGGGCCAAGGTTAGAATCTTAATCCCTCACACCTTGCACAAGGCAGTTCAGTGGGAAATCATTGCAGAGTAGGAGATAATTTGCAGTGGAGCTAGTAAGTCAACAAGGCCTAGAGGATCAGCAGCACCAGGTGGAAACAATATGTAACATAGAAATTTGCAAAGGGGTCTTGTCCTAAATCATCCAAAGTGGTCAACAGGAAATCAAAGAACACCATATAGGCATCCAAATCAGGATTCACATAGGGTACCTCAACAAACTCGCCAACCAAAACATCACCAACCTATGTGACAACACCAAGTCACACCTCCTCAGCATTGATCCCAATAGTCTAGCTCTTTCCAGCAAAGTTCCAAGCCAACTCCCGGTTCAGTTGGTAGTGGGAGCGAACCTCCTAAGAGGGGGTGTTGGACTTGTGGAGGTCCTCACTACAAGAGGGATTTCCCTCAAAAGACAGGTAATATCAAGTCAACTAAGAATGAAACTATGGTGGGGGATTTGGGGAAGGCTCATCGCATCCATGTAGTGGTGAACAATCACTAGGTCGAACAACAATCCACTATGTTGGAAACCTCAGGTAATATTGATGGTATGAGTTTTGTCATTTTAATAGATCCAGGAGCTATTGATTCCTTTATTTCTCTAAATGCATTATCAAGGATTAAACATAAAGTAATTTCACAATATGAATTTAGACATGTAGAAATGGCATGTGGCATGAAAATAAATTTAGGAAGGATGGTAAGGGATTGTGAGGTGGATCTGGGTGTATGTAAGACCAAGGTATCCTTGTACTCTACAATTTTAGGAGTCTATGACGTAGTTATAGGAATGGATTGGTTGGAACAACATGAGCGCTCCTAGACTACAAAGACAAGATTTTACTTTTCACAGATGATAACAGCCAAAGAAAATCATTAAGGGGAAAGAACCAAGGAGTGTCCCTGAGGTTCATATCCTCCATGCAAATAATGCAATATAGGTGAAAGGGATGTCAAATGTTCATGATGTTAGCTCTAAATGATAAGGGTGATTCCAAAAACCTTGATAAACATCCATTTCTTGTTGAATTTAAGGATGTATTTCCCGAAGAACTACTTGGGCTACCCCCATAAAGGGAAATTGATTTCATCATAAACCTTAAACCAGGCACTAAGCCTATTGCAAAGTCACCCTATCGTATGTCGGCTCCAGAGTTAAAGGAATTGTAGATCCAATTAAAGGAGCTATTGGACTTGGGGTTCATATGACCTACATATATCTGTGGGGAGCGCCTATAATTTTTTTTAAGAAGAAGGTGTTAGTGTCAGTCTTTGCAGCCTTCCTCCAGTGATCAAACATGCTCTTACACAAGTGATGTTAAGGTGTCAAGGTCAAATTTTATCATTTCAGTGAGTCTTCAAGTAAAATTTGGTCACTAGGCATTAGGTCTAGGGTTTGCTTTCACTCCTTTCAAAGTTGTCCAAATGATGTTCCATGTCACAATTCATCTGAGTCTACCATCCTTAAAAGGGTTGTCATCATCATCTCAAGTTCCATTGGGTCATTTCACACCTTGTTCATGCTTCAGTTGCGCCTAGGCAAGGTTCATTTCCCTCTCCTAGGGTTTTGAAGCTAATTTCTCTTGGGTGGTCAAATCATCAGAAAAAATTGTATCATGATGTTCATACACCTTCCCCTATCCATAATGTACCTTATCAAACTCTTCCCATCACTGAGATCTCCCAAATTCCTCATTTTTCGCACAAACCCTAGTTTCTTGCTACAACTTGGCAATTTTCTATGGTTGGGCCTGTGTTTCGCCTTTTTGGACCCCTTCCCCTCACTCAATTTCTGAGATTCCACTTTCCCCTACTTCCTAACATCCCTCCATACTTCCAAAAATTTCCTCAAGAATTTAGAAGCTCCCTATCCCCTTCATTTCGCTTCATTTCGACAAATCTCTTGTTCCCCACATCGGGGTAAGTTTCACTCAAATGATGTTTCTGAGCAATGAAAGATGAATTTGGAAACACTGGGAGAGTTTTTTGTCGATAACAAAACAAGGAAGAAAAACCTCCTTCACATTTTACACAGGTGTCATGGTTTTGATGAAATGTCAAAAATACAATTGTCTCGGGAGAATTGATGCACCTCTGGAGCGACCTTGGGAAAATCAGGTTTTCTCCTAGCTTGGTTGGCCAAATTACTTTCTTGATGATTCAAATGATAACTAGAAACAAATATATTTCCAATGAGCTATCATGAGCTCAATTTAGAGTTGAGGAAGGCATTCTAAAGGTGACTGTAACAACACTCTACCTTTAGGCAACCTCATTTGGCACAATTCGACCAGTCTTGGGAGATTTGCCTTTTTCTAGGGCAAATTAAATCTAGATTGAACACTTGAAGTGGGGTTGCAAAGTAGACAGAAATTTATTTCCAATGAGCTATCATGAGCTCAATTTGGGGTTTAGTAAGGCATTCAAACATTGACCGCAACAGCACTCTGCCTTGAGGCAGCCTCATTTGGCACAGTTTGACCAGTCTAGGGAGATTCGATTTTTGACAGGGTAAATGAACTCCAAATTGCAACATTATGGTGGGGTTGGAAAGTAGACAGGATAGGATTTCCAACGAGCTATCCTGTGCTAACTTTGGACACCGGGAAGGCCTCCAAACGTCACCTGGAAAAGAGTGCGACGCACAGGAGGAGGAGCGCGATGGTTTTATAAATATTTTCACTCCATATGGTCAATTATACAAGTGGCAAAGGAAGGCAAAAGGCCAACAAAGCCATTTTTCATGTTTGTGGCGCTACACCTGTAGCTGATGTTTGGCTCTCCACCTTCATTTTGTGACCCTTGGGCGTTCTATCTCTTCATGGCAGATTCTATATATTGTATGCAAACCATTTGCAAAGGGAAGTGGGGTTGGTTGGCTTGTATCTTCTCGAAGAATGTGGGATATAAACTTTGTTCCTACACTATATATTTTTACAGAGAATTAATGAAAGGAAGAGGCTCTGTTTCATGAGATTCATGTGGTTGTGAGTGTAGCAAATGTGCCTCTTATGTTTCATATGTATCTTGTTATGTTTCATAGTTCATTTCATATTCATTTTTGGTGAAATTTTTCGAATGAGATCATGTAGAATTCAATTTTATTGCTCTACCTGTGGGAAAATTTCATGTATAGTGTTTCATTCTTCTGTTGAAAAGGATTCATGTTTTCCATGCCCTTTTCACCTTCTTAATCAATCTCTCCATTTCTTGTTATGTTTCATAGTTTCATTTCATATTCATTTCTGGTGAAATTTTTCGAGTGAGATTAGGTAGAATTAAATTCTATTGCTCTACCTGTTGGAAAATTTCATGTACAATGTTCATTCTTCTGTTGGAAAGGATTCATGTTGTGCATGCCTGTTTCACCTTCTTAATCAACCTCTCCATTCCGCCATATCTTAAAACTAAAATTGCTATGCTTTCCGCCTACCTTGCCTCACGAAATAATCTGTGCCTTTATGTTAAGTTCTCTGTTCATTGAGGTCTAGTGGTCCCATAACATCCCAAAAACACAATCATTCATAAAAATCACTCCTTATATTCATTTTCACTTACTAGTCGAAGACAAATAGTTCATTGTAAGTCATCTCAGGCCATTTCATTTACTTATTCACTTAGTGTGACTCGGAGAGAGCCCTCTCCTATTCTGGTAGGGCTAGCTACCAGACTGAACGTGGTTTGTGGTTACCCTGAATTTTGCCTCCCTTCAGCCTGAGGCAGATTTAGGTGCTAACATAGTGGTGACTCTGCTAGGGAGAAAATGGTTTGCTTGTAGATTGTCTTGCCCCAGGACATATCTCAAGTTCAGATTTGATGTTGATGGTGAACAATGATCAGACATAAGAAGATGGCTGAAATCATTCACCTGGCGACTCCTTTCACTGAAGAAACCAACAAATCAGTGCTTCATGGTGACTCCACTGTAGAGGGATCAGTAGCTTTGAGATGTTAAAAAATGGAGCAGATTGCAAGAAGATACGCTCCCATGAGCCGAGATCACATTCCAGACTTTCCAAATAAAATTCTGAAGGTAGATTGGTCAAAGAATCTACCTACGTTTAAAGATGATGGTAAGAAGGACGCTACTTTACATCTAGTTCGATTTCACATGCATATTCGCAAGTTGAAGGTTGATTTTCCTGAAGATTGCTTAGTGAAGATATTCATGGCCACTCTAGTAGGTGAAGCCCAATCTTGGTATGAAAATTTGCCCGCTGCTTGTATTTACAGTCTAAAGGATTTTCATGCCATGTTCATTGAAATATATAACGACTCTTATCCATCATTGAATCTAGTTCATGATTGTTGCAAGCATGCGTATGGTTTTATTGAGAGCCTTGAAAAATATTATGAGGATGATAATTTTATAGATGATGAGATCATGGAAGCCTTGTATGAAAATCCCTTTCAGCAGCGTAAAGACGATCATGAAAATTTGCAGCATTATCAAGATTGTAGTACGGTGGAAAATGAAGGAATTTTTCATCTTGACAGTCAACATGAATTACATGAAATGGATCAGCAGTATGAGGAAAATTTATATACTCCCTCGCTTGAAAATATTGAAGACAATCATTGTTTGAGCAAAAGGAAACAAAAGGTCTTATCTCCTTTGTCTGAAGACGAGATAGATCAACTCTTGCACGGTCATGTTCCAGCTCAAGCTAAAGTAGATTTGCAGTGCACACATGGTCAAGAAAGTGTTGGTGAAACTTCTTCCTCTTTTGAAAAGGATGACAGTCCGATGAACATCTTTATAAATCAGCAGGTTGAAGATGTCCATATGACTGAAAGTGATGAAAGAAAAAGGGTCGGTTCAGATTTTTCCATAGAAGAAGACAAAGTTTTGGGTCCAAATGTTCTCAATGTCATCAGAACAAAGCCTTCATGAAGAGGTAATCCAGTCGGTTCATAAACAACAAGATGAGATCTGCAGTCAAGTAGGTGAAAAGCTTTCTCTGGATGAATTTATGGTAGATGATAAAAATGTTAGTGTTGGGTTTCAAGAATCATCCGAAGTTGCTTTTCTCATGATTTATGAATATGATGAATGTAATGAGAATATCGTTGTCATATCATGTCAAGATGATCATAAATATATTTAGACTATAGCCAACCAAACCATTATGGATTCCATTTCAGATTCTTCCTCATATGTTTCATGTTTTGAAGTGTTCTTTGAAGAACAAACCCGCTCATCTGCTTGTTCAGAATTTTTTGAGGACCAGGAACATACTTTTTCTAAAGTACATTATGAAGGAAGATCAGAATCAAAAGAAAAAGACATCTTGTCCCCTCAGCAGGTGGTAAATCTTCATGTTTTTCATGATCCAATGGAAAATCTATTACAGTTAGCAGTGAAGGTCATTATTACAGTATTCAGTGATGAAGGAGATCATGGCCAATTATGTTTTTGGATGCCTAGTTACCAGTACCAATTGTTGACCAGAAGATCTGATCGGAAGAATCAGTCAAGAAGCCATCTTCTTGATTGGTTACATTGGCAGTTTGATATAGTTCGATGATATATAGTCTTGTAAGAAATGCAGGTGGTCATGAACTACCACCAAGCTTTAAGTTTTAAGTTCAGTTCTTAGTGTTTTGAGTTAGTTTGTTACTATGAAGTTTTTCTTAGTCATGTCAGTTTGCATTGAGTCAGTTTGAGTCAAGTTTCAGTCAATAAATTGAGTCATGTTAGTTTGTCGGAATAATGGACTCCATAGCCCAATGGACAAAAGGCACTGTCTAGCTCTTTCAGAGATCTGCTGTTCTTGGCACCTCCAAGGAGCTACCATCCCCCATTGGAGCCAATGTTAGTGTTAGTATTTGCAGCCTTCCTCCAGTGATCAAACATGATCTTACACAAGTGATGTTAAGGTGTCAAGGTCAAAATTTTATCATTTCAGTGAGTCTTCAAGTAAAATTTGGTCATTAGGCGTTAGGTCTAGGGTTTGCTTTCACTCCTTTCGAAGTTGTCCAAATGATGTTCCATGTCACCATTCAGCTGAGTCTACCATCATTCAGAGGGTTTTCATCATCCTATCAAGTTCCATTGGGTCATTTCACACCATGTTCATGCTTCAGTTGCGCCTAGGCAAGGTTCATTTCCCTCTCCTAGGGTTTTGAAGCTAATTTCTCTTGGATGGTCAAATCATCAGGAAAACTTGTATCCTGATGTTCATACACCTTCCCCTATCCATAATGTACCTTATCAAACTCTTCCTATCACTGAGATCCCCCAAATTCCTCATTTTCGCACAAACCCTAGTTTCTTGCTACAACTTGGCAATTTTCTATGGCTGGGCCTGTGTTTTTCATTTTTGGACCCCTTCCCCTCACTCAATTTATGATATTCCACTTTCTCCTACTTCCTAACAGCCCTCCATACTTCTCAAAATTTCCTCAAGAATTTAGAAGCTCCCTATCCCCTTCATTTCGCTTCATTTCGACAAATCTCTTGTTCCCCGCATCGGGGTAAGTTTCACTCAAATGATGTTTCTGAGCAATGGAAGATGAATTTGGAAACACTGAGAGAGGCTTTTGGCGATAACAGACCAAGGAAGAAAAACCTCCCTCACTTTTTACACAGGTGTCATGTTTTGAAGAAATGTCAAAAATACAATTGTCTCGGGAGAATTGATGCACCTCTGGAGCGACCTCGGGAAAATCAAGTGTTCTCCTAACTTGGTTGGCCGAATGACTTGTTTGATGATCCAAATGATAAATAGAAACACATAGATTTCCAATTGGCTATCATAAGCTCAATTTGGAGTTGAGGAAGGCATTCGAAAGTTGACTGTAACAGCGCTTTGCCTTTAGGCAACCTCATTTGCACAGTTCGACCAGTCTTGGGAGTTTTGATTTTTGTCAGGGTAAATGAACTCCAAATCGAACACTTCTAGTGGTGTTGGAAAGCAGACACAAATATCTTTCCAATGCGCTATCATGATCTCAATTTGGGGTTGAGGAAGGTATTAAAAAGTTGACCACAACAGCACTCTGCCTTGAGGCAACCTCATTTGGCATAGTTTGGCTAGTCTTGAGAGATTTGATTTTTGGTAGGGCAAATGAACTCCAAATTGCAAAATTCTAGTTGGGTTGGAAAGTAGACAGGATGGGCTTTTCAACGAGCTATCCTGCGCTCAATTTTGACACCGGGAAGGCCTCTAAAAGTTACCTGTAAAGGAGCGTGATGCACAGGAGGAGGAGCACGACGATTTTATAAATATTTTCACTCCATATGGTCAGTTATACAAGTGGCAAAGGAAGGAAAAGGGCCACCCAAGCCATTTGTCATGTTTTTGTAACTACACCTGTAGCTAATTTTTGGCTCCCCACCTTCATTTTGTGACCCTTGGGCGTTCTATCTCTTCATGGCACATTCTATATATTATATGCAAACCATTTGCAAAGGGAAGTGGGGTTGGTTGGCTTGCAACTTCTGGGAGACTGTGGGAAAGAAACTTTGTTTCTGCACTGTAAATTTTTACAGAGAATAATGAAAGGCAGCGGCTCTATTTCATGAGATTCATGTGGTTGTGAGTGTAGCAAATGTGCCTCTTATGTTTCATATGTGTCTTGTTATGTTTCATAGTTCATTTCATATTCATTTCTGGTGAAATTTTTCGAATGAGATCAGGTAGAATTCAATTTTATTGCTCTACCTGTGGGAAAATTTCATGTACAGTGTTTCATTCTTCTGTTGAAAAGGATTCATGTTGTCCATGCCCTTTTCACCTTCTTAATCAATCCCTCCATTTCTTTGTTCTGTTCCATAATTTCATTTCGTATTCATTTCTGGTGATATTTTTTGAGTGAGATCAGGTAGAATTCAATTTTATTGCTCTACCTGTGGGAAAATTTCATGTACAATGTTCATTCTTTTGTTGAAAAGGATTCATGACGCCCATGCCCTTCTCACCTTCCTAATCAATCTTTCCATTCCGCCATATTTTAAAACTAAATTGCTATGCTTTCAGCCTACCTTGCCTCACGAAATAATCTGTGCCTTTATGTTATGTTCTATGTTCATTGAGGTCCAGTGGTCCCATAACATCCTAGAAACACAGTCATTCATAAAAATCACTCCTTATTTTCATTTCCACTTACTAGCCAAAGATAAATAGTTCGTTTGAAAGTCATCTCAGTCCTTTTTGTTCTTCAACTCACTGAGTGTGACTCGGAGAGAGCCCTCTCCTGTTCTGGTAGGGCTAGCTACCAGACTGAGCGTGGTTTGTGGTTACCCTGAATTTTGCCTTCCTTTAGCCTGAGGCGGATTTAGGTGCTAACATAGTGGCGATTCCGCTAGGGACACTAAGTTTAAATCAAATCCCCTTGTTTCATAATAATTCTAAGCTTCCGGATGATGAGCTTAGGATTGGAAAGGTTGAGAAAGTTGGTTGTGTCCTGTGATTTTTCTCAATAGCACGCTGGCTTCGAGACGATATACCAGAGCCAATCCAGACCTGGATCCTCCTCATATCTACGAAAACCCCAATTTGATCCCCAGACTCCTTCGTCAAGAAAGCACCATAACTCCCATGTTCAAATCCCATTCATGTCCCGACATTTTTGAGTATCTTGAAGAGCTTGAGTTTGACGAACGGTTTGAGATATCATTGTTTGAGTCTAAATTCGAAAGGGTTGTTGATTATACTATCCCCAATCTGCAATTTCTTGTTGACCTCGAAACAGAAAGAGCTAATAGATTAATTGATAATTACATTGCAACACAGCCCCAAAATCTAATTGAAAGCCCCTTGCAAACTGTGCACACTCCTCCAACACCTCCAAGGCCAAATCCACCAAGAATGATGGCTGCCTATTTTGCACCCCTTGTTCTACCCCAAATTCTAGATTATATGCCTGCTGATTACCAAAGCAAAATCCCATTCTTTAATGGCACTCCTAATGACATTACTGTGTAGCAACACATGGAGAGAATGACAGACTTCTGTGAACTTTATGAGATCAATGCGGAGAACGTGGCAATGAGGCTCTTTGTACAAACATTTGCAGGTGATGTGAGGAAATGGTTCAGAGGTTTGACAGCTGCTAGTATCACTACCTTGGCTGAAATACAAAGAAAATTTTTGAACCAGTGGGAAGTGAAAAAGAATCCCCTTCAAATTATGGCCGAGTATGAACAAATCAAACGGAATGTCAGTGAGTCAGTTCAAGATTATTGTGTTAGATTTAATGTAGTCTACAACGAAATTCCAGATCATCTAAGGCTACCCATGGGACTAGCAATGATGAAGTTTCCAAATGGTTTTGATGTTGACATGGCGTACCAATTAACAGAGAGGGAACCGTCCACAATGGAAGACATGCAGAAAATTGCGGTCAGCGTTGAGGCAAATCTGCTGTCAAAAAGAGCTAGAGCGAAAGCAGAGAAGAAAACCACTGTGAAATAAGAATCTTCTTCAATGGATCAAATTCTCAAAAAGCTAGAGCAGATGCTTGAAAGGGTAAAACTTGACAAGCCAGAATCACAAGTTAGGAATCCTAAATTTTGTGGTCAGCAGCAGCCACAATATAGGATAGGACAGAGAGATCAGTGAACTCAAGAGAAGACTGCACAACAGCTGGTACAAACACCTTTGCAGCAGAATTTTGTACATGGACTAGAGTCAGATGAGGATGGGAATGTAATAGGTGAAGAAAACCATCTCTTTACTCCAGATGAGTTGCCTACTTACATTACCAAAGAAGAAGAATGTGAAGTGAATTCAGCTGCACACCAAGACACTGATTTTATTCTAGCTAGCGACACTGTGTTGGAAGAAGAATTAGAGGAATATCAAAGGGGGTACATGAATGCTATGTCCGCCCAACAACAATGATATTCACTTAGAAACAGAGATGTGCCAGCCAAACCAATTCAGAAAAAGAAGGAGGGTGAAACAACAAAAAATGATTCATCAGCTACACAAAGAAAAGGAAAGGAAGGAGATCCCAGTAAAAGAGGTAGAAAAATCTCCCACTTTTAGCCTAGAGAATGAGATTTCTAAGTTAAAGGTATCCATCCCCTTGACTGAAGTAATGAAGAACAACAGTTATAAAGGACAAATTTCTAAAATGTTGAATTTGGACCCAATGTCCGACATGGTAAATGTAGAAGATGATCAACCTGAAATGATTTTTGGACCTGCAACGAATGGTGGGTCTCCTGATAGCGATGTGCCACCCTTCTATATCAGTTTACAATTGCATGATTTTGTGTTACACAATGCCATGTTCGATTCTGGAGCTTCTCACAATCTCATGCCCAAGGCTATCATGGATAAGCTTGGTCTGGACATCACTCGGCAATATCATGATCTCTATTCATTCGATTCCAGCAGAGTAAGGTGTATAAGTCTCATCAAAGACTTAGTTGTGAGTTTGGATCAGCTTCCTATGAAAAATGTTTTGATGGATGTGGTGGTAGCAGATATTCCTCCAAGGTTCGGCATGCTTCTTTCTAGGTCTTGGGTAGCGAAATTGAAAGGGACACTACAGCTGGATTTCTCCTATGCAACAATCCTGGTGTTTGGACAAATGAGGAAGTTGTATCAGGAACAAAAAATGAAATATATGATCACAAGTAAGGAGAAGCCTGTAAATCATCCTATTAATTATGTACATACAGATTTAGAGTCTTTTGTTCTGTTTTCTGATAGTTTAAATGAGATAGATAGTCAGATAGTAGAAGCAGGTGACATACCGGAAATAACAGAAAATTTCAGAGAAATTTTGAAAAAAGAAAGACAAGAAAAGCAGGAGAATGTTGGGCAATTAGTTGAAAGTACTAGACAGCAAGCAGACAAGGCACGGCAAACCAATTTCTAGCACTTACAAGAGGAGGAAGAAGGCTAGTGGATCATGGATTTCGATGGATCAGTAGGGAATGATGGCACTGGAATTGGAATTTGGGTACGCAGTCCTTTCTCCACCCCAAACAAAGTGCCTAGCAGCGTGAGAGTTTTCTCTTACAAGATGGCCTTTGAATGTTCAAATATGAAGCTAAGTATGAGGCCTTGATTACTGGCCTAAATATTCTTAGAAAGCTAAACACAAAAAGGATTTCGGTATATGGTGACTCTGAGTTGGTAATAAAACGAGTCAGAGGTGAGTATCAAGCAAAACATCCTACGATGTGGGCCTATCGTAATGCAGCTTTAGACATCTTTGTTATAGCTCCAAATCTCACTATTATGGTTTGTGATGCTGCACTCGTGGCCTAAGGAAACCCCTCCTTCCAAACCTGGTCCAAAATCTAAAAAACAGTGTTTTATTCCCTGTACGCGACATTGCCCTGAGTTAAATGCGTGTATACGCGGGTTCATATATACCCAACCTGCGTATATGTATTAAAACACTTAAAAAAATATAAAACTCCTTATTTTCGGGTGGAGATCGCGGGTTTTACCTACTGATCACTTGTTAGTGCCCGTGGCCGCAACTGTCCCCAACCAATTCCTAACTAAAAAACTACTTTGGAATTGGTATAAAAAGACACCAAAGGGAAGGCCTAA
>APFE031618113.1:31167-67647 GCA_000404065.3 Pinus taeda | reverse complement strand
AAATCATGCATTTCAGATAACTTTGGCCTTATCTCTTTAGCGATTACATTTAGGAAGTCAAACATTGTCCTAATTGTCAATTATATTCCCCTAAGACTCAAGCTCCACCTACTCCCCTCCATCTTGTCATCGCAACTGGTCTTTTCTATAAATAGGCCATTGACTTTATGGAGTGTTGACCTCCATTTTCTAATAACCATAAGTATATTGTCGTGGTCATCGATTATTTCACTAAATGGGTTGCAGCTATGCCCAAATTCAATAACGCCACAACAACTACAACCCTATTTTTCTTTAACCATATTATCGCTCAATTCGGAGTTCCAAAGCAATTGATTTCCAACCATGGTTGAAAATTTGAAGATGAGATATGGCATGAGCTATCTTCACTGTTGGGTTTTGAACATCAATATTCATCATCTTATTACCCCCAAGAAAATGGCCAAGTTGAAGCTTTCAAGAAAATCATTAAAACTATGCTTTAGCGAATGGTAAATAAATACAAGACCAACTTGCATATTATTCTCTTCCATGCATTGTGGGCCTATAGAAATTCTATCAAAACCACCATCGATTTCACTCCTTTCCACTTTTTTTTTTGGATAGGAGGCAGTATTACCAATCGAGTGTGAAATCCCCTCCCTCCACCTTGTTGTCAAACTCCTCTCAGACACCCAACCCTTAGAACAAATACTCGTCATGCTTAAGCATGCCAATGAAGACCATCATGTTACATTTCAAACCATCGAAGTGACCAAGAAGCACACCAAAGCTCAATATAACTATAAATTCTACCCTAGTACATTTCATGAAGGCAACCTTGTTCTTGTCTATGGCCAAGCTCATGATGTCCCAGGGAATGGGAATTTTGAATCATTATGGCTCAGTCCTTATATTGTTTGTACGTGTTTAGGAAAGGAAGGATACATTTTAGAGGGTCCATAAGGAGAAATTGATGCCACGGGCCATAGGGCCTGCAACTAAAAATTAACACACACAACATAAACTAAAAACCACACAATATGTATGCACAAAAAATCTTAGAAATAATACAATAAAAAATAAAATATTTACAAGAGAACTCTTGGCTTAATCATCGGTCTCTCATTCCTCACACTCACACACTTCTACACACTTACATGCCTCATGGGCTCACCTAGATTTATACAAGTGGATCTAAACCCAAAGTAGGTTCTAGATCCTAAATTAACTCCCACACTATCTCTCATAATCCACAAAAACTCTCACCTAATCCCTTATCTCTAAATAATATCTAACTAACCCACAAATCTCTCAATTCTTCCAAAATACTCTCTAACCTTCTCCTATTTAAAATAATTCTCATTCTCTCCTAAAACTATAGGAAAAATACATTAAATAATTAAATCCTAACTTAGGAAACTAACTCGCTTAGTAAACATTCAACCCTAGGTTAGATGCACCTGCATCAAACTCCCCAGGTAAACGAAATTCATGGTCTCCAGACCACATTTCTTTATAAGTTGATAAAACTCCTCCTGGATCCCAAACTTTAGTTTGTTGTTGATCATCCATTCTTTGTTGTTCTGCTTCAATGGTTGTGACTTTTAAATTTTCGTGTTTCCAAATTTTATGCTGCAATTCTCCTCCTTCTTTGCTAATGTATACTTGAGCAGTCAATTATATCATAGGTTGTCATTTTTCTTCATCTCAAAATATCTTGGTTTGTGTATTTTTTCCATGAGTTTCCTTAATCTTCAATCTCATCATCCAAATTAGTTTTTTATTGAATTTTGTAATTACTAGCTTGGAATATCAATTCACCATCCCCAACATTAAATTGAAAATTATATTTTATCTCAAGTTCCACATTTTCAATGTTAAGCATGCTTGAGAATTTCTCTTCTTCATTTGTAACTCACTTAGATTCAGGTTCCATCAACATCTTTTCTAGCAATTGTAATTCTTCTTCACATTTCATCAACATTTTATGGTCTCTTTCAGAAATCATTTCCACAGACCGGTCTTCATCCCTTCATGAAACATAATTAATGTATTTTCCATCATCTCCAACACATCTTGCATCCACACACCCATTGTCATGTTTAAAAACATAAGCTTTATAATCTCGGCAAATGATTATGTCCTCAAGTCTTTATGTTGATCCGCTAAACAATTTGTGGTGCCATCTGTGGGAATCAAATCCACGTTCATATCATCATTGTCCTAACTAAGCATCGGTCCTTGTTCTAGTTCATAAATTCATACATTCATCTCGGTTATCTCGATTTTTTTTTATTCCCTTAACAAAACTTTCAACTTGTGCTTTTGTCTTTCTTCAATCAACTGCTTGATTGGCCATCTAACTATCTTCTTCATTATCCATCCATGTTTCTAATTTTGTAATAGCTCCATCAACACGTCAAGTCATGCCTTTAACTCAACAATCTCTTTCTGGAACTCTTCATCATGTACGACAACTTTTGTTCCGTTGCCTTGGCTTTCCTCTGAATTATGCAAATGAATATCCATAGTCATCTTCATCTCCTTCTTCCCTTGCATAAGTTCATTTGTACTTTGCATCCTTCGTTGTAAACTACTGCAATATCTCTTGTCTTTACAATACACTAACCAAACTTTCGAGTGTCGGGCTATACCAATCATGCACCCATTACATTCAATGACTCAAACTTAAATGCACTTTTGACTTGCCTTATAACTCTAATTTTCCTTTTGACTCCAAAATTTTAATTTGACATCAACTCTTTAATGGACCTTGGGTGTCAGGTACAATTGAAAATGCACCCTTTTAATCAATTCAATATATTTTAATCTCACTTATGAATTCATCTTTACATCAAGAGATTTTTAATTCTAAGAACTTCTCATCATTTCTACTTGACTTGACTCAAGCTATACAACTTAGACATTGATTTCTTACACACCCCATTTTTCAAATGTATTTACAACAATTCATATTCCCTTTGCTGAACACCACATTAAAGCATAACACTTTTTCCTTCATTTTCACTTGATTTCTACCATATTAATGTGGCCATGCACAAATTGAAAATAGAAAATAAAGACAATATCTCTCATTTGAGTACCTTGTCGGGTTGGAACATTAGTGACAGTGTTCTTCCTTCAATTAGATGTGAAATTCGATGAATTTGTGATGCAGGAGCATCAATAACCCAAATCAAAATTGAATTTTCAAACCTTCCAAAGGAGAATGCGTGGCATGAGGACGAGATTTCCTCCAAATCTGATTGAGTTTGTTTGTAATTTGTTATTTTACATAGATTTTGAGGGATGTGAGGAAAGATAAAGATTGATTAGATCTCACTTGATCCGATCCGTATTGTGTTACTTTGTTTAACTGTAAGTGTGAGTGCGTAGTAGAGGAGGCCCATGATCAATGGAAGACTTGGTAGAGGACCACCACTCCATGGGGCATATGTAATAATTTTATGTAATTTCTAGTTTGTTGACTAATTGATTCAAGTGTGGTGTGGACGCACTATTCTAGTGCACAAATTCTCTTATGACTATGTATCCATGTTCTGGACCTTAATGGGGTATTAATTTCTGTTTATGTGTTTTTATTGATAATCACACTCGACTAGTCTTAAGAGATAACAGTGAGATTAAGCACTAAACCTTTGGTTAAGCGTATTCCTTAAAAGTGTGAATTAAGCACGTGGGTAGTATTTGGTAGGTGGTAAGCAGTATCTCGCACGGACAAAAACTAGTAAATGGTATTCCAAAATTTCACGCAATTAGCCTTAGCATGTGACACGTGGCAGAAGAAAACCACTTTTCTCGCGTGCTCTCGATCTGATATCGGTCATGCATGATTTCATGCAAGATTGCGCGATAACCGTTGGATCATGTGGGATTGATCAACAATGGAAATTGGCCAAGCTAGTGGGCGAACGGGCGATGCGATAACCGTTAGATCGAGTGGGACAGATCGACGGTGGAGATTGACCAAGCAAGTTGGCAAGCGGGTGACATGATAGGCATTGGATTGAGGAATGAGATCGATGGTGGAGATTTGGAGCGCATAAAAGTCCAACATTGAAATGAATACGTCAGTTGTGCGACATGCGGTTGACAGTGATTGGTCGATTTTGTTGTAAAGTATGCTAAAAGAAATGATTTTGATGTATACATGGGCCCATAACCCACACATCCGCCTGCCTATTGATTTCAGAATTAGCTTTGCTATCATCAATTAGGTTGTTCGAAGATCTCTTTTAATTTCTTTTGACTCCCTTTCCTAAACTTTGGAGTCATTTTCACTTTTATAAAGTTTTACAAAGAGTTATAACATAGGATTTTCCAAAATTTGTCCTCTCAAAGCAAATCGAATAATCCAAAATTTAAAATACTATTAACTAAGTAAGTGTTGAGTGCTTCACCTTTTTCTCATCAGTGATTTTCTACGTGTGGCTTCTCAGTGACTGCTCAATTCTCAGATCATGGACTAGATTTAGAACATCTCATTGCTTCACACTTCTCAATAGCACCCCATGTAGCATGTAGCTTTCAGTTACCAGCAACAAATCGATAACCACCTTATCACTATATAGACTCTTTCAACAACATTTCATGATCTAACTCACAATTTCCTCACTCTGGCACATAACTGTAACAAATCCGGATTAATGGGATTTATATGAAGAAATCATTGGCCCATTTTCTTTTCAAATTGACATTGACTTCTGAAAATGCCCATTACAGTTTCTACATAGAAAATCATTTTCCCTCTAAATGCAATAGATTAATGATCCATCTCAATCATTCAGACCATCATTCAACCTCATATGAGATTGCTATTATATTTAATGCAATTACACAATCTTCTTCAAAGAGTTATTTCACTTGCGGAAGGGATTGAATTTCCCTTTCTGCATTTTGCTAATTTACTTAGCGTTCAAGAATGAAAGCTAGAATTCTCTTCCTTTTGCGAGAAGGAACCGACGCATCATCAATATTGGATTTTCAACTCACTATTTAGTCCAGTACAACACCATTACTAGATCAGTGCTCGAATACACTAAGGAGTTGGCTCAACGCTCCACGGAAATGGCATACAAATACCGCACAATTTCTAAAGGGTTGCCATACATGAAATCCATGCACAGAGAACTGATTATAGTTATGATTATGTCGAAACCGTTTCAAAACAGACATCAAATGTCACTACAAAGTATTCAAGTTCATGTATTCTTCCTTTGTAGCAGACTCGAATAGAACTTCCTCCAAGCACCTAACGAGGTTAGGAAGCCTTTGTTTCCATTAAGAATAAATTGGCACATGAAATACTTGCTAACATGCTGTTTTAGGCTTATACGCATCTTACACGACCCTCGATAACTCTATTCTCATTCTCATTTGACAGAGATGTCTCTTTGTCTTGCCTTCCATGCATCACTCTTTTGACATTTACCATCAAGATAGCGTGACTTCGAAAATATTATGTATTTAATTTAGTGTCGGTGTGCTTCCCTTGTCCGCAATAATTCTACAAAACTCTGTTGCTCTCTTATTTCAACAATAGTTGCACTAGGCACTGATATAAAAATGATGCACAAACCATATGAACTGCAATTAAAATCTACAACACACACATACCAGACAACAACACGACAACATAGACTCCAGGTTCTTCCATCCGCACGGTTCTAATCTTAAAATTTTCTTAAACAATATTTATTTTATACATCACAAATCTATTTATAAAGTCTCTGTTTCCAACAAAATTACAACGCAATTCTGCAATATTTTTCAGCACAATGTTTTACTCCACGCGTTGCAACACGGATTTTTCCATCCGGTCCACTCGAACAAACCAGCAACTCCTCAATGGCTCCTATCCATACACAGGTATTCTCTTGTTGAAGTATTCATGCCTCGGCGACCAAGAAGCGCATAAGGCACCATAATAGTGGGTTATCTCCTCCACGCAACTCGATAAACGCATAGTCAATGTTGATCACTCGTGACATAGAAGGTCAATTCTAAAAAAAATAACGGTGACAAGCTTTATAACAACATAGAGGCTTTATACCATCAAAACTCCTCAGACTCAAATCACACCTGGCTTAAAACAGATCTATTCTCTTAGATTTATTGGAATAGTTGTGTTTTGATCTTGTACACAACTCCATGCAACATTATTTAGCATTTCCACACAGTGGTTTTGCTCATAATTCTCCATAAAGGTCTCTATGTAGCATTTCGGTCATAGTCGCGATAATCATTCCACACTACTCTAGATTACTCCATAGCAAATGCTCTCCCACGGTCATAAAATCGCAGTGTTCCATAGCTCTCACAAGAATTTTCTACTCTATTGAGTAGACTCTAATACCAAAATTATGCCACAGGCCATAGGGCCTGCAACTAAAAATAAACACACACAACATAAACTGAAAACCACACAATATGTATGCACATAAAATCTCAGAAATAATTCATTAAAAAATAAAATATTTACAAGAGAACTCTTAGCCTAATCATTGGTGTTTCATTCCTCAAAATCACACACTTCTACACACTTACATGCCTCATGGTCTCACCTAGATTTATACAAGTGGATCTGAACTCAAAGTAGGTTTTAGATCCTAAAATAACTCCACAATATCTCTCATAGTCCATAAAAACTCTCACCCAATCCCTTATCTCTAATAAGATCTAACTAATTCACAAATCTCTCAATTCTTCCAAAATACTCTTAAACCTTTTCCTATTTACAATAATTCTCATTCTCTCCTAAAAATATAGGAAAAATACATTAAATAATTAAATCCTAACTTAGGAAACTAACTCCTTTAGTAAGCATTCAACCCTAGGTTAGATGCACTTGCATCAGAAATTCTTCCCAACCCTCACAATGCACTCTACCTAAAGAAATTGTATCCATCCTAACCTAGGAAACTAACTCCTTTAGTAAGCATTCAACCCTAGGTTAGATGCACTTGCATTAGAAATTCTTCCCAACCCTTACAATGCACTCTACCTAAAGAAATTGTATGCATAACATTTCTCGTTGAAATGTGTGTCCCTTCTTCTTTTTCATTTAGGTAGCTTGCACCCCCATCATCTCATTTGTTGTCTTCTTGCGCCTTTTAGATGGATCCATCATCCACACCACATATCAGTTATCCAATGGCGCGAGTCACTTCTCCAGGAATCTAGCATCGGCAACTTGGGCCATTTTCACCCCTTTGCATTCATTAGTCCACTCCAACAACATCTACATTGGATCTGCCACCAATAACCATGACGAATATGATGCAGTGATAGGATTTTTAATCGGTGCCCTTGATTATTGCATCCTTCAACTTCATGTTTTTCTTGATTCCATTCTACTTGTCATGTAATTGAATGGTGTCTATAATATATGTAATATTGTCCTATTTAGAAAATATCTATGAGTTAATATATTGGCACGTGAATTTGAATCCATTATATTCAATAATGTTCCTAGAGCACAAAATAACTATGTAGATACCATTGCAAACAACATCCTAGATTGTCATTTATCACATGTATATACAAGAATATATCCATAATATAAACAAATGGTGAACCACATCATCACAAAAAGATGCATAATCATATTATGTATCATATACCCAACATATAATGTTTGGATCCCACTACTCTAAATACATCCAACATGCCCATTGCATGTTACATATAAAAATGGGAGCACATATGTCTGTATCCCTAATTAATGTACTATGGTAGATATTGTTTTAATGAGTCCATTCCCCTAGTTCGTAAGTCTCGAATTGCATGACCAACCATCGCTATGTGCATGGTGATACCTTGCAGCTCGGGGGAAAATTGGTACATGCATCTGTATACTGGTCTTCTAGCTCATGCCACCCACGCTCTGTCACCCTAGTCAGTATCAAGTTGAAACTACAATGGAGGTCCTCCATTAATGCATCACTATTTGATATTCGTTGTGATGTCAACCCTCTCTGATCTACGGCCCCAGGTGCTACAACTCATCCTGTATATCCTACCAGCCTCATCGGTGCTATATCTACATGTTACAAGTTTGGAAATCAGTACCACATACAAATATTTTCTAAACTATACATGCAACCAAAATATAGAAAGTATCACTTACCATCTGGGCCTCATGCTCATCTTGGTGGTAGTGGTAAATCAGGATCTCCCTCGAAGTTCATTCCACTATATGGATTGTTGTCTATGTACAATGGCATTTGATCCCAATCAGGGAATAACTCATGTTGGAACACCCATTCGACCCCCCCTCCTCCACCTCATCATAGTAACTTCCCCTAGTGGTGCATCCTAAGCTCTTGTGGGCCCCTATCACGGATATGTACATGTGGACAGATGGTAGGGATCTTCTCAAAGAATAATTAGCATAGAATTTTCCCAAATGAACAATTATCATTGGCCCGCTTCTTTCATAGACTCAACTAACATTTCAATGACATCAGAAACATCTGGGACTACCCATAATAGGTCCCTCCCAACACACTCTTGTTGAAATATGTAACTAGGTTCAATCTTCATAATAGCATATGTAGGCGTGATTTTATCCATTTAATAAAAAGAGAAAAAGAAATTTATTATTTGTGTTCTTGAGGCATGGGTTTCATGCTGAAGGGAAATTTATTTTTAGGTCAAGCACCCATTGAGTGCTTATAGGCTTTTCATAAAGTCAACTGAGTCATTGTCATGTATTGAAGACCCATTTGGGCATGTTACATATTGTAAAGAAAAATTATTGAGTCAAAATAGAGTCAAAAGACTCTCTAAGTCCTCATCATAGCACAAAGATCAAGTCATCCTACATGAAGGGACAAGTCATCCTCAAGATAGAAATGCGTACCACTCGCAAGCCTATAAATAAGCAGGAATTTGATCTCATTTTCACACTCACTCAAGAAAGTTCAATATCCTCAAAATAAAAGTTGGAAAATGACAAAGAAGATGAAAAATATGAAGATCAAAATTTTTAGGCCTCTCTCCCTTTCGTTCATTAGGGTTTCTACAGTTTCTAGGATAGATGAAATTATGAAGCTATATTGAAGTTGTGAAGCTGCAAGGTCGAAGTTATGAAGATATAAGGTCTAAGTTGTGAAGCTGCAAGGTCGAAGTTGTGAAGCTGCCTCTAGATCAAAGCTGTTGAAGTTCAATCAAGGTCAAAGTTGTGAAGCTGCTAAGTCGAAATTGTTGAAGTTGCTAGGTTGAAGTTATAGAAATTGTTGTTGGGGTTGAAGTTGTTGGAGAAGTTGATGGAAGGTAAAAGTTTATCGTTGGAAGTTGTCTCAGGAAATCTCATCAAGAAGGAAGGAATGACTTGGTCTTGGAGGGTCTTGGTTAAGGGTCATAGGTCTTGGAATTTTTAAATTGAAGTTCTATAAGAAGAGAAGGATTATGGTGGGTTTTCCTCTCAATTGGAGAAGTTTTGGCGCTAGATGATTGTCTATATCTTGTGTCTTATTGTCTCATTGTTATTTATGATTTAGTAGTTGTTTGATGATAGAGAACACTAATAATAAAGGAAAGAAGAATTTAATCAAGTAAAGTAAAAGTAAATCACAAGTAATTATCAAAGTAAGAGAAATCACCTACACTTGTTTCGCCCTAGATTTCTCGACAACTCTCCACTAGCATCGTCTTCCCTCTAGAAATGCAGTGGAAGGCATGACTGCCCAAGATTTGCACCACTACTGCAGAGGTAGCTCGTGTCTCCAATCTCTCTAAGTCCTGTATATGAATGCTTGTGCCCTTTACCTGAGTACCAGGTGCACAATGACATTCTACAAACTCTCCAATATGCCTCCCGCGAGATAGCATAGGATGAATCTCTCCCACCACCCCCAAGGGTGGTAATCTTGGCAAAAAGTATATGTCTTGAATCATGATCTTGATCATATTCCCTTATATCACAAAGGCTTCCTAATTTGGATCCCAGTAAATCACAATAAAGGATAAAAGTGTCTCACCTACCCTCATCAACAGGTTCTCCAAGAACTTAAGTAACCCATATCAGGCCAAAGCCCCTCTGACAACCTAATTCCCCTAAATCTCAGTACCAAAAACATAAAAATCTCATTCTCTCCACACCAGCGTTATCTCTATCATACTTGCCAAAAGCCATCAACTTTTTTTAGTTCAAAGCTATCGAATGCATTTTTAGTTCTTAACATCAGCTCCTTGGAATCCCCAATATTATCTTTCCTTCAGGTCCAAAGTGTAGTTTTCTACCAAAAATTATGCTTGCCACACTTTTTAGCCCTTTCCTTATGCCTTAGAGCATAGAAAAATGCCCAACAGGTGCGTTGTGACCATGAAGAAAAGCCAGGGTTTCCCCCAGTCAACTAAGATCCTAATCTGAGAACTTAATCAAAGGAAAATGATGAGTAAGGTTAGGCCACCTACCTAAAAGTCGCAGATCCAAATTTGTACAATTGGTTTGTTCGCTATGAGATTTCCAAGATTTAGGGCCTTCTCCACCTCTCTGAATTCTCAAATAGTGCACTATGCAAATGAATTGGATTTGGGGGAAAGAAGCCATTTTATAGGAAAAAGCCTAGTTTTTCCATTCACCATTACGAGCAAACCATAGCTCAGTTTGATGAACCATAAACACTATTGGAAATATCTCACCAAGCTATATAATGGGTCTCTCTTAGTCTTTGGTAATTTGAAATTTCACCAGGAAGCCATTTTTTCCACGGGGTTGCACTTTATCGCCCATCAAAATTGAATCTTTGAATATCAGTCACCTATACTCTCGTACCACTTTGCCTTTGCACTTGTTGACTTATGTCTCAAGCTTCATCATGAGTAACTATTATTTGCTCATGTTTTTATGGTCCCCTTCGAGCCTCTCCCATGTGGCAGCATTATTGGGTCACCCTTGTTTAGAGCATCTGATATGAGTCACCCTTGCATCCATGGAGTCTATTTAGAATCCCATTGAATCCTGTTATAGTGTATCGTCTGTATTTGCATCACATTCATCCCTTTTTTATCATATTTAGCCTCCATCTATACTAACATGTCTTTGAAAATCCTACATCTAAGTAATTGACTATCCCCTCTGGAATCAAGTCAGTCATTGCTATGTCAACCATGCATATTATGCTCTAACAAGGGAGGTTGTCAATCCACCACTCACCTCTTATCCTTCCATCGCCACCCTTGGTTTTAGTCCATCAATCACATTACTATGATCCTCATGTCTTTGTTGAGGAATAACAACATAAACTTTGAAACAGGTACTGATACGACTACCCGTTTTTTTGAGGTAGCAAAAAATTCATCCAATTTAGAAAAACGATGATTCAGAATACACTTTTTTATGGAGCATATTTTTGGCACTTCAAATTTTCTTATGTATCAAATATAAATATTTGCTTTTAAATGTTAATGATTTTCATGTTGATTTTAGAATGTGTTGATGCAGCATCAACCCCCTTTTTAGAGGGCTTACTTTTGACACTTTAAATTTTCTAATGTATTAAGTGTGGATATCTTTTTTTAAATGTTACATTTTTTGACACTTTAAATTTTTTTATGTCCAATTGTTTTTTAAATGTTGATTACTTAACAAAAATTTTCTAGTGTCTTATTTCTCTTTTTTTAAATGTTCCATTACTATAATATAATATAAAATATATATATATAAGATATAGAATAGTAATAGATATAGATATAGATATAGATATAGATATAGATATAGATATAATATATATATATATATATATATATTAATATATAGACAAAGAGCATAAAAATGTAACATAAAAAAAAAAGAAAAATAATAATAAAAAAACACAATTAATTAAAAGAAATTAAAATCTTAAAAAAAATTACAACACAACCTTAAACAAGTTTATTTATATATATATATATATAACATATTTTTTAATGTTTTTTTTTTTTTGTTTTTTTTAATTTTTATTTCTAATTATTTAAAATTTTTTAATATTTTTTGGTTTTTTTTTTAATACATTTTTATATCTTTTTTAAAAATTGTTTGTTATTATTTATTTTTTATATTTTTAATATTTTAATTTTATTTTTATAGGTAATTTTGTTTTTCTTTTTAACATTTTTTATTTTGTTTTTTTTTGTTTTATAGGTTTATTTTGTTTTGTTTTTGTTTGATATTTTTGTCTTTTTATATTTGATTTTTTTTGTCAATGTTTAATTTTATGTTTTTTTCTAATATATATTTTTTTAATTACTTTTTGTTATTATACTATTTTTTTGTCATTGTTTTAATTTTATCTTTAGTTTTAAATTTATGTTTTCATTATTCTTTTGAAATTTTAATGTTTTTCGTCATGATAAAATCTTTTACGCCATTATTTGAAAATGTTGAAAATTTACCCTAAAAAAACAAATGTTATTTCAACATCAACACTTTTCGTTTTTAGAGTGTTTTTTGCACAATTTTTGCAAAAAAATGGTTTTCACTACCATTTTTAAAACATGTTGAAAATTTACCCTAGAAAAAAAGTGTTATTCCAACATCAACACTTTTCATTTTCAAGTTGATTTTTCATATTTGTTTGGGGATTTTTTGGCTAGAGTTCTCGTTTTGAATTTATATTTCTCATTTCAAAGTTTACATTGTTGAATTCTCATTTCCTTAATTCTGGTGGGCCCTCTTCTGTCGACTTCGACACATTTATTCCAGGAGAGTGGTTTAGAGGGAAGTGTACCTTGATTCTAACCTTCATTGTTGGTCAGTTCCTTAGATCAAGCAAAGGGAATCATCATTGCCCTTTGACTTGGTTGTTCTTCGTGGGCTCAACTCCAGCTCATTATCACACGATCAAGAATTGTACACTTGATAGTCAATTGATCTAACAGATTATACTAGCATTTCCCGGGTGTGTGTGAGATGTTTCATACCTCATGAGGGGGTGGTCCTTCAGGTAGCCGCCCACATGCCCAGACATCAACAACTCATGATCTAGCCTTAGATGCAATTTTGCCGATTTGACTTGCTCGATTTCCACTGCTTGTAGCACCCAAATCATGCATGTATCCTTCAAATGATTCATTCATAACTTCAGAGCCCTTTCATAGTTTAAAAGGGTTTTTTTGGTTGCGATCTCCCCTCACCATGTCAGCTTGAGGGGCATTATGTCTCATGTAATCAAATCAACTAATGTTATTGTATTCAATCTTGGCCTTTGTTTTCTAAGGGAATTATGTATATGACCCTCATTGTATCATTGTATCACTTTCTGGCCCATCGATGCCAACATATCGTGTATCATATATCATGTAATTTTTTGCTCAAACCCACAATGTTAAGCACAAAATTATTATTTATGCTCAGTTATCTCAGCGGGTATGGGTATGCCTCCTTCACCTCATTTGAGATCATGTACTCCAAAATAAAAGGATACTTGTATCAATTTAGTAGGTCTCTCCCCCTCCATTTCCAGTCATTCCTTGCATTGCTTCAACTCTCTCTCTCTCTCTCTCTCACTCTCTTTCTCTCTATGACTCCCCTTCAGTGTCTTGTGAAAGTGCAACCTACAAAATCTGTTATCACCTAAAAAATGATCACCTAGCCATTTCTAACTAGGCAGATTGAAATACATGATGTAGGATTAATTTTACTATGGTAAACCCACTTTCACCATAGGAAATAATTTAGTAAATCATTTTTCCTAACTTATTTCTCATTAAAATTCAAAAGCTCCATGAGAATAATTTAATAAATAATTATTTATTTACTTTTCTCTATAAATAATTAATGATAATTATTTTTTACTTAATCACCTTGGAATACTTAAATAAATCATTATTTATTTATTATTCCTTATTTATTCTATATTTTCTTTATGAGAAAATTATTGACACTATTTAATAAATTATTTCTTTCTTAATTCTCACAAAGTGATTAATAAATAATTTTTATTTGCTAATTACTTAAACCACTTTCTAAATAAAGACATTCGACTATTTTGAATATCTTTTCCCTCTCCAAAAAATATAATAGAGTATTTCCAACATCTAGATTTTGATTTGGTTAATAATATTTTGATATTTTCCAATTCTTAATCTAGCTCAATACTTTGTTATAAATAATAGGGTTTTTCATTCATTCTTCACCTTAATCATTCTCATCCTCACTAGTATAATCTCCACACATTTGAGCTCCCACTTGAGTTCAAGCTATTTTTTGTTTGTTTTCTACCCATTACAAGGTGAGAGAGAGAAACAGATTGTTGAAGCACAAGGACATCAAAAGGAACCCATCCCACAGGGGGGGGTGGGGTATATAGACTCAAGTTTATAAATTCTCCTCACCAGGTGTTTCATTTACATTAATAAAATGTGCTTAATCATATAATCCATTGGGTTGCTACACTTTTATCTTTGTTGTTATATTTTTCTGGTTGCATATATTCTTTTGTTGTAGGGTTTTTCTTTTTTTGCATTGCATATCTGAAGCATAGAAAGCCATATTTTGTTGTTAGGGTCACTTGTCACAAGTGACTTAAGTGAAGCATTTTTTCTACACTTGCTAATAATTTTCATACTAACAATAGTGCATACATAAATGCAACTAATTTGGGGTTATCACACCCACTTACCATTTCACAACCTCCAACCACCTTTTCCACCCTTCCACCCACTTTTAGACTTCCTAATATTGCTCTCATATGTTTCGTGTAGAAAAAAATGGCATCCTGTAGCAATATGTGAATTTATTCATATCACCTCCATCCCTCATCACTCAACAAAGTCACCTAAACCTTGAAGATAGAGTTTAGAGGATTAGATACCCCTTAGGAACTTTTCCTTCATATTTGTAGTTTCCTTCCTGTAATTAGGTTATGATGCTTCTTCTATGAATTTGATTTGTCAGGCACCATAAAGTAGGATTTATTTACCTTGATCATTCTTAGAGTGTTTTCTTTGTCTTCTTGCAAGTAGAATAGGGTTTACTTCAGTCATTTCCTTTCCTGCGATATCCTAGAACTACTTTCTATAAATCAGATTAGGATTTCATTCTATCATTTACTTTCTGCAAATTAGATTAAGGTTTCCTTTCTGTCATTTAATTTTATGCTATAGAATAGGACCTATTTCAAAATTTTCTTTTCCTGCAAGTTAGAATAGGTGCTTTTATTATTCATTGAACTTTCGAAGCATCTCCTATAGCTTAGTGGTGTTTGTGAACCTTGACCTGTCTTCATTGCATCAGATCAACCTAAGTCGAATAAATTACCTATTGTACATATAGTATTGATACCTCTTAAGTTTGTACCAACTCCAGGTTGATAATTAATGTTGAGCCCCTTAAGAGTTCCAACATTATTTTTGTAATATTGAGGCCCATTAGTTAGTTGAGGGTCAATTATTAGAGAATCTTCCTGACTTTCCATGGCCCTAGGTGTCCAATAAATCCTCTTGTATCTAGAAAATGCTTGTTTAGTGATACTTTCTCAAGGGTGAGGGGGATCAAAGAAATAGAGATATCTTAGTTATGCTAGTGAAATATCATTAGACTAATCTTTGCTTACATGTCAAAGGAGCCTAGTTTGTTAGTAAGACAAGGGAAGACGAGAACCAAGGGATCATAGGAGAGTAGGTGTTATAAATAAGGTATATTTCATTGTACATTTTCATTATGACATGAATGAAAACCAGTTCCTTCTCTATTTCATGTTTATGTAATGAGAAACTTGATCAATTTATTCCATTAAGTTCATATTGCATGTTAATTTTCCTTCTATGCAGGAAGATCTCATCCTTGTATGTTTGTGCTTGTGTGTAGGAGATTAGATTAATAGGAGTTGGAGTGGTATTTATGAGTAGAAGTGGGTATTCTAGCTATGAAATTGGCCGACAAACTACATTGACCTGTGAGGCTTTAAGGTATATGTTTACATTTCTATTTGTCTTTGATGTTTGTATGTTGGTTATAGAATCACAACTAGGGATTTAGTTTGGTTGTTTCACCCATTGTATGACATATATTAAGGAGATACTTGAGGAGAAACATCTCCTTACCCTATGTGTAATTGTTTGGATAACACTTTCATTTGAGTTTTATTAGCCAAATAAACCTTTGGATCGAATAATAGTTCTTAGGAATAAAATCACAAAGCAATAAAATCAAAATGAATGAAAAAGTAAAACATAGAATGAAGCAACATAAAAGAGACACCAATTTATGTGGTTCACCTAATTTTAACTATGTCTATGAAGTAATAGTCAATCTTACTTTTTATTCCATCCAACAAAATGAAGGCATACCCACTACAACCTCCTCTTCTCTCTCTCAATTACAATTTTCTCTCTATAATACATAGTTGCAATAAAATTCCCTCATAAAAAACAAGGTTTCCTTCTAGGGAAAAAAATCCTAACACAACATCTACCATAACATTTGTGACCTAATTTTGAATGTTCTATATTAGGTATGAGATTATGATATTTTACAAGAATTTTTTCCAAAAAATTCTCTTTAGCGGAACTGCCACTAAATCCCCTCCTAAGGGGCTCCAAAGAAATTTCTCCACCCCCTAGAAATAATATTATGGGGAATCCCTCCTGCACCTCCCATAGGGAATTCATGTCCAAATGTGGCTAAAACAAGACCTATAAATCAAGATGATAATTAGGATCAACAAAAAATAGTTTATAAGACATGGTTTAATTTGGTTGACCATGATTAACAATGGATAACTATGGTTAACCATTAGTGACCATGTTGACTATGGATAACCATGTTAATTGTGGTTGACTATGGATAATATGTTTGACCATTTTTTACTATGGTTATCTTTTGTTGACCATGCTTCAAAATGGTGGACCATGAAACTGACCATGGTTAACTTTTGTTCACCATGGTTGACTTTGGTTTATTATGGTAAACTGTTACATAATATTTTTTCACACCTCCTTTTCACTTCTTGTAACATATCCCAAAGTGCCAAAACATTGACAACTGTGCAGCGTATCCATCATGATATACATACAAAAATCTCCCTGAAGAATCAAAAGAAAAATGCCTTGAGTCAATTCTGAAGAAGGTTAACTAAAAACCTAATGTTTAGGGTCAACGCATTTTGCTAAACTGCCTGCTCGTGCTAATGGCAGGTTGCACTATTCTAACATAGCACTGCTAGCATGGGTTTTGATATGAAAAATTTCGTTGAACCTCTTCTGGCAGGTTTTCCCAAACTGAAGAAGAAGCTTTGTGCACTACAAACTTCGAGAACAACAAGTTGGATATTTTTTGTTCTTGATATGGTTGAACTCTCCCATTTGGACCTCTTCATCTTATCATTATGGGATTTCCCCTTGATATTGGACCTTCCACCCTATTTTTTGGATCCATAAATCCCTCTCCCTTCTTATAAATCAACGCCCTTCCATTCCCAAATGGTTGGTAATTGAGTGCTGTGTTCCTATGCTAAGATTGTTCTTACATGCTGCCCATTCCAATTTAGAGGAGTTCCTGAAGAGTCTTTGCTTGGACTTGGACATCCCCAACAGAGTCGCCAATTTTTTGTTAAGGTAAATCCCCTTTGCATACATAGGCAATCCCTCTAGCCCAATGAACGGGTCTAGCAACAAACTAAAAAAACTAACATACACTTTCCTAGTTTATGTTTAACAAATGTAGAGAGAAGGAGAAACCCACCTCAGTTAAATGCTAATCGCTCAATCCTTTGGAGATGGCTTTGAATCCTTTGCTTCCAAGCTCGCTTCTTACTTGTTCTTCACTTCTGAGTGCCTACAAGAAAGATCAAAGAGCTATGCAAGATACAAGAGAATATATTGCATACATCAAACATAAACTACTTAATAAATCAAGGACTATTAAGCTAAAAGCATAAATATTTACACAATTGTGGAAAGTGAACATCACATGTATATATTAATAAGCTAAAAATGGAAGCATACAACCTATTTTTTTGATATTTTAAGCTTGAAACAAAGATAAACTATGCTTGTTGTGAAGGCAAATCCCCTCTACAGACAGAGGTGATCTCTCTAGTCCAATGAGTGGGTCTAGCAACAAACTAAAAAAACTAACATACACTTTCCTAGCTTATGTTTAACAAATGTAGAGAGAGAGAGTAGCCTACCTCACTTTGATTCTAATTGCTCAATCCTTCGGAGATGACTTTGATTCCTTTACTTCTAGGCTCGCTTCTTAATTTTTCTTCATGTCCGAGTACCTGCAACAAAGATCAAAGAGAAATACAAGGTATAAGACCATACATCAAACATAAACTTTTTAAGGGATCAAGGAGTATTAAGCTAAAAGCATAAACATTTACACAATTATGGAAAGTGAACATTAGATGTATATATTAATAAGCTAAAAAGGGAAGCATACAACGTATGCCTTGATGTTGGAGACCTCATTTTGGTGGATGTCCAAGTCCAAGAAAAGACTCTTCAAGCACTCCTTATAGAAGTTAGAATGTGAAGAATTTGGGCATAATATTAGTATAGGAATGCATGCAATCAATGACCAACCAGTTGGGGATGTAAGGGAGTTGATTTATAGGAAGGAAGAGGGATTTTTGGATCCACAGAAGAGGGAGGAAGGTCCACATCTCAAGGGAAAATCCCATAATGATAAGACCAAGAGGTCCAAATGGGAGAGCTCGACCATATCAACAACAACCAATGTCTGCATCATTGTTCTCGAAGTTTCTAGTGCACAAAGCTTCTCCTCCAGTTTGGGAAAACCTACCAGAAGAGGTTCAGTGCAGATTTTCATATCAAAACCCATGTTGGCAGCACTAGGGTAAAGCAAAGCAACCTGCCATCAACACGGTTAGGCAGTGGAGAAAAATGTCTTGGCCCTAAAAATTAGGGTTTTAGATAACCTTCTTCAAGATTGGCTCAGGGTAGTTTTCCTTTGGTTCTTTAGGGAGGTTTTTGTCTATATATCATGATGGATATGTTGCACAATTGTCAATATTTTGGCACTTAGGGATATTGCATAGGAACTAAACACAAGGTATGATAAAATACTGTGTAACAGATGCCACATAAAGCATGAAGGTAGAACAAGGAGCGATGGTTGAGATGCTTTACAAGTCAGTGCAAGGATTGGAACACCACTGTCACGAAACCTGTAAATCAAGCATATACATATACATATATGACATCTATGATGATCATGCCTAATGATCCATCAATAGGAATCTAATAATACATGAATCCATAGTATCGATGTAGCCATCTGAATAGAAGAGATCATGTGCATGGATCCACGGTATGGTCACAGCCATCCAAATAAAGAGGATCATGTGCATGAATCTGTGATATGGTCATAGTCATCTGTCTAGAGGAAACATGTGCACAATCATGAATTACTCATAACTCCATGCAACCTAGATTTATTAGATAGAATACAGGGTCTTGTGCTCTGTCTCGATCCCATCAATGTACAAATTCTAACATGTGAATAGATGTGTTGAAGTCGAACATGATAGAAAACCACCTGATTACTGGTTAATGATGTAAATCGTTAACAGGAATGAGAGAAACCACCAATAATGACAATGGATCTTAAGGTACAATCAACACAATCCACGAATGTGAATAATGAAGTTGAAGTCAAACACCCGTAGAATCATTTGATCGAAGGTCAAAGATGTAAACCTTTCGTCGAATGCGAAGAACTTTCCATTGAGGCATGCAAGCTCTAAGGTACTGGAAGGGAGTTTCTAGATCATCTTCCCAAAAAATGAGCTGACTTCAACAGGAAGTGATCCATCGAAGGATGGCCATAATGAATCCCACATGATCGACATGAAATAAAAGGATGTAGTAGAGTAGATAAGTGTGATCTAGGATTGTGGTAGAAAGTCAGATAGTGTATAAGAGGTAAACAACTGCAAAGAGGACTTCTCTTGAAAATATCGACAACACGACTCCAAATTTTGGCAACATTTGACTTAACATAGGATCATAGGTCATGATGACAAAATGGTATAATCAGATGAGAGGTGTTAAAGTCCTATAGTGATAGAATTCATAATTTTGAATTGGCTGAGGTTAAGTCTTGTAATATTGTACATACCTTTGCTTTATGCAAATGTTTTCCATATTAAAATTAAAAAATCTAAAGAGGGTATGCCCTAAAAGAAATACCAAAGGACAAAAAGAATAATAAAAGATCAAAAAAATGAAAAAATATGAATCCCAAACAAAAGCAAATCATGAAAGTGTGCAAGTCCAAGTGCAACTACTCTTTACTTTATTGTCTAAAATAATGGTTGTGTGCATCTTGTAATGCATGCCACAACCCATGATAGTCAAACTATTTAATCTTGACTACTTCATGCTTTAAATGTTTATAGTTAGAGAATAACGATCTGGACAAACTATTTAATCTAGGCAGATCAGTAGATAGGTAAAGAAATAAAATGTGCTCATAAGATTAATCTGAGCCATTGGAAGATATAAGGGTAGAAGTAGATAATTTACGTTTCAAAAGAAAAATGAAACAAAAGGGTTTGCTAGCTTAAGTGTACCCAATAAAGTGAAGAAAAAATGTTAGGGCAAGTAGAAGAAAGGTTGCATAAATACAAGCTATTTGAGGCATAAGCACATTTGTCATGCTTAATTATGTGTTTCAGTGTGCAGGAGTGGTTATGAAAGAAAAATCATGCTCATAAGTTCATTTGGTTAACTTCCCCCCATTCCATTTCACCCCTCACTACATACTTACTAATTTCCCCTTTTACCCCTTCATTTCTTATACAAGCCCCTTTTCCTTCATTTTGACTCCCACCCCTTGGTTTCACACAATCCCCTAGAAAATTACCCCCCAAAAGTCATTTCCCAACCAAACACCCCTTTTTCCTAGTGTGAAACCCATTCCCCTTTGAAAAAATCACTTTCCCTTAATTAATTTTCCTGAAACCCCCAAAAAACCCACTAAAACCTCTTATCCTAACGATTATTCCCCCCACAGCTTTATAAAGTTAAACCTCCACCAAACCCATCTAACCCCGCAAATTCACTTTTTACTCGACTTTAACCCACCCCCTCGGTGCAGTTAAATAAACCCCTCTGTAGTTTAACCTCAGTTCTATTCCATAAACCCGTGCATTTTATTTAACCCAGATTATGTTAAATCCAGACTTATCCATTAAATAGTTACAAAACCCTTGTAATTAAATCCCTGGGCCCTGCTAATATCCGCCCCCATTTCCCGCCACGCAACTCCACCACACGATGGCCATTAGATCTTTCACCCCCAGATCCTATGGGCCTCGCCCATATCACACCCATTCATCTCTCGACCTTTACTGGCTTGAGAGCATGTGATATGGGCATTATTGCTCGGGCCCCCTTAGATTACGTGGTGGCACCACGTTAAGTCGCGTGCTCTTGGGAAAAAACCACCCATCACTCAAAAGTGGTGCAATGGCCTCCGAAACCACCTCCCCACCAAAAGCAAAAACCATCATTGTTCACTAAACGAGTTTCCGTGCCAATTTTACACCATGCCGGTTAAAAGGCAGCAGACCCCCATTTTCACCCTTTTCACTTGTTTTCTCTGCGAAAACATCTTGAGCTTTCCCCCCCCCCCCCCAAGCTTCTTCAATAAGTTCTAACCACCAATTGCCTCCCAAACACGCTCTGGAAGCCCGATTCAACCCTCCAGTGCACAACTAAAGCCACAGAAACCTCTGTAGCTGCCATCAAAACCAATTTGCAGTATGAACCTCAAAATCCAGGTATTTGAATACAAACCACAGACAACCCTCTCAAATTCAAAAGTATACAGTAAATTCAACCATTAAAGTAATTGAATTTAATTAATTTTCCTTGAAGTGAGAGTATTTCCCCCCAAAATACCAAAACCCCTATCCTGAAAATTTCCATTACCCTATCCCTGTACCAAAGCTGCCAAGATTTCATTTCCACAAGTTGTATTAGCCTGATTCCCACATTTTATCAAAAATATGGCTGCTCAGACCTCTCTAGATGTCAGACCTGCGTCAACCCCTCACCTAGACATTGACCATTTGGCCCTTACAGAAAGGGATTTCCAAATTAAGGACACTGCTACTCTAGGCCACCATCTCAAAATCCACTGTTGGAGTAAGGATAGGTTTCTAAACCATGTAGATGACATTCACCTATGGGAATCCAATTTTCCCAAGTATACATTCCCAGAAGTTCACCCATTCCCAAACATTGTACATTTTTGTCATGCCTACTATATCCCTAGCCAAAGGGCTATTGTTGCACCAAACCATGAGTTGTTATTCACCATTACACCAGAGTCTATCAACTAGATGCTCCAAATCCATCCTAGTCCTAATTTGACCCCTTTTTCCATTGGAAATATATTGGACTTGTACATCACACTAGACCCAGTCAAAATCAAACAAATTTTCCAGAATTTCATCATTGAGGAATGACATACTCCTACAGACATTCCACCCTACGCTGTGACTATATTTTCAGAGACTGGCAGGCGAATAATCACCATGCTCTCATGCATCCCAGGATACACATCAGATGAGCATGTGGATGACATCATCATGGCCTTCCTATCCATTTTCACTCCAGGCAAGCCTCCCACTATTATGTATGATTATGCTCAGTTCATTGTAGATAGAATGCATGAACAATTCACCAGATTTCCCACTGAAAGAGTTTTCAAATACTCTTAAGTTTTGTTTTATATGTGTTTGTATTATCAGATAGACAAGTTCCTTGTGAGGATCCAAAAATTAGACACCAAGGGAAAGGAGAGATCAGTAATCTACTAGACTCCCTTGGTCTAGACGTTTTCCACAACATTCACCTACAAAGATTTCATAGACTCTTTTGTGTACCCAGTCATGAACATACTGACTTCTAAGACTTAGCCTAGACTCAGCCCACAAATCAAGAGAGTACTGCAATTGGCCAAGAACAACAAGGTGGGAGATTGGTACTTGTACCAAAACCACACTGAGATAAGAATTTATGGCTGTGAGCTAGCCCCCTATAAATTTCCCAAATACCTCCCTATGATGATATTTTCTCTTGAATATTTCAGACAAATCATGAGCTCTGATGAGGTCCACTTCCTAACTTATAGGAAGAAAATCCAGTTTAAAGTGAAAAACCAGATGGGCCCATTCATTTGCAACAACAAAGAGGTTGGACCAGATGCCGATAGGTTACTTCAACAAATGAAATTCAGAAATAGTTTCATGTGGCACTATGACCCTCATGGGGTCACAAACAAGCTTAGACTCAGGGTCAAGTTGGGAGCATACATCCACCACCCAAGACCTGACATTGAACAATTTGCTAACCAGGATGAGTGGGTGGAGAACACCTTGATTGATATGGACAACACTGTTGTGGATGTAGAGAACACACTCATTGATCTTGAAAGACAATTTGATCACAACTCTTTCCTATAGGTTCCAAAACAATGGGAGCCAATGAGCATTCCTCCTATCATACAGACCCCAGCCAATGAAGAGAAGTAAATACATAGTAAAATATAAATATATAGTAAAAAGTAAAACAACACAGTAAAATAATATTGCCAAGTCAGCAAGGTTAAAGTGTATCAAATGAAAGGTTAAAGTAAAACATAACATTGAGCGTGAAGACTAGACAACCAAGCAGCATAAAGGGCAAAAGATCAAATAGCAAAGCCAACAAAACCTAAATAACAGGGACAACAAGCAGCAGTTCAATAGCTGTCTCTATCTTCTTGCATGAAGATATTTCTTTTCCTAGATTAGTTGCCAATGTAGTTTGAGACATTTTGTAATTCCTTTTTGTATAAATACTTCATAATTCGAAGTATTATGGGGATTATTTTACATTTGCATAGTTATTTTGATCTTAAATCCTAAGGGTGATTGTACCATTTTCAAGTCAACAGACTGGAGCAAGTAATAAAAAAATTTCACTACAGGATTCATGAGATGAGCTATTTGCAGTGAAGTATCTTCTTTGTTTGATTTTGTTACGTTTCTTATGTGTTGCATAATCCCAAATGTGTTCTAAATTTGAATGAATTAACTGGAGATATCACTCAGAATTTGTTTAAGCACACTCTGTTTTGCATAGTTAGTCATTTACATGTTTTTCTCTAATACATGGATTTGAGAACCCTTAATTGCTCTCCCATCTTGGTTGACTTCTTTCATTCCTTCTAGAGTCCGGCGTAGGGAACCCTTAATTGCTCCCTGGATATGATTTGAAACCATTTCACCATTTAGCCTTTGAGATCTGTAGTAACTCATCTATCTTGCCCCGTAGACATCGTTTTTAGAACTGAATCCGGTCTTGTTTGTCTAAAATTCAACCCCATAGCCCAATGGTTAAAGAAAACATCTGTTCTTCTAAGTAAAGTGATCCCACCACCCAAAATTTCAAACCAAAACCCAAGTGCAAACAATAACTAGCTTAAAATCATCTTAACTAAAACAAAGTTAAACTATAAAGAGAGAGCCCTCTCTAAGCATCAAGAAGGCTAGGTCCTGATCTCCAAAAGTGGTTTGTGGTTACCTTTGACTTTTATTCCTTCATTAACATCGAAATAAGTGATAACATTTATGGCAACCATACTGGGGACTTCGATCCTTAGTCTTATAAAAATTTAAGGAAACCTTAAATTTAATCCTAAGCCCCTTAAGGTCATTTTTTTGAAGTGATTCTTCAAAAATTTCATAAAAATAGTTTAAAATGTTAAAATTCAGGCTCCCAAGAAGATTCACTATACCAGGGCAAACCGAGATCCAAACCCTACAACTATAGTTGATGACCCAGATAGAATTCTAAGAAAACCCAAAACAGTAGAAACTCAAGCCAGTAGTAACTAGTTAATCAGAGCCAATTCACTCCCTGAGGAGTTGTCAACTTTAGAGGAAATCCCTTTTGATTTGTCATTTGACCTCTCATTATTTAGAAGTAAATCTGAGAATGCAATCCATGAAACAGTCTTAGACCCTGAGTTTGTTCAACTCATTGAATCAAAAAGGATTATTCATTTAGATTTAGATAAATTTGTCGTCGATAATTTTGACAAGATAGAAGCTTGGGCCTCTAAATTGATAAATAATATAGGTGATTCTTACCATCAACAATCTATTGAAATAACTGCCCTTAGTACTGCTACCCCTGAAGTTTCTGCACAAACTTCACTCATTGTAAATATCGCTTCTTTTACCACAACCTCACCAATTGTATCTGCCACAGTCCAATCACCTAAACTAGTAATTCACCATCATCTAGTTCATCTCCATAAGTTTCAAGCCCTTCCTCAAGCACCACAACTTTACCCCCTATCAAGTTAGAATCACAGCAATGACAAACCGATATGCACCTCTAGTTTTACCTTCACAACCGCATGCCATGCCTCCAGATTATTAGAGTAAAATCTTCTTGTTTGATGCTACTGGTTAGTACATTGCACATCAACATGTAAACAAAATGGTTGACTTTTTTGAGTTGCATGCGATAGGTGAAGCAGATGTCCAAATGAGGTTGTTTGCCCAAACTTTAACTGGGGATGTCAAGAAATGGTTCAAAGCCTTTCCTGCCAACAATATTGCAGACTTAGCTAATTTTCACAGATTATTCATTGATAGATGGGAGAGAAAGAAAAAACCATTGAAAATACTTTTTGAATATGAAAACATTAGAAAAGCTCCTAATGAGTCAGTTTAGGACTATTACATTAGGTTCAATAGTATCTACAATGCAATTCCAACAAATATTAAGCCTCCACCTGACCTAGCATTAATTAAATTCACTGATGGTTTTGACACTAACATGTCATACCCATTAAGGGAAAGAAACCCTGAAACACTAGAACAAATGCAAAGAAATGATGTTAGTGTAGAGGCCAACCTATTAGCCAAGAAAGCCCGAATGAGAAATAAAAAGAAAGTTGTATTAAAAGAGGAAACTTCCACTTCAGATGGAAAGGTGGATATTTTAGCTAAGAGTTTAGAGAGAATAATGGATAGATTAGAAAACGTGGAGAGGAAAAATCAATGGGAGAATCAAAAACCACCCCCAATAAGAAACCCCAATTTCAGGAAGAACCCTAACATTAGAAAAAACGCTACACCAGATCAACAGATTAGGCCTCCCTTCCAAAAGAACCATGTTGAGGATTCACAGACCCAAGAAGGAGAGGATGATACCTAAATTAACTTAGTAGAAACCAAAGATGAAGACATTGTTTTTCTTACTCAAGAAGAACAAGAGCTATATATGTTGCAGCAGTTGCAGTTAGAATCTAGTGAATCCTTTGATTTTAAACAAGGATATGAGTCAGCTATATATGAGGTACACAAAAAATATAGCTTAAGAAGTAAAAAGAACAATGAGACTCCCATTCAAAGATCCATCCAGACCCAGACTAAGATAATAAAAGAAGCTCCAGTTACCAAAGTGTTACAAATCCTCCCTAGGGGAACACCGGAGACTTCTACCCCTAAAATTGTAGATATAACCTCCACTAAAATCAAATAGAGACAATTACTGAAAACAATAAAAATAAGAGAAATCAAGGAAAAATAGTAGAAACACAGAATAAAATGCCTAATACTGAGAAACAAGATAAGAACACACAAACTGCACATGTTAAGGAAGATCTAAATCAAACAAACAAAGCTCATCTCCCTTTCAACATAAAAACTGAAATAGCAAAATTAAAGATATAAGTTCCCTTGACCGAACTAGTTAAGAATGAATCCTATAGGTCACAGATAACTAAAACTTTAAACATAGGAGAGGGAGAGGATGTTGTTAACTTGAATGATGATTAGCCCAAATTATTGTTTGGCCCTGAGGCCAATGGTATTCATCAACAAGGGGGAGTTCCTCCTTTCTACATTAGACTAAACATTCATGACAAAATATTGCATAATGCTATGTTAGACTCAGGGGCATCCCATAATTTGATGCTAAAGGAAATCATGGAGAGACTGAACCTAGACATTACTAGACCATATAAGGATTTGTTTTCTTTTGAATCCAGCCAAGTTAAATGCCTTGGTTTGATTAAGGACTTATGTGTAACTCTTGTCTGGTGCCCTGCAAAGAGTATTCTAATGGACATAGTAGTTACATACATCCCACCGAAATATGGAATGTTGCTATCTCGCTCATGGGGAGCAAAACTGCAGGGGCCCTCGTAGTTAGATATGTCTTATGCCACCATATCTATTTTTGGCCAACCAAAAAAATTATATAGAGAGACCTTGATGGAATACATGATGAGCACTGATGAAAAACCACAAAACTTTCCCATATACTCATTGTATTCAGATATGGACTCTTTTATCTTGTACAATGCAGAACATGACAATAAGGAAATCACAGCTAAAGACCTTAAATACAGAACAACTGGCAGTGAGAACATTTTTCATGAGTCACTATGGCATATAGACTTTGATGGATCTATCAATAGGTTAGGGGTTGGTGTAGGAGTGTGGATCCATAATATGGAGAATAATCACGCTGAGGGACATGCTTTCAAATTGAACTTCAAGTGTACCAATAACATGGCCGAATATGAAGCCCTAATTCTAGGGTTAGAATTGGTTAGGAAACTTGGAGCCAAAAGAGTTTCCATCATTGGAGACTCAGAGCTGATTATTAAACAGATTAATGGTGAATACTCTGTGAACAATCCTAGACTTGGTCAATATAGGGATATTGTCCTAGATTTGATCAAAGACCTCTTGGAAACAAACTTTGCTACCATTCCTAGAAAACAAAACATGCAGGTCCACAGTCTGGCCACTTTTGCTAATACCTATAAATTGCCATTTCAACCCAACCATCAGTACACTGTAGAAGTCAAACATAGGCCTGTTATACTGGACAACCTGAAGTATTGGCATATTTTCTCCTAGGATTCTCATATTTATGATATCATGAACAATGAAGGTCAATTTCAGAATTGTAAGATAGATATTGACTGTATAGTAGACAACAATATAGAAAGTAACATAGATGTAAATATTTTAGATATAGCTAAGCCAACTAAATTTATTAGAGTAGAAATAGATAATTTAGAGAATGTAAAGATTGAAGAAATAATGAATGATGATCTTGAAATTCTTAATCTTAAAAATATTTTTTTGCCTAAGGGATATGTCCCTTTAGAAGATTTGTTTGACTCTAATGACGTAGCTAGGAAACCCAAAATGGAATCTTTGAGAGCTGACACAGAAGAGGTTAACATAGGAACTGAGGATAAACCAGAACTCATTAAAATATCAAAAGCCTTCCCTCCAGAGGAAAAGGTTAAATACATCAATCTGTTTAAAGAGTTCCAGGATGTATTTGCCTAGAGTTATGGAGACCTAAAAACTTATGACACCAGCATAATCCAACACAAAATACCTCTAAAAGAAGATCATAAACCTTTCAAACAAAAACTTAGGAGAATAAACCCAGTTCTTATGTTGTCTATTGAGAAAGAAGTTAAAAGAATGTTTGATGCCCAAATTATAGCCCCCATTAGATACTCAGATTGGACTTCAAACTTAGTCACTACTAGGAAAAAGACTGGTGAAATTAAACTTTGTGTAGATTTCATAAATTTAAACAAGGTCTCACTAAAAGATAACTATCCTCTACCAAAAATGTACCATATCCTATAGAGGGTAGTAGGCTCATCCAGGATTTCACTGTTAGATGGATTCTCTGGGTATAACCAGATCTTAGTTCAACCAGAGGACCAAGTCAAAACTATGTTTACTACTCCTTGGGGTACCTTCATGTATTTAAAGATGCTTTTTGGATTAATGAATGCAAGTGCCACATTTCAAAGAGCTATGGATATAGCTTTTGCCAAGAAGATCCATGATTTCCTAGTAGTATACCAAGATGACATCATACTCTTCTCTAAATCTGACAATGAACACCTAGACCACCTGAGAAGAGTATTTATCAGATGTAGAAAAATTGGGATTTCTTTAAATCCCAAGAAGACACTCTTTGGTATGGAAGAGGGAAAATTGTTTGGATGTATCATATCTAAAGATAGGATTAGAATAGATCCTGCTAGAATAGAGGCCGTTTTGACCATTACCCATCCTAGAAACATTAGAGAGTTACATTCATTCTTAGGCAAGATAAACTTTCTTAGGATATTCATTTCAAATCTAGAAGAACTCATTAGAGAATTAAATAACATGCTAAGAAAAGACTCAACACTTAAATGTATAGTGGAGGCCAAACAATCCTTTGAAGCCATCAAGGAAGCCTTAACCAAAACTCCAGTCCTGAAAAGTCCTGATTTTAACAAGGATTTTATAATTTTTCTTTTGCCTTAGAACACACAATTGCAACAATCTTGCTGCAAAAGAACAACCAAGGATATGAAAAACCAATTGTGTTTTTTAGTAAATCCTTAAGATATTCCACACTCAAATACAATATTATGGAAAAAAAAAGCATTAGCTTTAGTAAAGGCTATCAAAGATTTCAATGTATACATTATGTATCCCACATTATTGCTTATGTTCCAAATTCTGTAGTTAAGGACATTTTAACACAAAATGGGCCTAAAGGGAAAAGAGGCAAATGGATTGCCATAATATTGGAATATGACATAGAGATAAACCCAACTAAGCTTATCAAAGGCCAAGGTTTCACCAAACTAATGGCCGAATCGAACTGTTAGACCCTTGATATAAACTTCATTAGTGCCCTTGATGATCAGGAAGAGATGGTGACTCCACCAATCAATGAACCTTTTACTGATTCACCCTGGTATGCAGATACTATATTTGTATTACAAAATTTGCAAGCTCCTCCTGGTTTAACAAGAAATAAAGCTAGATTTTTAAAGATGAAGTAATTAAAGTATTGTATCATAGATAATGCATTATTTTGGAAAGACAATAGTGGTATTCTTTTGAATTGTTTACTGAAAAATGAAGTTGATAAAATCATGCAAGAGTTTCATGCAGGGGATTATGGAGGACAATTGTACTAGAAGACTATTGCTGACAAAATCCTGAGGGATGGTTTCTACTGGCCCACTTTGTTTGCAGATGTTAAGAAACATGTGACATCTTATCATAAATTCTAGACATTTGAGGGAAAGAGAAAATTTTTACCCTTTCCTCTTAAAGAAATTTCCACTAAAATGCCTTTTCAACAATGTGGGTTAACCTTCATTGGAGAAATACACCCATCCTCCTTAGCTCAACACAAATGGATTCTAACAACTACTGACTATTTCACCAAATGGATGGAAGCCATCCCTTCTAGACAAGCCACAAACATGATCATTATCTCCTTTCTAGAGAATAATATCCTATCAAGATTTGGATGCCCCTAGAAGCTCATTATTGATAATGCAACTGCCTTTAAATCCAAGAGAATGATAGACTTCTGTAACAAATACCACATCACCCTTGGCCACTCCATAGCCTATTACCCTCAAGGTAATGGACTTGCAGAATCATCTAATAAAAGCCTAGTCAATATCATTAAGAAATTGCTGGAAGATAACAAAAATACATGGAACAAGAAGTTAGTCAATGCCTTATGGGCAGATAGACTAACTACTAAGAAGTCCATTCGAACATCACCTTATTAGCTAGTATATGGGATGGATGCTGTTTTTCCATCATCTTTGGGAGTGCTAGTAATGAATATCATCCAGGAATTACGGGTGGAACCAAATGATATCCAGAGAAGAATAAATCATACCATACACCTGCAACAGACTAGAGAAGAAGTATACGTGAAATCACAGGTAATCCAGGACAAAATCAAGAAGGTTTTTGATATAAAGAATAAAGCAGATGATTTTTACATGGGAGATAAAGTCCCTAAGTGAGATTCAAGGAGAGAAGACAAGGGCAAGCATGGAAAATTTGATTTCTTTTGGCAAGGGCCTTTTGTCATTTATGGTTACAAGGGCAACAATGCATTTTTCTTGAGAGAGATAGATGGATCAAATCTACCAGGAGGATCTGTTAATGGTAGAATGTTGAAGCATTATTTTCCATTAACTAATAATAGTTCACTTTACTTTGCATAATTGTACATAACATTGCAGAGTGTACATTGGATTGGATGTTAATCCTTTGAAATTGAAGCCCAGAGAAAAGGCCCTGAGCTTTGAAGGATTTACTATCATAGCTATCAATAAAGTAGAATCACAGAAGGAAATTTCACAAGGTAACTACAGTCACAATTCAAAGGCTATTGATCTTTAGAGTTCTTGACATTTCACTAGGAAATTCCATCCCTATGTGGAGCCACTGTTAGATTCCTATAGTGATAGGATTCATAATTTTGAATTGGTTGAGGTTAAGTCTTGTAATATTGTACATACCTTTTCTTTCTGCAAATGTTTTCCATATTAAAATTAAAAAATGTAAAGAAGGTATGTCCTAAAAGAAATATAAAAGGACAAAAAGAATAAGAAAAGATTAAAAAAATGAAAATATATGAACCCCAAACAAAAACAGATCATGAAAGTGTGCAAGTCCGAGTACCACTACTCTTTACTTTACTGTCTAAAATAATGGTTGTATGCAGCTTGTCATACATGCCACAACCCACGATAGTCAAACTGTTTAATCTTGACTACTTCATGCTTTAAATTTCCTATTTATAGTTAGACAATAAAGATCTGGCCAAACTGTTTAATCTTGGGAGATCAGTAGATAGGTAGCGAAATAAAATGTTCTCATAAGCTTAATCTGAGCCATTGGAAGATATAAGGGGAGAAGTAGATAGTTTACTTTTCAAAAGAAAAAGAAATGAAAAGGGTTTACTAGCTTAAGTGCACCCAATAAAGTGAAGAAAAAATGTTAGGGTAAGTAAAAGGGTAAGTAGAAGAAAGGTTGCAGAAATACAAGATATTTGAGGCATAAGCACATTTGTCGTGCTTAATTATGTGTTTCAGTGTGCAGGAGCAGTTATGAAAGAAAAAACATGCTCATAAGTTCATTTGGTTAAATTCCCACCCATTCCATTTCACCCCTCACTACATACTTACTAATTTCCCATTTTACCCCTTCATTTCTTATACAAGCCCCTTTTCCTTCATTTTGACTCCCACCCCTTGGTTTCACACAATCCCCTAGCAAATTATCCCCCAAAAGTCATTTCCCAACCCAAAACCCCCTTTCCCTAGTGTGAAACCCATTCCCCTTTGAAAAAATCAGTTTCCCTTGATTAATTTTCCTAAAAACCCCAAAAAACCCACTAAAACCTCTTATCCTAACTATTATTCCCCCCTCCGCTTTATAACATTAAACCTCCATCAAAACCATCTAACCCCGTAAATTCACTTTTTACCTAGTTTTAACCCACCCCCTCGGTGCGGTTAAATAAACCCCTCCGCAGTTTAACCCCAGTTCTATTCCATAAACCCGTGCATTTTATTTAACCCACATTATGTTAAATCCAGACTTATCCATTAAATAATTACAAACCCCTTGTAATTAAATTCCTGGGCTCGACTAATATTCACCCCCATTTCCCGCCGTGCAACTCCGCCATGCGATGGCCGTTGGATCTTGCACCTCCAGATCCTACAGCCCTTGCCCATATCGCGCCCATTCATCTCCCGAGCTTTACTGCCCTGAGAGCACATGATATGGGCAGTATTGCTCGATCCCCCTTGGGTTACGTGGTGGCACCACGTTAAGTCGTGTACTCTCGAGAAAAAACCACCTATTGCTCAAAAGTGGTGCGATGGCCCCCGAAACCATCTCCCCTCCGAAAGAAAAAACCATCACTATTCACTAAATCAGTTTTCACGCCAATTTTACACTGTTTCTAGTTAAAAGGCCGCAGACCCCCATTTTCACCCTTTTCACTCGTTTTCTTTGCAAAAGCGTCCTAAGCTTTCCTACACCCCCTGAGCTTCTCCAACCAGTTCTAACCACCAATTGCCTCCCGAACACACTCTGGAAGCCCGATTCAGCCCTCTAGTGTGCGACTAAAGCCATAGAACCCTCTACAACCGCCATCAAAACCAATTTGCAGTCTAAACCTCAAAATCCAGGTATTTGACAACAAACTACAAACATCCCTCTCAAATTCAAAAGTATACAGTAAATTCAAACATTAAAGTAATTGAATTTAATTAATTTTCCTTGAAGTGAGAGTATTCCCCCCTAAATACCAAAACCCCTATCTTGCAAATTTCCATTACCCTATCCTTGTACTAGAGTTGTCAAGACTTCATTTACACAAGCTGTATTAGCCCGATTCCCACATTTTATCATAAATATGGCTACTTAGGCCTCTGTGGATGTCAGACCTATCTCAACCCCTCACTTGGACATTAACCATTTGGCCCTAGTAGACAGGGATTTCGAAATTAAGGACACTGCTACTCTAGGCCACCTTCTGAAAATCCACTGTTGGAGTAAGGATAGGTTTCTAAACCATGTAGATGACATTCACCTTTGGGAATCCAATTTTCCCAAGTATACATTACCAGAATTTCACCCATTTCCAGACATTGTACATTTTTGTCATGCCTGCGATATCCCTAGCCAAAGGGCTATTGTTTCCCCAAACCATGAGTTGCTATTCACCATTACACTACAATCTATCAATCAGATGCTACAAATCCAACCTAGTCCTAGTCTCACCCCTTTGTCCATTGGAAATCTGTTGGACATGTACATCACACTAGACCCAGTCAAAATCAAACAATTTTTCCAGAATTTCATCATTGAGGAAAAACATACTCCTACAGACATTCCACCCTATGTTTCCACTATTTTTTCAGAGATTTCCAGGCAAATAATCACCATGCTCTCATGCATTGTAGGATACACATCATATGAGCATGTCGATGAGGTCATCATGGCCTTCCTATCCATTTTCACTCCAGGCAAGGCTCCTGCTATTATGTATGATTATGCTCAGTTTATTGCAGACAAAATGCATGAACAATTCACCAGACTTCCCACTGAAAGAGTTTTCAAATACTCTTCAGTGTTATTTTATATGTTTTTGTATTATTAGACAAACAAGTTCCCTGTGAGGATGCAAAAATTGGACACCAAGGGAAAGGAGAGATCAGTAATCTACTGGACTCCCTTGGTCCAGAAGTTTTCCACAACATTCACCTACAAAGATTTCATAGACTCTTTTGTGTACCCAATCATGAACATGTTGACTTCTAAGACTCAGCCTAGAATCAGCCCATAGATCAAGAGAGTACTGCGATTAGCCAAGAACAACAAGGTGGGAGATTGGTACTTGTACCAAAACCACACTGAGATCATAATTTATGGCTTTGAGCTAGTCTGTTATAAATTGCTCAAATACCTCCCTATGAGGATATTTGCTCTTGAATACTTCACATAAATCATTAGCTCTGATGAGGTCCACTTCCTAGCTTATAGGAAGAAAACCCAGTTCAAAGTGAAAAAGTCCGTCATGTTACTTCAACAAATGAAATTCAGAAATAGTTTCATGTGGCACTATGACTCTCATGGGGTCATAAATAATCTTAGACTCAGGTTCAAGTTGGGAGAATACATCCATCATCCAAGACCTGACATTGAACAGTTTGCTAGCCAGGATGAGTGGATGGAGAACACCTTGATTGATATGGATAGCACTGTTGTGGATGTAGAGAACACACTCATTGATCTTGAAAGACAATTTGATCACAACTCTTTCCTACCAGTTCCAGAACAAGGGGAGCCAATGAACATTCCTCCTGTCATACAGACCCCAACCAATGAAGAGAAGAATCCTTAGAGGAGTAGGGATGAGGCATCTAGCTCTACCATAGAGACTACTAATGAGATGGTTGAGCCAAGCAAGTGGCCCAAGTCGAATCCTATCTTTGAACAGGAGGAGAACATTGTTTCAGAGGAAATAACTGACACTAAGGCAATGGGCAGAGTAGTAAAGAAGCAGTTGCATCAGAGGAAACACAACAACCATCAACCTCCAACACACAAATGATAGATAGACAACAAAGGATGGAGATCTCTTCCTATGTCAGGCCAACTGACAAGGAAAAGGATATCAAAGATTGATTTAAAGAGATAAAGATGAGGAATGAAAAATTGAAAGCAGAAACATATGCCAAGTACCTCAAGCTTACACCACCAAACCCGACCAGACTGATGTCAGCTTTTGACATCAAAGAGGGAAAAATGCAGGTCTCATTTTTGTATCCCATTGTATAGCAACCAAAGACCTCAATAGATTACAAGAAAACTAATTTTTAGGTCGTGGCCATGGATGTTCATCCTATTGATCAGATAGAGTTTCAAAAGCAAGCTGGAGAAATGATCTACTCCACCCTCACAGCGAAGGCTATGGATTCTTACAAGCTTTAGGATTCATTGGACAATGTAATAGCTCAATTCAAGCTGGAGAAGGCCTCTTCACAGGCTAAAGCCACCAGGATAAATTCCTTGGAGGACTTGGTTATTGAACTGGGCCATGACCCAAGTGATGTTAAGGCCACAGAGAAACTAATCAAAAGGAAGAATGAGGACATAACAACCCTCAAGAAATAGCTCAAGTTAACTCATTTACAACACCCACAGACAAAGGAAATCCTGGAAAGCTAGACCAATCATGAGGAAATGATGGCATAGTGCTGCAACTGAATGACCAATTAAATGAGATGGAGGAATTGGATAGTTTGATTCAGCTCAAACAAGCTAGTATTAATAATGCTCCTGCCATTATCATTCCAACAATGACCACAAGTGTACCTTCTACTTTGGCAACATCATTAGCTCTCACTACTCCAATGGCCATTGCACTATCGATATTTGCATCGACTACATCAGCAACAGGATCAACAAAAACGGCCTCCACAGGCGATGAAGCAAACAAGCTGGTCAAATCAATGGAAGAAATGTCCATTCAGACCAATGAGATGAACAAACTTAAGGAGAAAGTCACCAACCTAGAGACACATTGTAAACTTGCCCAGATCATGCATAAAGAAGAACAAAAAAAGGCTACAAGGATGACTGAAAGAATAAAAAGCCTGGAGAGAGAAATGACACTGAATGAACCTATAGGTAAGTTTTAAGCACATAAATCGTTCTTGCGGAAAAGACCGATCTCCCTAGTATCAACTGATATCTAGCAACAAGCAGGACAAGCAAATCTACTTTTCTCTAAACATATTTCAATTCATTAATAAAAGCTAAGAGGTGTTTTAGACCCTACCTTAAGTCCAAGGCTAGTTTTTGGTAGCCTTGCTCCAATAGCTTCAAAGAGTTTCCTTTCAATAACCTGCAAACACAAATAAGCACACATCAAAGAACACCTGCATAGCTAACATAATAAATCATGTTCATCATAGTGATCAAGGAGTCTATGAAATAAACCATAAAACATAGCTTATTGAGAAAAATAAACTTGATTGTATTAACTTTGAAAAAGAAGAATTTTACAACCTTGGTGCCTTGATGTTGTACAAGCTCTTCCCAGGGTCCAAACAGGAATCTCCTCTACTTTGACAAGCCT
>APFE031618113.1:0-17283 GCA_000404065.3 Pinus taeda | reverse complement strand
AATTGCGAGGTGGAAGATCATGGAATCTTCCAGAAGCTTCCCCTCTGACACTTGCCTCTCTGTTTTCGACCAGGGATGAGTAAGAGATCATCATTCTCCAAGTGGAATCAGGAACTATCAGAGAGAGGAAACTAATCAAGACCCAGAAATATGACTCACCTCCCTACAATCATCTATATATGGATCCCTCATCACAGAGATCCGGAGGTTGGGATTTTGTATCTTGTAGAGAAGCGTTGTTGGTTTTCTGGAGAAACTTCATAGTGTTGGGTGATCTAAGCTTTACTTGAGGTGAAGAAGGGCTTTCTTGCTAGAGGATGATGCTGGGTCATAACATATGGTTGTAATCCTCTTGCTACTTTTCATCTTAATAAAGCTATTCAAGTTTTCCTCCATATTCTTGTATGTTTACTTATATGTGCATTTGTATGGTTAACACACATCTAGTCCTGTGTTATTTATGAATATAGATCTTTGTTCTTTGATTGTAGTATGTTCCTGTGATTCCACAGGTGCTCTTTGAAGCTGGGCAGACGAAAAAGAAGCGGCGAAGCTCTATCAGGAAAGAGAGGAATCAAACAAGGAAATCAAGCGCAAGACTAAGGTTGGTCTCCTTGGTTCCACTCTTATCTATTTTCATAAAGGAAAACGAAAGTAGAATTTACTTGTTTGTTTCTAAGATAGCTACCAGTCTTAGTGGGAATAGCAGCATCCGAGTGGACACTATTCCCGGTAACAATGAGGGTGTCAACCTGGAAAACAAGTAACAAGCAAACACCCAAGGGAAAGAATCAGGGAAAGAGAGGAGAGTGCACCTCTACAGATGTGCATAAATAGGGAGGTATTTGACAAAGAAGAAAAATTATAATGGAGCAAGAAGCATGGGACAGAGGTTTGCCCGTGCAGCAACAAGGAATAACACAATTTCCCTGGGAAACAAAAGACTAGCTTGTGAGTTTGAAGCTTGGCACATAGAAGGGCACAAAGGAGCATCAAGCACTCGATAAGAAAGAGAAAAAGAGCTCATTTGGTTTTAACAAAGTAAATAGCAGAAATTTCACAATGTGGGGGGAATATATTGGTTTCTTTTACCACTCTCAGAATGTTATCATACTTTTGGTTGAGCAACAGGAGTACGAGAGGAATCTTCCTTTAGGTGAGGTAAATATTAGGATACCTCACGGGGATTGGGGGTGGAGATGGTGTTCTCGGGAAATTCCCGTGAAAACTTGAGGTAGAGGTTCAGCCCTTGGATTCATGGTAAATGATATTTTAGAGTCTCCTTTCCTTGTTATCTGATTTAACAGTGGGTTCTTAAATCCCTTCATTGAGTGGAACCACTGTGTTGCATGCTACCAGGGTGGAGCTGAAACCTCTCGACTCCTTGGAGTATGTGTGTGTGTTATAGGATAGCAGGAGGGTGAAGGAAGTAGGCTTCTAGATTCCCTATGCATTGGATAATTGTGGAGTAGGTGAATCTCCTCTGTGGACAAAGGTGATCCCTCTAGCCCTAGAGTGGGTCTAGCCGCAAACAGAACAACCTAATGAAACTTTCCTTAAACTAGAATCGAATAAGAGGGCCTACCTCTTAGAACACTACTCTGCTTAATGATGACCTCGCTTCTTTGCTCCAGCTTCCTTTGAGTTCTTCTCCTTCAAGTACCTGAAACAAACACACAAGAGACAACAACAAACATAATGGCATACAATTGCATTCAATTTACTTAAAAAGTCAAGGAATCTTAAGCCATTAAATGTAATATGAAACTCAATGTAGGAAATAAATCATTAGTTGTATTGATATAAAGCTCAGAAAAAGATACAATCAAAGCCTTGACATTGCAGGTCTCCTTTGACGTATTCGGGTTCCAACACCACTTCTAACCTCTCATGGCTAGCCTCAACAATGGGAGTTTAATGCTTCTTCCCTTTAGTTCCAAACCAAACCAAACACATTATTCTCCCTTTATATACATGGCAGTACAGGGAGCACAAGTTCGTACTAGCGTTGTCTAGTGTCAAAGTGAACAACAATTGCTAGGTTTAAAGACGTCGGAACATGTCTCTAGCCTAGACCTCTAAAATGTGAGTGTTAGGTTTCAAATGTGCCTTAGGTTAATTGAATACATTTTAAAGTTTATTTGGAAATTATGTCTCAGTTTTCAGGCCCTATCGATGTGACTCGAAAAAATCCTATATGCAGCTAAACGAGACAAAACCCTTACAATTAGATGAATGTTTACACTAATGAGAGTAGAGAAAACAATCAATGCAACAAACAAGCAATTGAAAATGAGATGACCTTTTCACTACTTCGCTTTTGAAAACAAAATAATGAAATTTCTTTCCACTTCCTATCTTTCCTATCAAATCCACTTCAAATAGTCCTTTCAACATTAAAGATAATTCATTTCTTTTCGGATGCAAATGATGATGCAACTCTAGTTTTCAATGATGCTAGCTAATGTAACATATTGATTCAGCAAACTAGAATGATATATTTTTCAATGGAATGGTAAAATGAATTTCACACAAACATTTAAATGATTTTTCTTCAAAATAATCAACATCAATCAAATGCCAAGCATAAAGAGAGAATGCTTCCTAAACCAATGATGCAAAGACTCAACCAAACAAGATGAGCAATGTAATCTATGCCCAAAACGAGACGCTTAATCAAGAGAAGAACAAACGATGCTTTTCAAACTTGTTCAATTGAAATCAAAGAAATAAAAGGAATAAAAACGAAATGCATGGAGCAACTAACCAACAACATGACTTCCTAAGCACACAAACAACTGAATGGACAAGGACCTAGATGCCCTAGGGTCACAAACCATCCAAAGACTAAAAAATCAAGTAGGGAAATCTCACATTAAACAAGCACACAAACCAAGCTAATGAAGCTTTCCAGTCAGGGAGAACATGGGAAAAATAGGCTAAGAGGCATAAATTAAGAGGGCAAGTCACACTGGTTATGATTAAGTAAAAACCTTGATCTTCACCTCCAGGAATTAGTGCGATTGCCTTACTAGAAACAAGCGCCACAAGGGTGTACGACACGATTGTTATAGAGAAATTTGCACTAGTCGGCGCGACTATTAGAAAATAAAACGTGGTGATCGAGGATTTAAAGGAAAAAAATAAAAAAAAAATCTCAAATCTCAAAACCAAACTTGTCACTCTAAATTTCAGAACCAAAGCAGGAAACTAGGAAAAGCACATAAAACCAAAGGGAAAAGGTGATACAACAAAATTTCACACAAACCACGAAATGAAAATCAATCAAAAGAGAGGGATGGCTCCCTAGTATGGTCGCCAATTTATGGAGTAGGTAAATCTCCTCTACAGACAAAGGTGATCCCTCCAACCCTAGAGTGGGTCTAGCCACAAACAAAACAACCTAATGAAAACTTCCTTAAACTAGAATCGAATAAGAGGGCCTACCTCTTAGAACACTACTCTGCTCGATGATGACCTCGCTCCTTTGCTCCAGCTTCCTTTGAGTTCTTCTCCTTCAAATACCTTAAAAGAATACACAAGAGATAACAAAAAACGTAATAGCATACAATCTCATTCAATTTACTTAAAAAATTAAGGAATATTAAGCCATTAAATGTAATATGACACTCAATGTAGGAAATAAATCATTAGTTGCGTTGATATAAATCTCAGAAAGAGATACAACCAAAGCCTTAATGTTGCAGGTCTCCTTTGACGTATCCAGGTTCCAACACTACTTCTAACATCTCATGGTTAGCCTCAACAATGGGATTTTAAGGCTTCTTCCCTTTTGTTCCAAACCAAACCAAACACACTATTCTCCCTTTACACACATAAAGTAGAAGGAAAAAAGCTATAGATATCTTGCTAGTTATTCAGGCTCCAAAAAGGCTAGTTCAACTTGGAAAAGGAGGAGTTTATATAGCTTTGAGGAGGGGAGATTGTTCATATTATTATGGGAGAGGCCTTATCTCTTGGGTTTGTTCCATCTTAATAGGGGAAAGGAGCCCAAACTGAATTCCACAGCTCTATCTAGCCCAACCATTTACCAGACTTCCGTTACGAAGCTTCTAGACCTAGAATGTTTGACTCCATATTTAAAAAACTTGCCAAAAGAGGATCAACGCGAGTGCTTAAGGGCTCACTTGCCCCGTATGGTGCTAGGCCTGGTTTTAAACCCTGTAAATTAGTGCGAGGAGGGAATTGAGAACTAGCGCCAGTCTTGTAAACTTGGATAAAACGAAGATTCTTGGGAAATGATGCAAAATGGAAATGTTTTGCACATGAAGAGGGACATAAGAGTAGTATCTTCATGATGGGAAAGCATGTAAGGTTCACTCTAGAGGTCCTCCAAGATAGAGGAACGGGGAGTACAGGGACAATGACAAAATGATGTGTAACAATAATTGTTGAGTAGCTGGTGGGTGGAGGTAGGAGGACCTATAGTCTCTATTTCAGCTCGGAGTCGATGTTTATTCCCTTGAGTAAGACCACCTTAGTCCTTGGAATATGGCTCGGGAGCGACAACTACAAGTAGTTTGGCTACAACTTGTCTATGGTTGGGTTGACATTTGAACTCCCGAACTCAGTTTCCCATCTTCAATACCAATCTAAGATAAGTTTTCTTGTACATACTCTGGTATGGGTTTCATGTTAAGTAGGAATGAATGATATGTTATTGGTATGCTATTGGTTTCATGAAAAGTCTTGGTTTACTTGTGTTTATATGTTGAATGGATAGTTATGATCCATATGAGGATGTATGGATGAACATGAACATTTCATGGGATTATTGGACTTATGTTAACATGTTTTTTCAGGAATTGTTTCCCCATGATAATGTTGGGATTGCACTAGAAAAATGTTTGAACAGTGAATCTAATTGTCCCTGTGGACTGGTTGTCATCTTGTGATGAGTGAATGTTATGTGGTTGAGCCCTTTTGATCATAGGGTTGTTGTATATATGTTGTTGGTAACTCCTATGGTTGTGTTCTTTCTATTGAGTAGGGGGATATGCAGATGAGGTTGAGGACTTGTTCATTTATGGTTCAACTGGTGAGACTGATAAAGTTAAGGAAGTTAAAATTCTTGTTGTTGAAAGTTGTTTTTCTCTTTGTGTTCATAACAATAATTTCTCCTAGAAGTGGTTCTATTTTAGTGGTTTTCCTTGAGGGTATGTTCATTAAGTTGTTCTTGATATTTTTCTCTAGAGTTAATTTTCCATTGAGTGATGATATCGGTGCTTGAATATACCCGAGAAAACCCAGAAAACTATTGAAGGGCAGCGATCTCTGAAACTCTGTAAAATGTTGGGAAATGACTTAAAGCCAAGTTTCTAGACCCCACAGGTTGGAGGTCAAGAAGTTGGCCATGTATGATCTTAGTGGGCCTCTACGTGACCTAGGTCGGGCCAATTGTGTGTGATCTAGACTTATGCAGGAACGCAACAAAATACAGATATACACATAAACACAAAGCTGCAATAGAAATAAAACTCCATTTCGTTAATATCAAAGAACTGAAATATGTGAAAAATTATAAATCTACACATAAGAAATCCTACTGCAATCACTGGTTTACCATCTCCTACTTATTTTTACATTCAAAAAGTTATTTAATTATTTGAATCACGATGAAAACACTATTGCAGACTACACATACATACAAATCATGATCTGAAATAAAACGAGATAAATACACAAGGGACACTGTTAATTTTGGACAATCGTCCCAGGAAAACCCCAATTCGGGAAAATTAGTGCAAGATATAGAGGGTTTGTATTATTAAGTAGATTTATGAATACAACTAGGGTGCCATATCCGGCTCACCCAACAGAGAATAAACCTGGCAGAAGTACCTATATCCAGAGACAGATGAACAAACCCCACAGGTGATTGCATTGTTCCTAGTGCTGGGCAGTGATGGTTGCTCCAAGCTCTGCGCTGAAACTGCGTCACCTCCTCTAGGAGTTGCGTTACTGCGACATTGCGTTAGAGCTCTCCCTTCGTGTCACTGCGTCAGAGATCTCCCTCTGCGTCACTACGACACTGAGATCTCTTGGCCTCCATTAAGTCACTGAGAGCTCTTAGCCTCCATTGCATCAGAACTCTCATGATGCTTCTTTGCCTCTCTGCTATGTATTCTCGGCCTTGCACTAAAGTCCCTCTGCCAAACTGCCCCTCTAACTGCAACAGATCACTTGTTCGATTTTCTCAACAAACCCCACCCCATAAATATTGAACTAACTGATCTCTCAGGTGTGTCTCCAATTGATCCTCAAGCCTCCTCTTATACTTTTCCTGTTGATGAATCAACTATTGAGATTAATTCCCTAATCAACAGCTAAGATTAAAGCAGACTTGATCCTCGTCACTTAGAAGTTTCTCATCCATATTCTTATTAATACACATTAATATTTTTGTTTCCCTATATTTAAACTTAGGAACCCATTAAAAATATTAATTATTTTAATAACCTCTCATCCTGGTGGAATTTCTTCAAATAATTTCTTGGTTCTGTAGATCTCATGTGTTCTAGCCCCTCCACAAAATTTCGTAGCTAGAGCACATCCGATGCTACCCAAAATCAACACTCCCTCTTAGTGAGGAATGTGCTCTAGTAACACTTCTCAACAGAAGTACTACACGGATCCATTGCATCGGTCCTTTGCGTTGTTGATGCTTGGATTGATGCCCTTCATCCACTACACTGGTTCTTCCTATACTACTACCCATGACTCTTCCACTGCAACTGCTACATCTGTACTACAGCTCCCTCTCAAAATGTTGCCTCATGCTACCCATAGCACTGCCACTACAACTCAGTTGCTGAGAAGTAAGCAACTCAAAATTCACCCAAACACTGACATGCTAGTCATTATGGATGCCTCATGATGCTGAAGCTACCTATGTTTATAATTTGTGTTGACCCTCTGCTGCTACTACGTTGCTGCAAACTGCTTTGTGCCTCTCGCACTACTACAACATCCACTACAATGCCTTAGACTTTGGCACTCTAGCTCTTCCATTGTCGCTCTATCACACCTCGCTCTAACCAACACCCATCATTTTTCTACTATCGTTAAGGGCTCCGGTAGCCATATGTGATCCAAGAGTTTAGGCACCTCAAGGATCCTTCCCCGGTCATGTAGTCCTCTAGACTACAACTCCATGTCACCCCACCTCTTCTCAAGAGGTACATGAGCACTCATGGCATAATCATCATCCTCGCCTTCCCTATCAGCTTTCGTTGGAGCAACCTTCGAGTCAGAAGCCTCCTCCTTGCCCATCTTTCAGGGGCACTAAGTGGCATAATGTCCAGGTTCCCCACACTTGAAGCATCCGACCTAGGAAATATCCTTATTCTTTCTCTTTTGCTACCCTTATTGTCCCAATAATGAGAGATTTGCATCCTCCTCCTCCTCCTTCCTAACTCGGGCTCCTTTGCTGCTACTCCCTACCTTGGTTAACCTCTAATCTCTTTTTGTCGAAGATATACCCACATCTCCTCCCAACTGGGGAGAGTCACTCTGACCAAGATGCCTTGGACAAAAGTCTCCCAGTCCTCAGTGACTGCATTCAGGGCAGTCCTGACCATGAACTCAGGATCTGGTGGAGACCCCATGGAATTCAAATGGTCAAGAATCCATTGCAACCTGAGGAGGAAGGGATCGATCTCCTCTCCCTTCTGCATTTGATATTGTCTCAACTGATAGCATCTTCCACTGGATGGAAGTTCCCTGGTACAAGGTGGTCAACGTCTCCCACGTCTCCCTTGTTGTGTCCTTCTCATCAATGTGTGGTACTACATGATCTTTGACCCCATCTAGGATCATGCACTTGGCCTTCACCTAGGCCACCTCATACTTCTTTAACGGATCAACGTCGAACGGAACAACAACTACTTTCAAGGCATAATCCTTGATGTTATATTTTTCTACGATTATCAGGATCCTAACCTTCTAGATGAAAAAATTGGAGGCTCCATCCAATCTGTCCTAATCCCTCAAACCATTGACCATCATCTCTGCTAAAAAAATGGGACTGGTTCTCTTCTCCCTCTCTTATTGTTAATATATCAAGACTCATATCTGGATTTCTTTGGCACTATAAATCCTCTAAGGAACAAGCTCCTCTAGACTCCCTCTGAGTCCTGATTTCCTTCATTGAAATCCTCCGACCAAATGTCGAATCTCTCCTCTCCAATCCTCCTTTGCAACTGCAACCCAAATCTAGATTTCTTTGGCTAGAAATCTGTCAAGACAGTGACTCCCTCTACCTCGGCTCTATCTCCATAGACATTTTTCTACACAAACAACAACAGTGTCCCACCATCTCCTCAGATTGAATTTGCTCTACTCCCCCAACCCTAGCAACTAAAGAATCTGAGCTCCTCTGGCTTTGCGCAATATCTTCTTGAGCTCAATCATCTCCTCCTGGCAACTGCATCACTCCTTCCTAGTCCAGAAAGATGACGTGGCTCTGTGTGAGCCTGATCTGCCCCTATCTGCTTCTGTGCTAGCCTAGAAGGTTGGCACAGTTACTACGTGGGCTCCTCCCAGCTATTGTGTCACCTTCACCTGGCTTAGAATGTTGACGCAGGCACTGCATGAGCCTCTCCATCACCTCTTTTGCACTGCATCACTCTCCCTCTGCATATCTTACTCTAGAACAACGTTATCACTTGGGACAACTTCTCCTCTGCGGCAAATTCTCTGGATCTCTCAGCTGGTGTCTTCAGTCTCCTATGATCTACAATCCTCTGATACCATGTGACAATTTCTGAATCTACACATCAGGAATCCTACTGCAATCATTGGTTTACCATATCCTACTTGTTTTTACATTCAACAAGTTATTTAATTATTTAAATAGTGATGAAAACACTATTGCAGACTACACATACATACAAATCATGAACTTAAATAAAATGAGATAAATACACAAGGGACACCATTATTTTTGGACAATCGCCCCCGGAAAAACCAAATTCGAGAAAACTGGTGCAGCATATAGAGGGTTTTTATTATTAAGCAAATTTATGAATACAACTAGGGTGCCATAAGAGGCTCACCCAACAGAGAATAAACCCAGCAGAAGTACCTCACCCCACAGGTGACTGCACTATTCCCAGTGCTCGGTAATGATGGCTACTCTAAGCTCTACGCTAGAATTGCGTCACCTCCTCTAGGAGTTGCATCACTTTGACACTGCATCAAAGCTCTCCCTCTGCGTCACTGTGTCACTGTGACAGATCTCTCTCTCTATGCATCACTGCGTCACTGCGACACTACATCATTGAGAGCTCTTAGCCTCCAATGTGTCACTGCGTCAGATCTCTCCTGGTGCTTCTCTGCCTCTCTGCTATGTATTCTCAACCTTGGACTAAAGTCCCTCTGCTGAACTTCCCCTCTCATTGCAATAGATCACTTGTTCGATTTTCTCAACAAACCTCGCCCCAGAAAAATCGAACTGACTGATCTCTCATGAGTGTCTCCAACTAACCCTCAAGCCTCCTTTTATATTTTTCATGTTGATGAATCAAGGACCAAGATTAAATCCCTAATCAATAGCTAATATTAAAACAAACTTAAGCCTCGTCACTTAAAAGTTTCTCACCCATATTCTTATTAATACCCATTAATATTTTTATTTTCCTAAGTTTAGACTTAGGAACCCATTAAAAATATTAATTATTTTAATAACTTCTCATCTGGGTGGAATTTCTCCAAACGATTTCTGGGTTTTGAAGATCTCATGTGTTCTATCCCCTCCAAAAAATTTCAAAGATATATCACGTTCAATGCTACCCAAAATAAACAAAATATGCTTACATATAGAAATGGAAATAAACTAGCTTGGGTGATGGTACCTTAGCTCTGAAAAGAGATGTGGTGGCTACATGCCTTTAAACTATGTTACAATAAGGCTCAAAGGCCTATTTATTGTTGAGAAATAGTGGAAAACCATAAACGTCAAAAAATCTAACCCTAGGAGATGAAGCGCCAAAACTGTGGGCCTCGTTATAGTAAATTGGTACATCAACTTCTCAAGGTCATAACTTTCGCATATGATCTTCGTTTGACGCGCATGATACCTTGCTAGAAATATCTATCCGAGGAATATAACTTTCGATTGCAAACAAATTAATAACCCATGTTTCTTTATTTTCTAAAAAAAATGTCGTTTAGAGCCTCAAAACGGCTCTGGAAGTTCAGGGCCCAAAAAACTTCCGAAAATAGTAAATTGTGCTACAATAAGGAAACTAAAAACTGAAAGAAACAATGGTGGGGGTCTAAGTGGAATAGGCGGGTGGCCACTAATATCCACCTAAATCAGTGTGAGTGGTGATCCAAATGAAAAGTGGCATCTGTTGATTTTTGTAGCATCAGATGTGTTATAGCCATGAAATTTAGTGGAGAGGCTAGAATACATGTATTATCCAAAACCTAGAAATCATTTCTAGAAATTCCACCTAGAGACGACTTAATTAAAATAATTAATCATTTTTTAATGGTACCTAAGTCTAAACTTAGGAAAATTGATTAATTAAAGGGTATTAATTAAATCACAGTAAGATCTTCTAGAAGAAGACATGGATCAAGTTCTAGTTAATCTTAGCCATCGATTATGTTTTAATATTGGTCGTTGATGTCTCCACGAGATATTATAAGAATAAATTCGATGGGGGTTGGAGAACACACTTGTGCAGTTTGATTTTGTTGGGAAATCGATTTCCAGAGTAGAAGTTATGTGTTGTTAGAGATGATTTGGTAAGATCAGAGCAGTGAGAGAGAGGCAAGGATAGTAAGGTCGGGAGGAATATTTTCCAGTCTAGTGACTGCATAACAGAGTGGCAGAGAGTTCCAGAGAGAGGCAACATAGTGCTTCAGAGGGGAAGTTGTACTTTTCTGGGGAGAATCAAAGATTCAATGCCAAAAGCTAGAGTAGGAGCTCGGAGGCCAGGAGAGTCCATTTCCCAGACAACAATTGATCAATTAGCGAAAGAGACGATGATCCGAGTTCTAGGAAGTAGATATGCGTAGGCTGACATAGAGGCAACAACGGGCAGCTCATATTGAGCCAAGGTCAGTGTCGGATCACTTGTGGGATTGAGATTTTTCTCACTAGATCTCCTTTCAGTTATCTCTCTGTATGGAAAGCTAGTTTTGAGCTTCCATAGGGTTGTACTCAAATTTATTACTGCATAATAATAAAACCCTCAGCTACTACAGCGGTTTTCCCAAGTTGGGTTTTTTCCGGGGACATTGCTCCAAAAATAACGGTGTTTATTGTGTGTGTGCGTCTATTATTCCAGTGTTTTTTTTCTTCCGCAATATTGTATTTATGAAGGCTGCAGTGTATATGTTTCGTGTCATAGGAAGTTGCAAATAATTTTTTTAATTAATTTAACAAATAAGAGAAACATTATCAATTGTTGCAGTAGGATTCAGGGTTTTCTGAATTTTCACATGGTATCCAAGCACAGCTCGTAAGCCCGAGAGCTCAGTGCAGAAGGAAGGTGGCAAATCAAATCTCTGCAGAGGTAGCAGTTTGAAACCCTCTAATGTAGTGCAGTCCCTTGTGCCAAGCGAATCATTTTTTGAGGAAAAAATATTTCTCTGAGTGAGTCCACAAAGAAACTAAATTTTCTAGATCAAAGATTGCCAGAGGCAAAGGGAGAAGTAGCAGTTTCCTTGCAGAGCAGATCTTCAGCTAGGACGCAAATATTTTGCAGCAGTTTTCTAGTGCGAAATAGCGTCAGGTAGGAGGAAGAGGACACACGAAGGGAATTCCTTTCTCAGGGAACTTCTAGTCCAGAAGTTTTATTTTTCCTAGCAAATCAGCAGTAGTTGTGAGCATATTTGCCCACTCCAGCAAGGAGTGCGTAAAGCCAGTCAACAATTTCGCAGTGGAGAAGAGAAGGAATTCGACTTTTTTACAGAGATGGCTACATATGGGAAGGATCCATGGAAGAGTGACAAATTATATCTAGTTGTTGCATATTTATCACATGGATCAGTGTCCTTGATATGAGAGCCCACCAGAATTAAGAGTAGGAGGATCACAGTGTTCGCAGACGCAGTTATTCATTCAATGACAGTTACATAGCTAGTTGTAGTCAGTTCCCGGAACACAGTTGCAGAACTAGTTATGGTGACACGGGTAGTGTGAATTGTGTAAGGACTCTGGACACCACACTTATCTCCACAATGGTATGATATTGTCCATTTTGGGCCTAAGCCCTCATGGATTTTTTTTTGGGCTTTACCCCCAAAAGGCCTCATACCAATGGAGATATTTGTCCATTCTTATATACCCATGATCCTCTCCACTTCTAGTCTATGTGGGACTTTGGTCGTATACCCAACAATCCTCCCCTCGAACAAAGGACCATCGAGCCTCCCCTCAAACGATTATCCATCCGTCCACTCTCTACCAACCAGGATTTTCTACTCCAATGCATTGGAAGCACACGCCTTACATGGAGCTCCACTCTCTACCAACCAGGATTCTCGGCTCCAATGCATTGGAAGCACACGCCTTACATGGAGCACCACCTGCCTCGAGAGCTTGCTCTACCCCAGGTCAACTCCTCCTCACCGTGTTGGGACCAGGACACATCCATGAAGAATCTGAAGCACACCACCTGTCTAACTGAGCTCATCCACGGATCCCATCGTGATATTACCGGGGCCCACCACCTTCGTTTGGCATTTTGAGGATTCATCCACTTGGCTAACTTCGGAACTTGGCTCTGATACCACTTGTAAGAACTCTGGACACCACACATATCTCCACAATGGTATGATATTGTCCACTTTGGGCCTAAGCCCTCATGGATTTGTTCTTGGGCTTTAACCCCAAAAGGCCTCATACCAATGGAGATATTTGTCCATCCTTATATACCCATGATCCTCTCCACTTCTAGTCAATGTGGGACTTTGGTCGTATACCCAAAAAATTGTCTAGTTGTAGTATGCAGGTGCAACTCCAAATAGGAGATTCCCCACAAAGAGCTTTGTAGTCAAGTTTCCAGTGCAGGAGGACTGTGTGAGTTGTCAGGAGGGAGTAGAGAGATTTCCCATAGGGAGATCAAGATTTAGAGGGAGTCTAGTTTCAAATGGAGCAACCCGATGGAAGCTAGTACTTCAGGATTTGGGGAGATCATACTCATTAATACAGTAGTTGTATAAATGCTACAGAAGCATCAACAGAGCGGTAACAAAAACAGTATGAGTAGATTAAATTTTGCAATGATGACAACCATACCTCCAAGAGTGAGTTTGGGTGACTTGGTTTTGTGGCCCCAGAGTGCTACAGGTTGGGCAGGATTCTTGAGGAGGTCCACCTCATGAATCAATACCTTTCTACGGGAGCCCAAAACATGCAGTAGCAGGATGGATCGGTGGATGTTGGTGTATTCAGGTGCCAGAGTGACAAATGTAGTGGCTAGCAGCAGTTAGATGCTGGGAAACACAGTGCGGAGTTGGCAGCAGTGTAGATGGCACAGAGTAGAGTCAGCAACAATGTAGAGGCTTCAATGACAGTGTAGAGTCTAGCAGTAGTCAGGACTCATGTGACATATGCATCATACTAACCATAGTTGGTTCAATATTTTGGATGTTTTTTCGTTGCAGTTGTTGCAGTTGCAGCAACAACATATGGAGACGGAGTTGCAGTGAAGATGCAGTGTGGGAAGTAGTTCAGTAGCGCCAAAAACAACATAGATGCAACATTTATCAGATTTGTGTAGTATTTGGTGGGAAGCAACAGCCAGACATCAACAACGTAACATAAGGTGATACAAAGACAGGGTGTTGCTTCAGTGGGTTACAGTGCTAGAACACATTCCTCGCTAAGAGGGAGTGTTTATTTTTGTAGCATTGGAAGTGTTCTAGCTACGAAATTTGGTGGAGAGGCTAGAATACATGTAATCTCTAAAACCCAAAAATCGTTTCTGTAAATTCCACCTAAAGATGACTTAATTAAAATAATTAATCTTTTTCTAATGGTACCTAAGTATAAACTTACAAAAACTGATTAATTTAAGGGTATTAATTAAGTCAGGGTGAGAATATTCTAAAAGGAGACATGGATCAAGTAATAGTTAATCTTAGCCATTGATTATGTTTTAATCTTGGCCACTGATGTCTCGACCAGAGATTATAAGAAGAAATTTGATGGGGGTTAGAGAACACATTTGTGCAGTTCAATTTTGTTGGGAAATCCATTTCTAGAGTAGCAGTTGTGTGTTGCCGGAGGTGATTCAATAAGATCGAAGAAGTGAGAGAGGTGCAGGGATAGTAAGGTTAGGAGGAATATTTTCCAGTCCGGTGAATGCATAGAAGAGAGATAGAGAGTTCCACAGAGAGGCAACGCAGTGCTTCAGAGGGCAAGATTTTGCTGGGGAGAAGCAGAGATTCAGAGCTAGAAGCTGGAGTGGGAGCCCAAAGGCCAGGAGAGTCTATTTCCCATATAGAAGTGATCAGCTAGTGAGAGAGACGTTGGTATGATTTGTGGGATGTAGATCTGCATAGGCTGACACAAAGGCAGCGTAGAGGTAGCTCATCTTGAGCCAAGGTCAGTGTCAGATCACTAGTGGGAGTGAGATTTTTCTCATTATATCTCATGTGATTTATCTCTCTGTGTGGAAAGCTAGATTTGAGTTTCCATAGATTGTAATCAAATTTGTTGTTGCATAATAATAAAACCCTCAACTATTCCATTGGTTTTCCCAAGTTGAGTTTTTCTGGTGGACATTGGTTAAAAAATAACAATGTTTATTGTGTGTGTGCATCCAAGTGGACACTATTCCCGGTAACAATGAGGGTGTCGACCTGGAAAACAAGTAACAAGAAAACACCCAAGGGAAAGAATCAGGGGAAGAGAGGAGAGTGCACCTCTACAGATGTGCATAAATAGGGACGTATTTGACAAAGAAGAAAAATTATAATGGAGCAAGAAGCATGGGACAGAGGTTTGCCCGTGCAGCAACAAGGAATAACACAATTTCCCTGGGAAACAAAAGACGAGCTTGTGAGTTTGAAGCTTGGCACATAGAAGGGCACAAAGGAGCATCAAGCACTCGACAAGAAAGAGAAAAAGAGCTCATTTGGTTTTAACAAAGTAAATAGCAGAAATTTCACAATGTGGGGGGAATATATTGGTTTCTTCCATCACTCTCAGAATGTTATCATACTTTTGGTTGAGCAACAGGAGTACGAGAGGAATCTTCCTTTAGGTGAGGTAAATATTAGGATACCTCACAGGGATTGGGGGTGGAGATGGTGTTCTCAGGAAATTCCTGTGACAACTTGAGGTAGAGGTTCAGCCCTTGGATTCATGGTAAATGATATTTTAGAGTCTCCTTTCCTTGTTATCTGATTTAACAGTGGGTTCTTGAATCCCTTCATTGAGTGGAACCATTGTGTTGCATGCTACCAGGGTGGAGATGAAACCTCTCGACTCCTTGGAGTATGTGTGTGTGTTATAGGATAGCGGGAGGGTGAAGGAAGTAGGCTTCTAGATTCCCTATGCATTGGATAATTGTGGAGTAGGTGAATCTCCTCTGTGGACAAAGGTGATCCCTCTAGCCCTAGAGTGGGTCTAGCCGCAAACAGAACAACCTAATGAAACTTTCCTTAAACTAGAATCAAATAAGAGGGCCTACCTCTTAGAACACTACTCTGCTTAATGATGACCTCGCTCCTTTGCTCCAGCTTCCTTTGAGTTCTTCTCCTTCAAGTACCTGAAACAAACACACAAGTGACAACAACAAACGTAATGGCATACAATTGCATTCAATTTACTTAAAAAGTCAAGGAATCTTAAGCCATTAAATGTAATATGAAACTCAATGTAGGAAATAAATCATTAGTTGTATTGATATAAAGCTCAGAAAAAGATACAATCAAAGCCTTGACATTGCAGGTCCCCTCTGACGTATCCGGGTTCCAACACCACTTCTAACCTCTCATGGCTAGCCTCAACAATGGGAGTTTAAAGCTTCTTCCCTTTAGTTCCAAACCAAACCAAACACACCATTCTCCCTTTATATACATGGCATTACAGGGAGCACAAGTTCGTACTAGCGTTGTCTAGTGTCGAAGCGAACAACAATTGCTAGGTTTAAAGACGTTGAAACATGTCTCTAGCCTAGACCTCTAAAATGTGAGCGTTAGGTTTCAAATGTGCCTTAGGTTAACTGAATACATTTTAAATTTTATCTGGAAATTATGTCTCAGTTTTCAGGCCCTATCGATGTGACTCGAAGAAATCCTATATGCAGCTAAACAAGACAAAGCCCTTACAATTAGATGAATGTTTACACTAATGAGAGTAGAGAAAACAATCAATGCAACAAACAAGCAATTGAAAATGAGATGACCTTTTCACTACCTTGCTTTTGAAAACAAAATAATGAAATTTCTTTCCACTTCCTATCTTTCCTATCAAATCCACTTCAAATAGTCCTTTCAACAGTAAAGATAATTCATTTCTTTTCGGATGCAAATGATGATGCAACTCTAGTTTTCAATGATGCTAGCTAATGTAACATATTGATTCAGCAAACTAGAATGATATATTTTTCAATGGAATGGTAAAATGAATTTCACACAAACATTTAAAAGAATTTTTTTCAAAATAATCAACATCAATCAAATTCCAAGCACAAAGAGAGAATGCTTCCTAAACCAATGATGCAAAGACTCAACCAAAACAAGACGAGCAATGTAATCTATGCCCAAAACGAGACACTTAATCAAGAGAAGAACAAATGATGCTTTTCAAACTTGTTCAATTGAAATCAAAGAAATAAAAGGACTAAAAATGAAATGCATGGAGCAACTAACCAACAACATGACTTCCTAAGCACACAAACAACTGAATGGACAAGGACCTAGATTCCCTAGGGTCACAAACCATCCAAAGACTAAAACATCAAGTAGGGAAATCTCAAATTAAACAAGCGCACAAACCAAGCTAATGAATCTTTCCAGTCAGGGAGAACATGGTGTTGAGATTGCAACAAGATGATGGAGCTTAGTGAAAAGAGTCGCCTTCACTAAGTGGGCCCGCAGGTTATTTTTGGCGCAAGTCTATTTTTAGACTATGTCTATTTTTAGACATATGGATCATGTAATGGATTGCAGGTTGCTGTTTATGGATGATTGATCAAGTTGGAAAAAATAGATGGACTTCTATTTTTAGACCACAGCGGAGTGACACCACAGCGGAGTGACTGCTCAATCTAAATATAGAACAGTCAAATATTA
>APFE031618107.1:0-124202 GCA_000404065.3 Pinus taeda | reverse complement strand
ATACGATCTCTGTTTGATGCGTATGATAGCTCGTTAGAAAGATCTATCCGAGAACTACCATTGTTGGAACGGGCAACATCGATCCATTGTATGGACCCATTTTGCCCCAGGATTCCCCAAAAAACGTCTTTTAGGGCCTTAAAACGGCTCCGGAAGTTCAGGACTTGAAAAATTGCTAAAAATAGTAAGTTGTGCTACAATTAAGGAAACTGAAAATGCTGAAAGAGACAATTGTGGGGCTCCAAATGGGATAGGTGGGTGGCCACCAACATCCACCTAGATCAAGAAGTCAATATATAGGTCATGGGGTTGCAATTAGAAATCACCATGGTTTTCTGTAAAAGAATATAATGTGTAGTATACTCAGGGGGGATAATATGGGGTACAAAGGCGGGTACCCAAAGGAATAATGTAATAATGGGATGGACCATAGTAATAAATAAAGTGGTTAACTCGTATCATGTAAGGGACCACAAGTAGTTAGTAATAATGTAATAATTCCATGGTATTAGATAGATGGTATTGAGGGAACCATGGTAATGACCCATGGTATTGTATGTATGAGGCCTATATAGAGGCTAGAGACTCCCAATTGAGAGATGTCAAGGATTATTGTATGAATAGGCATACGGCTTGTGGAGTGTTCTCCTTCCTTAAGGAGTGAATGTATAGTGTTGCCCTACCTTAAGGGTTTGATTAATAAAGTGAAACATTTCTATGTTCAGATCTTTTTATTTCTTGTGTATATTTGTATTATCAAATATTTTCAGGTCAGATCTATGACATGTGGTATCAGAGCACTTTCTTGGGCAAAGTGGAGAATATTTTTTTATTTTTGCAAGAATTTTTTGGGGCGGTGAGTTCGAAAATCAGATATGTATATTTTGGTGCAAAATCTATAGAATCTAATTGTAGATATGGGTTTCTAGTGAAAAAATACCCAATTAAAAAAAATCAGTTGAATCGGAGTCGAGATAAGGGAGATATCATTGATTTAAAAAATCAGCTGTGTTGTAGACATTTTTCAGGGTTGCGAGTTTGCGGATAAGATCTGTACGTTCTGGTGAAAAATATATAGAATATAATAGTAGATCTCAGTTTTTGGAGAAAGAATACCCTATTTGAAAAAAAATGGCCGAACCAGAGTCCGGAGGAGGGAGATATTGCTGATTTAAAAATCAGTTGGGTTGCAGACATTTTTTGGGGCAACGAGTTTGCAGAGTAGATCTATATGTTCTAGTGCAAAATCTGTATAATCTAACTATAGATATGGATTGTTTGTCAAAAAATACCAAAGTTAAAAAAAATTAGTCAAATTGGAGTCAATATGAGGGAGATATCATTGACTTAAAATCAACCCTTTTTTAAGAAATTTTGTGACAACTGGATAGTTGCAGTACAAATATGAAATCCTAGTACCTAGATCGGGATTTCTATCCCATGGGCAGATGTAGAATGGTTGTTCCATTTCCAAAAATAGGTCATAATTGGGATTATGAGAAATATTGACTAAATTGTGACAATTTCAAATTTTCGCCAAGTGAATTTTTTTCCGAACACTCTTCATGGAAGTTCTATGTTTTACAGGAAACGATAATGGTCATACTATTGAAGAATACATAAAAGAAAAATTGTCATTATGGGAACATCATTGGAGATTTTAGGTATTGGCTAATTTTGAAGATGAGGCGGCCACATGGTGGGAATTACTTAACAACAAGAAGTGTTCCAACCTGCTTGATGAAGAATTTGAAAAAATACTTTTAGACAGATGATCTCATACCAGAAAACAAGATAAGGAGAAACATGTGGGGTTATTTCGTATTATTATATCCTTATTGCGGGTTCATGGATTGACTCAGAAGGAGAAGATCATTGTGTCTATAAATCCTAGTTGCAAGCAAAATCTCATAAATTTCAATTTGGCGAAAAAATTGCAAGTGCCAATGAAACACATGGAGCACACGCAGGTTAATAATGAGCAGGTGCAATTTTATAAGGATTTGAAGATTTGTATTAATAAGTATGTATTGCATTCTGATTTTTATGCTTCGGATATAGCTAATGTAGATGTTGTTTTGGGTTACCCTTGGATGGAATTGGTGGGTACTATAAATATTAATGTGCAGTTCCTAATGCTCTGGCATAAAAAGAAGAAAATTACATTACAGGATATTTCCATCAATAAATAGGGAGAGTACAAGGAGGCTGAAGCAGAAGATGTTCCAACGATTGACATATCATATGATGAGCCATTGATGGTCAACAACCAAACACAAACATTAAACTAAGTACTAGAAAAATAGGTAGTGTCCAAGGAGGCTGAAGCAGAAAAGGTTACATGTACTGATACATCAAATGAGGAGTTAGTGTTTAAAGTAATATTGGAATATAAGAACCAACAGCAGGCCCCACAACATGTACCAGATACAAATTAGGCTCCATTAGGTGGTGAATTAAAAAAATATACACTGTTGGTTAAAACTTCAGCATATCACCACCCCCATCACCCCACAAGAAAGCAACTAAAAATATGGAAATGAATTAGCCACAATGACAGCAACCCCCACATGATAGATAGAGAGAAGCAATAATCCACCTACTACACATCAACACAGAAGAACCACTAGGGTCAACTTCCATGTCAAGTGAGCGAGGCACCAACTGGATCGAGGGTTCGCCTTTCTCTTGGAGGGCTAGATGCATGTGCATGGTACCACTGGACTACTCTTTTGAGTAGATATTATTATTTGTGTTTTCCCATGTTATGGGGATGAAACATGTTTATCAGGGTGGAATGTAGTATACCTAGGGGGGATAATATGGGGTACAAAGGGAGGTACCCAAGGGAATAATGTAATAATGGGATGGACCATAGTAATAAATAAGGTGGTTATCCTGTATCATGTAAAGGACCACAAGTAGTTAGCAATAATGTAATAATCCCATTGTATTAGATAGATGGTATTGAGGGAACCATGATAAAGACCATGGCATTGTATGTATAAGGCCTATATACAGGCTAGAGACTTCCCATTGAGAGATGTCAAGGATTATTGTATGAACAAGCATATGGCTTGTGCAGTGTCCTTCTTCCTTAAGGAGTGAATGTATGGTGTTTCCGTACCTTAAGGGTTTGATTAATAAAGTGAATCATTTCTATATTCAGATCTTGTTATTTCTTGGGTAAATTTGTATTATCTCATATTTTTAAATTACATCTATAACATAATGATGCAATCTTTGAGCAACATGAACTATTGCTAAGGCAATATTTTCAACATCACCATATTGAGATTTAGTGTCAAGAAGATTTATACCTAAATAATAAACCATATGTTCTCTTCCATCGTTGTCATCCTAGACTAACACCATACAAATGGTAGTTTCAGTTGCAGCCAAGTATTGGAAATAATTGCCTCGATAAATAGGGGGATGTAGCAAAGGAGCACTAATAAGCATGTATTTTAAAGCATCGATGGATTTCTCAGAAACCCTTCTAGAGAATCCCAACAACCAAGTCAAGGATATGGTACATATGTATCTAGGTAGATGCTAAAAAAATCATGACTTTATGAAGTGCTCACTGAAGCCAAGACAATTTCTTAATAGTCTTTCTCTGAGAGACTTTACATCGTAGAACCGCCAAATAAATCAATTTTATCTGGAGTAGGAATAATCCAAGGATATGTAGAAATCGAGATCATATTGATCGAAGTGACATTTAGGGGTGGGATAGTAAAAGTACCCATTAAAGTAGAGTATTTAAAAATACCCACCCACACAATCTCATAGGGAATCACGGTACCTCCCACATATGGGACATTTCCGCTCGACGTACCAAAAGAGAAAAAAGGCAATTGGTTGAGGGTGACAATTTTTCCTTCCTGAGGAAAATGAAGCACCCGTAACAAAGAAGAAACCGTAGAAAATATAGCATGGGTCCAACTTCACGCAAGAAGAAGGTTGTAATTGAGATTCGCATCTACAACTTCCACTTCTAGCTCAATGGTCTTTCTTTCCAACATGATCGACAAGTTTGTCAAAGTACCATATGCACAAGAGCCTTTGTCATCAAAGGCCCCCAAAGTGTTCAAGGATTGATTAAGAAAAGGAGAGGCAATGGCCTTCAAACATGAAACAAACATGATGTAGGTGGAAGCACCTTCATCAATAACAATCTGATGGATTGTCTATACTTTATGAGAACATGAATCAAAAAAGTAATCTGATGAGGAATATGAGGAAAGTGGCTTTTAGGATCAAAGCTAATTAAACTCGAATTAGCAAGATCAATAGTGCCTATAGGAGACAACAATGATTTATGCTACATTGGACACGTTTGGAGAACCTCCAGATCAGACAATGCCAAAGGTGCTTGGGCTAAATACTGGATGATATTATAATGTTGTGCAGCGCTAGCATTCAGATTATAAGATGGTTTCCAAAGTACACCCTTGTGAGGTGGTCGGATTATGGACTCATTGTTAGTATGCTCAATCTAGAGTGGACCAGAACTAGATTGAGTAGAAGTAGAAGTTATATCGGTGACTTCTTTCTCCATCGCTTGATTTTGCAGATTTTGATAGTCCTTTGTTCGGTTAGCAATAGAAAAGGCGATGAACGTTGCCTCATGAAAACCTAAAAACTAGAGGAGGAACAAAATTTTGGCTTGTCTACTAGCTACATCTATTGAGATGGAAAAGGTTCTAGGTAGAGGAGGAATGGCATGTTGTAGAGTTTTATGAACCCATCGTTTCGGACTACCAAGTGAGTCCATCATCACAGGAGGATGTGTCAATAAATATTCTTAAAATCTTAATGATGTATCCAAGAGTTATAATTAGGGTATATATATAAGTTATTAAACAAAAGAAATAGGAAAATAGGTCAGCTCTTATCTTTTTATTTAATTAATTAATTAAATTATTTATTATTATTATTATTATTTTAATTAATTAATTTATTTATTCAAGGGGATAACTTAATTGATTAATTTTATTATTTATAGAATTAATTATTATGTTTATTAATTCTATTTTAAATAATTGGTTCAATTGATTCATTAATTTGTTTAAATAATAAATTAATTTGTTTGATTAATAAAATTAATTAATTTAATTATTTATTCTTTATTAATATGTTTATTCATTTATTTACATTATTAATTTATTAAATTGATTAATTAATTCCTTAATTAATAAGCTTACAAGGATAAATTAATTACTTATTTTTCTATTTCTTGAATTAATTATTAGGTTTAATATTTTTATGAAAAATTATTATTATTATTATTATTATTTTGACTGATTAATTACTATGTTTTACTAATTAACTAATTTTTGATAGTTAATTAAATGAATAGATTAGTCAGAGACCCTTTTGAAGAAGTAGTTAACTTCATAACATCGGGGATAATCCTTGGTGTAATGATATTCCTCACAGATGACGCAAGGATATTTTAGCTTGTGCTTGGAAGCATCATGAGCAGATGATTTGGGTGGATCCTTCTTCAGTGTATTGGTTTTGGCTTTACCTTTACCCTTTTTCTCAACTTTTGAGGCCTTATCTCCTGCGGTAGATTGAGAAACATGTACCTCAGAGGTTTTACCAGGATTTGACGAATTTTTCTGAGGATTATTAGAACTAGTGTTTGAAACAAATTTTTTCTTCGAGGAAGCCTTGGTCAAAGTTTGAGACATTAAACCAATTACACAATCAACATGTGGCACATCAGGAGATTTTGAGGCTACCAGATCTGAATATTGTCTAGAAGCATTAGGAAACATCACATACTACATGCCTGATTGTGAATAGAATAATTCTAGATACTGAGCACAAGCAATAGCTTGTTCTTCAGTAACACATCCACCCATAGCTATATCATTAGCAATACTATTAAAAAAAGATTGTGTGAACCATTTAGTCAACAACTCATCAACAATCTCGAATTTGATAAGGCGACGCCAACGTCTTCATTCATGAATATGATTAGAAATGTGTGTCATGGTATCTTTCTTGACGGATGTGAGAAAATGAGTTCTAGTTTCATAATGAACTGACAATTGGAAGTGGGTGAGGAAGGCTGTAGCTAAAGATTTAAAGCCAGCATAGGTAGCCTGAAGAAACTCGACATGCCATTTTACAGCAAAACCTGTTGGTTTTTTGAAAGAGGCGAAGATGGATATAATCGTCAATGTATGAATTTGAAGGGAATGATTAGTGATATGTCATCACATGGGCTTGCGGGTCCTCTTTATACTTTCCTTCGAATTTATACCAATCACTTGGAATTTTAGTTAGAACCGGAGGCTAGAAGGCGAATTAAGAATAGGATCATTTGTGAGCCTCAAGACATTAGGAAGTTCTAATGTAGCCAAAAAGGGAAATTGCAGATTGAACGACATGTAGGGCTTTTGAGGAGGCCCAAACTATAGGTTCCAACCTTGTTGGTAAGGATTTTTCCCCCATAGTGGAGGAAGTTTTCCATACGGGTTTTGATGTTTACCCCACTAAGGGTTACCTTGACCATAAGGTAGATTTTGTCTAGTGTAGGTTTGATATTGACCTACCCTAGGACATTGATAAGAATTATACGCAACATATGGATTGTAAGGTTGTTGAACATGTGGACTGTGGACCTGAAGGGATTGGTCGTGCTGCTACAGGGATTAACCTTGTGCTTGCAAGGTCTGACCTTATTGATATACATTTGAAGATTGCTGCTACGGAGGTTGACGTTGTTACTACAAAGGCTAACTTTGCTTTTCTAAAGGTTGGCCTTGATGCTATAAAGGTTGGCCTTGCAAGTACAAAGGTTGAGTAGGCTACTAGACAAATTGAGTTTTCTTCTACAAAGTGTTTAGTCAATTGAGTGTCCTAAATTGCTACATAAATTATCAATCCAGGTATCGTAAACTGATGAAGTGTAGTGCACTATATGTGCTAGATGACCCTTCTTACCTCACTATTTTTGAGTTTATGTTTGTTTTGGGGTTTTTCTCTTTTAAAATTGTAGTTGAATCTTTCAAGCAAATCCTCTAAGTTTTCATCTTCATTTTGCATCATTTTGAGCACTTCATCCTTATGATTGGTAGGCATACAATAATCCAAGTATGTATCCAAAAATGCCTATTTCATGTCATTCCATGTTCTAATGGATTGAGTGACTAACCCCATCAACCATTTCAAAGTGGCCCCTTTTAGTGTTGAAGGGAACATTTTGAGTTTGTGAGTGTCTTCTAGATAGTCATAGTTTCTGCACAAGACTTCAAACTCAAACAAAAATATTTCAGGGTCATCACTTCTCAACCCATAAAAGTTTGGGAGGAGAGATGGTGAGATGTTTTTCATTGTTGTATGTGTTTCCTCATCTACTATAGGGAATACAAATGAGTTATCTCCTTCCCTATTTCATCTTCCTCCTCCATTATTACCTCTACCCCCCCAATTGTTTCCTCTACCTCTCCCTCTACCCCCTCCTCCAAATAGTGAGAATTCTCCATCTTGTTCTTCTTCTACCATTATAGTTTCTTCAAAGTTAGTATAGGACTCAACCTAAAAGGTTATTTCCTCTTCCTTTGGTTCTTCTATTAATGTAATATGAGAGGGAGTTCCTACTTTTTCTTCCTCACTGGGTATTCCTAGTTCTTCAACTACAATAGGCTCCCCTGTAGAGGTGGAAGAGGTCTTCTCTCCTAGGTCTGTTTTAGTAGATGAAGTGGGAGAATATTCTAACTAAGTTTCTGCCCCTTGAATTCTAGGAATACTATGGTTGGAGTATGAGTCTAGGATGGAGGTGTGTCTTTTCTAATTCTTGCTGGAGTAGGTGGAGTTGTGGAAATCGAACTTCTACCCCTAGCAATAAATCTACCACTAGAATTTCTTTCTCTGTGCATGTCATTGTTTTTGTTTTGTCTTTTTTTTTATGATTGTAAGAGATGAGGTTACCTAGTTACACTTCACTGACAATTACGCTAAAATGTTTAGCCTTTTGGTGTCCTAAATTGCTACATAAATTATCAATCTGAGTATCGTAAACTGATGAAATGTAGTGCACTATATGTGCTAGATGACCCTTCTTACCTCACTATTTTTGATTTTATGTTTGTTTTTGGGTTTTGATCTTTTCAAATTGTAGTTGAATCTTTCAAGAAAATCCTCTAAGTTTTCATCTTCATTTTGCATCATTTTGAACACTTCATCCTTATGATTGGTAGGCATACAATAATCCAAGTATCTATCCAAAAATGCCTATTTCATGTCATTCCATGTTCTAATGGATTGAGTGACTAACCCCATAAACCATTTCAAAGTAGCCCCTTTTAGTGTTGAACGGAACATTTTGAGTTTGCCAACGTCTTCTAGATTGTCATAGGTTCTGCACAAGACTTCAAACTCAAACAAAAATGTTTCAGGGTCATCACTTCTCAACCCACAAAAGTTTGGGAGCAGATATGGTGAGATGTTTTTCATTGTTGTATGTGTTTCCTCATCTACTATAGGGAATACAAATGAGTTATCTCCTTCCCTATTTCATCTTCCTCCTCCATTATTACCTCTACCTCCCCCATTGTTTCCTCTACCTCTGCCTCTACCCCCTCCTCCAAATAGTGAGAATTCTCCATCTTGTTCTTCTTTTGCCATTATAGTTTCTTCAAAGTTAGTATAAGATTCAACCTACAAGATTATTTCCTCTTCCTTTGGTTCTTATATTAATGTACTATGAGAGGGAGTTCCTACTTTTTCTTCCTCAGTAGGTATTCCTAGTTCTTCAACTACAATAGGCTACCCTGTAGAGGTGGAAGAGGTCTTCTCTCCTAGGTCTGTTTTAGTAGATGAAGTGGGGGAATCTTCTAGCTGAGTTGCTGCCCTTTGAATTCTATGAATCCTATGGTTGGGAGTATGAGTCTAGGATTGAGGTCCGTCTTTTCTAATTCTTTCTGGAGTAGGTGGAGTTGTGGAAATCGAACTTCTACCCCTACCTATAAATCTACCACTAGAATCTCTTTCTCTATGCATGTCATTTTTTTTGTTTTGTATTTTTTTTATGATTGTAAGAGATAAGGTTACCTAGTTACACTTCACCAACAACGATGCCAAAATGTTTAGCCATTTTGGTGTGCTCAATTGCTAGATAAATTATCAATCTGAGTATCGTAAATTGGTGAAATGTAGTGCACTATATGTGCTAAATGACCCTTCTTACCTCACTATTTTTGAGTTTATGTTTGTTTTGTGGTTTTTCTCTTTTTATTCCTAATGTTCTGCAATTTAATATACAAAATCTTAATCTATTGTTGCTAAGAATCTAGAGAAATGAAATGATAGCTAAAAGTGTTTTAAGGTAGTTTTGGAAGTAAAGTTTTAAACAAGAAAATGAAAACAGAGCTTCTATTCTTACTATTATGATTGTTTCCAAAACATGAACTGAAAAGACTTAAAATTATTATCTACTCAATTACAAAACCAAAGCTTAAATGAGAAAATGGGATTGCAGCTATCTATGAAAATCCAAAAAAGAAATACTCAAAATAAGATTACCACTACTGTCTAATCTATTGCAGAACCAAGATTTAATGAACAACTAAATTTGGAATTGCAACTAAACTAAGTGAAAAACTACAATTGAAAATGAAGTTGCAACTATTCTATCATGAAAACAAGGCTAAATGAAGTAATTTTGTCATTCTACTACACAATTTAGGGAGAACTACCTCCTTGTGATAGAATTTTGAGAGATTTCATTCTTCATTATTCCAAGAAAAATAAACATAAAAATGCAGAGAAAGACTCATTCATAAATGAGACATTTCACCACTTAGTTTTAAGATTAACCATCAACTGAAAGGGATTTTGAAAATATTCATTTGTAACATGACTTACTAAAATAATAGGAAAAGGGAATTGAACAACTTAATTCAAAATCTAAAAAACTAATTAAAAAAAATGAAATGAATCAATTTATGCTACATATATCAACTTAAAGCAACTGGCAAGAAACTAGAAAGCAATGAAAACCAAAGAACTATTCTACACTGAAATAAAACTACTCTGAGTTAGTGAAAAGATGACACAAACTGCATTATAAATAGAGTTAGAAAACAATTATAAACATTATCCAAAAACAAAGTGAATTTACAATTCAACTATGAAAGAAAAATCATAAATAAAATGTATCCTTGACCACGTAGGGGCCCTTTGCAAAGGTCTCAAATTATAAGCACTCAATCAATACACCAACAATGCTTCAGGTATCCATTTGAAAATAGAGTCTTTATATTAAAACAAAGAACTAAGTTCTTCAAACTACAAAGTGGAAATCTGAACTATTACATCAGCAAAAACTTGAACTTGTTCTGCGTTCTACACGCTGGTATTTATAGAGAAATATACCACTGTTTTGAAGAGAGAAAATGGCTATAGCAAAACACTTAGACAGACAATTATGTAGAATTCTTGTCCTTGGTTGCTTGGAAACATAAATATATGGTAGTGGCTTGTTAGATTTGATTTGCGCAGGTGGCAAATGAAGTTCGTGGCCTCAAGCGTCTGCTTTGGATCCCATCACTAAGAAACGTGTGAAAAACAGAGTGTTGTTTGCCATAGTTTCCATGGTTCACTTCCTTTGACTAGAGTCCTCCTCATCGATCTAGGCTAGAAGAATAGGATACGATCCATGCTCTGAAGTTTCCCAAGCTACCCACGTAGTCCTTTTCCTCTCTTGACACCTGGAAACTACAAAAGCGTGGAAATGGCTGTGGAATAACCGATTAGCTGCGGAATGTGGCTGCATTCCATAGCTAAAAGACAAAAACCTATTCAAATAGCAAACATAATAGTATAACATGTAAATAATTAAAATATACTACTTGAGCCAATGTGTAATGGTTTCTTTGATGATAAGGATGTATTTTTCATGGAAAAGCAAAGAAAGAAGGATGAGAAAGTTGCTTAAGGGAAAGGTAGTTTTGGAACTCAACACAAAGGCTACAAAGGTTGCCCCTGGTTTTGCAAAAGTTTCTATGCCTGCAATAGTGGATTCCCTTGCTGCTGTAGCAGCTTCCCTTGTTGTTTGAAGGGTTGGCCTCATTGGTGCAAGGGTTTCCCTTACTACTACAAGGGTTGCCCTTGTTGTTGCAAGGGTCGTTGGATAGTTCCTTCTGATATACCTTGAGGGTATCGGTAATTTCCAAATTGAATTTGACCATATCTACTAGGAATAGCGGATTGACAAGGCTAGCCATAAGCTCCTTCTTGTGGAGTGTAAGATGAATTTACTAAGGCTTGTGAACCATATGGGAATAAACCTGCTGGAGTGGAATCTGAGCCATATAAGGCTATTGATGTTCGATATTACCTGAACCCTATGGACCAATAGGGTTAGAAAAACCACCAAAATAAGGTTGATTAACTCCAACCATGTGATTTTGTAATCCACTCAAATTGGTTGCACCTGACACAAGAGGAATATTCAGATTCCCCCTCCAGGTGGTGACACAATTTCGCCACTTGAAGGATGGGTGGAAGAACTAACTGAAACCCGACTTGAAACATTTGGTTGTAGCAAAAGGATCAGTTGAAATGACGGTAAAGGTTGTGATGGAATCATAGGTTGAGCTAGAAATCATGTGAGAAAAATTTGTACAGGAGTTTTGAGAGGTCATTTTTGGAATAAAAATACCAGAATTGGGCATGGAATTTGAAGACAAAATGGGATTTTGATAACAAGGTGAAGCACTAGGAGTTCCTGAAACTAACTAAGCTAGGGTTGTATAATCAGGTGGAAACATGGCCCCATTAGTTTCAAGAAGTGTGTGAGAGGGGACTCTTGCTGTGAAAGGAAAACCTTCTGGAGGAAATTCATAGCCTTGTTCATCATCGACATGAGGAGAATTAGTAGAAAAAACTTCTTAATGACCCGAAGAAGAGGTTAGGATCTCACCTTGTGAATCCATGGGTGAAAACAATTGGTGGCAAGGAATCCGATGTGTGTGAGGAGATAACTCCAAACGAATAATAGGCTGATCATAAGGACTATAAGGACACTGAGCACATATCGAAACATAATCAAATAATGGATTTGATGGATGAATAAAAAAAATTTGTGAACTCTCAAGGGCTTGCAAACTCGCAGGGGTCTGTATAGGATTCTCAGAGGTCTCAAGATTAAATTCTTGAGGTGACCAAGAATCCAATGGAGGTGGATGAGAAGATAGGGGTTGGATACTTGGAATAATCCCAAGATTAAAACCTTGACGTTTAAGTGATTGAGGAAGCTCTGAATGAACTCCTTGGGAGGACCCTTTGGTATCAGACAATGAAGGGGAACTATGAGATGAATTCAATGTTTCAGCCACGATGAATTTCTCTCAAGAGTAGAGAAGGACATCTAATTTGGCAAGCGCTATTAACAATCATGAAATTAACGAGGAATTAACCAATATTTCTCCAAGAAGCAATGCCATCGGTTTGACATATTATTGTTGGCAGACATTTTTAGAATTTGAAAAATGAAAATTACCTTTCCATGTATTAAGAGTCGAGAAAATGATGAAAGAGGTGATTCTAGTCACTTTCATAGGTTTAACGAGCTTGAAAGGACAGGTGCTCGATGATCTTTTCACATTTAAGGAGTCAGAAAAGATCGAAATGACCACTCAGTTAACTCTAGGCAAAAGGGAGTACCATGTAATTGTGAACTGCAATATACATCTTAGCAAATAAATTTACCAAGGACTTTACGTACATGCAAGAAATCTTCCCAATTGTTGTGTTTGGTGTATCATGTCTACAAGGTGGGAGACTCAACGTTCTATGTATAAAAGATTGCAAGATATAAGGGTCTCCCTTTCTACACTCGACGGTACAGGGAGCACAAGTATGTGCTACTGCTATCTAATGGTGAATGACAACTACTAAGTTTTATAGAAATCATAACACATCTCTAGATTAAACCACTAAGTATGAGCGTTAATGTTTCAAATAATCCTTATATTAATTGATAGATTCTAAAGTTTATCTTGAAATTATGTTTTGATATCAAGGCCTTAACGATGTCACATGTTCCTAAAATGCAGCTAAATGATGAAATTGAAATTATTTCATTCGATGAAGGCTACCTATTTAGGGAAGAGAGACACCCAAATCATGCATCAAACGAGCAACAATGCATCAACGAAAATTTTCCAATGCTAAATGCAAAACATGAAATCTAATCTTTCATTTCATAAGAAAATTCAATGCCAAAATAAAATCTTAAAGCAATCTAGCTAAAGATATAATGATGATTTCCTTTTCACTTTAATGCAATCAATGTAATCTAGTGAAAAAGAGAAAAAGAGAATGCTAAAAACTCAATAATCATGAAAATCTCTTCCACATTAATGATTTGGAATGCAACAAATGCTTCAAAAACTAATTAAAAGATAAACACTTTCGCTTTTGCTTTTTGAAACACAAAATTCAAAGAAAATACTTCGTTTCAGTTCAATCCAAAAAAATTATTTTGTCATCTATTTTCTGCCAAATGGAACTAAAGTGGCTTTCAAAGCATCTACTCAATTAGATACTAATGAAAACAACTTAATACCCAAGAATCAAAGGTGATTTGCAAAATACGTCCAAACAAAAAAAGACTCTTTGAACAAGGGTAATTGATCTTTGATGAGAAAACCAATGTGTGAATGAAGGATGGATTAGAAGTCCTAGAAACCCTAAAAGGAAAATCGAGCTGCAAACACACTTAAACCAAATCAAGAGGAAATTGTAATCAAACAAACATGTCAAGCAAGACAAGGACACTAAAATCACGTTGGTAAGCCACTGACATGAGAAAAAATACTTAAAAGAAGAAGACAAACCCTAATTTTCTCTAGCCTCTAATATCATCACACTTGTTAAAAAAGAAGCAATGATCATCGTTACTGTAATTAGAATATCTGTGATGTCATCATGACTATCAGGGAAAAAGCCATGATGGGCAAGAAAGATAAAGAAAAAACAAAAAATATTCAGAACAACACAAATTAAGAACCTTCAAGCAATTAACAAAAAGTGAACCTAGTTAAAGACAGGCAAACAAGTATGGGAACAGACAGTTGGTCAAATTGATCACAAAAACAAAGTGAATTATTGAATGGAAAGGATCATAGGATCCATATTGGAGTTGCCATTTTGTTGTCTAGGTAAATCCTCTCTATGGGTAGAGATGATCCCTCTAGCCCAATGAGTGGGTTTAGCAACTGAAGTGACAATCTATGAGATGCTTTCCTAAGTTATAATTGAAAATAGAAATAAAGAATATGCCCTACCTTATTATGAAGTTATTTTGATCTTGTTTGTTGAAGACCTTCAATCACTGCACCACGGTCTCGTTCCTACTGCCCTTAGCATTTATGCACCGAATAAGAGATCAAGATACAAAAAGGAATGCAAATACTAATAACATATTCAAAATCAACCTACTTAACTAGTCACATAATGTTATGGTAAATGATACATGAGCATACACATTTAGATAAAATGACAGCAATTGTATATTAATACAAAATAAGGGGAAGCATTCAACAAAGCCTTGATGTTAATAGGCTCTCCTTGAATGAGCCGAGTCTAAGCTAAGATCTCTGAACACTCATTCTCTAAGCCAAATGAGTATCATATAGGCACAATCTTAGCATAAGGGTGCAAAGAGACATAGACCAACCAATTGAGAATGGGAGAGGATGAATATATAGGCTAGGGAATGGAGTTAGGATCCCTCCAAAGATAAGAGTAGGTCGTTATCTCAAGGAGGTAGCTCATAAGGATGACACCAAAAGGCCAAGTTAGGAGAATTCAACCTCATGCATTCCGAATAACCTCCAACTTGCCGCTTTGCAAGCTTCTAGATCATGAAGCTTCTCGTCCTCTTTGGGAAAATTTCCTTTTCGGAATCATCGCAGATATAAAAGTGAACAAAGTGATGCCATTGTGGGTCAAGTGCAGTGCGACAGGCGATCATCGTTGTTTTTACTCTCATAAGCATGATGATTCTCAAATTAGGGTTTTAGAGATATTTATTTAAGGGAAAGATCAAGGAATTTTCCAATCAATGTCTTAGAAACAATATGAGCTGCATATATGAATGAGTACACTACATAACGATCATGTTTTTGGCACTTCAAGTTTTGTTACAGGGAAGTGCAGGAGGTGTGACAAAATATTGTGTAACACTTCATAATTCAACGACTACTTAATTATTTATCGTTGAAGCTTACGACTATGATGTTCTCCAAGACCGTAAGTAGATTTGACCTCACTAATATTAGAGATATGCCAATATTATGATTCAAAGAGTAATCCAAATTACTTGTTAATTTCCTCAAATATATCCATCATTGAGAGAACCAAAGGAATACCTAAAGGCGTGACCCAAGCCAAGATGACCTTCATCCTTTTAGTGCAGGCATCAAGCTCAAGGCTCCAATTATTTTTGAAATAGTACCAGCAATTGTCAAAACAATCTACCATGAATATATTTATGAGCATCATTCCCGAACCTAGTAATACATACCATCCATCCCCATGCATGAATCAAACATTACTGGATATATCCAAGTAGTGTTGCAGTTTTCTCTATGTCCACCTACTCAACCACTGAGTAAACAACATTTACTAGAGAAAAAATCCAACAATAACCTCCTATGCCATATTCCTAATCTTGTTTGGCTACACTACTTTTGCTTGGACCAAGTTGGTTTCTACCTGTCATGTCCTCATTTTTCTTTTTCCAAAGACTTGGAGATATATATTCTAGAAACATGGAGATCTATCTTAGGAGTGTTTAAACAGAGTGGGAGGAGATCATTTGGGACATATTTGATTATTTTTATTCATGTGGAGAGGTTTGGAGAACCAAGAGTTCCCAGCTTCAGTAGTAGCACAAATATGGAAACCCTCACGCGATTTCAGTGAGCTTGGGCAAGAACGCTTCTCTCCCCTTGGTGAATTCATTCAAAATTCACAGGGGTGCTTACTGGTTGCAACTTCAATTTGAGAGGATAGCTCTAGTGTTTAAACAAACATATTTTGAGGCTTGATCTAGCTTGCAGTACTTGTTTGATATTCTCATCTATTTCCAACAATTTCATATCTCCGTGTACTCCTATTTATGGTTATAATAACAAAGTTGAGATTAGTTGCATTTTCATTGTGTTAGACATTTCCCCTTATTTATTGTGTTGTAAAAATTTCATGAATTTCTCTTAATATCAATATTGTGTATTTTATGGGCTATATTTGTAGATTAAAACTATTGTTGGCAAAAAATACCATAAATTTATGGTGTTTTATGCATGTAATATATGGGATAATTTTTTTGTAATGAAATCACCATTATTTTAGCCAAATATTGTGAAAGGGATATGTTGAAGCCTTAGATTTCTGTTGCTCCAACATGGGTGATAACCACCGGGTTCGAACCTTAAGACAACTCCTTTATCGTTTAAAGTGGTGTCTCCGACTCGAGATGATGGGACTAGTTTCCCAATATGGGTTTTTAAATGAGAGTGGGCAGTTTACGAGTGATTGAAATAGAATAATGACAATTTAAATGAACTATTCTATCATGAAAATCTCTAGCTAACTTAATCTAATATAAACCTGAGTATTTCTTTGTAGTATGTGATCTACAAAGATATTTGCTTGACATGTGATAATAAAGATCAATCATGCATAAAACATTGATAATAACATGTAAAGATAATTTCCTTGACTAAATAGTTAGTTAAAAAAATGTATAAACTATATCACATATGTGATTATATATGTATATGAAAATAAACAATCCCATCAATGCATCATACAATGGTGCAACTAATGCTTAACAGAAAAAATATTTCATATACAATTCATCAAAATAAAGTGTTACCACTAATTAAACTAAAATAGGACTAACAATACAAGATAAAAGTACCATATATGTGAAGTTCTGCTCATTTGACTAATGAAACAGATCAACATTTTTCTTTAGATAAAATTATTTTCTAGGTATACAAAAGTGCATCAACAAAGGAAGGTAGTCTGATATTTAAAAGAAACAATCATGTTCCACAATTTCACCAAAGCATTTACAAACTTACAATAGTACATTCTTTGCAAATGTTATTGATAAAATGTTAGGTCCCTATAATACTAGTGATTATGCCATTACTATTGTAGTTGTATCCCTTATTGATATTGTTGTGCTGCTACTATCCCCATATTTTTATTATTGTGCCCCATAGAATCCCTCTATTGTTATTTTTGTGCCTTTATATTATTATTGTTAGGTCAGCTGGGTTATATTGTGACTCTTTAGACTCCTATATATAGAAATGAGGTTTTGTCATTTGAATCATCAAAGAATCATTCATTTGTGTAATTTAAAGGAGGTTTCCCCCTCGAAGAAGCTAAATTCTAAGGCGTTGATCTATCTTTTCTATCTTTTTGTCAGTTGGTTTCATAATATTTGGTATCAGAGCTTTGGATTCTAGGGTTTTGCTGCTCCAAAGAGGTCATCATGGAATTTTCGCTATAATTTTTTTATGCAACATTTAAAAAGTGTAAAAAAAAACCCATTTGAGAGGAAATCACGCTAAACCTTGAGTCCAAATTTCATAACATTTTACACTATATTTGTAGAGATATGATCTGAGGAAGTTGGTCTTTTTGCAGACTCCTCAATTACATTCCAAATAGGTGACCTAGGAAAAATTGTTGTAACTTTTTTTCTGAGCATAGGATTGAAATTTCATATGAAGGTCCAAAACGAGGATAGACTTTAGTTTCTTTTGTATACTTTTAAGAGCTAAAGGTCGAAACAGTGACACGTGGCATGTCATACAATTTCGCTTTATTGAAGTAGTCTATAATCAGGTCACTGTGGGAGATTTGGCATAACTCTTCCCTCGAGAATCTAGTTTGGATCAGACTGGTGGCATTGGAAAGAGTACATAGAGTGCTACTGTAGATTGTAATTTTGGAACTACAGGACCCGAAATTACTGAGGTACATCAGATTCAATATCAAGCTCCTACAAATTGAAAAAAGGTGTGTAGTGTTTTTTTTAATTTTTGCATAAGCTTGGTTTGAAAAATTAGTTTGAAGGAATTCAAAGGGCATAGTAAATCATTATTATCAGTAATTCATGCTCAGAGGAAAGAAAATGCAAATAGCTAGTAAGCAACCTGAAAGCTCTAGCATGACTCATGAAGAAGAGGAAGAAATGCAACATGATATATCAAAATTATGAGACCAGGTACAACAAGTGTCAGTTGCAAAAAAAAGGAACAGAAGCTAAGATGGATTGTTTAAAGAAATGCGTAGAAGCTAACATGAATGACGTGGAAGCTAAGATGAACGATTTGAAGATAGGCATGGAAGATTTGAAGACGAGCATGGAAGATTTAAAGACAGATTTGACAAAGTTTCTATAAGAAATTCTTACTAATGGTGAAAGGGTAGTAAAGGAAACTCATGATGAGAACAAAATAAATGTTAATCATGATTTCATAGACTCTAATGTTCGATCGAAGACCCACCATATTCCAAAAATCGATATGAGGAAGTTTGATGGCAAGGATCTTGCAACATGGATATTACAAATGGAGCAATTTTTCGATCTCAATAATTTGCAAAAGACATAGAACGTAAGTATTGCAGCTTTATATTTTGAACCAAATCAGTTTGTATGGTATCAATTTCTATTCTCTCATAAAAAAATTATCACTTATTTTTATGGAAGAATTAACAACACATTATGAGGATACAGAAAGAAACACTTTTTTTAGCCAATTGATAAGTCTCAAACAAAAGGGTTCAATAATGGAGCACATTGAGGAGTTCAAAAAATTGAACATAAGGGTAAAGAATATTCCAGAGGAGCATAGGATTAATGTGTTCATAGGGAATTTAAAGGATAATATCCAACATGATGTTCACCTTTGGGAACTTGATTCATTAGAGAAGGCATTCAGATTAGCAAGAAATATCGGAAGCAAAATTATGGAAACCAAGAAGCATACCGCTCACAACTATAAAGATGGAAGTGTTGTTTCCCCTAGCCTTCCAAAACCTATAAGGTTAATACCAAAACAATTGAAAGAAAAAAGAGAAAAAGGGCTTTGTTATAGTTGTGATAGCAAATACATTAAAGGTCATAAGTGTGCTGAGAAGAAATTATTCTGCATAGATTGTGAAGAGGAAGAAGAGAAGGAGAAAGAAAGGTCAAATGAGGAGGATATACTCCAGGAACAAAGCCTACATAAAGAAAAAATGAATCCAACCAATCTTGTAATACATTGGCTCGAATTACCATTCCTCAAACCATCAAGATAGAAGGACAAATCAAAAAGAAAAAGATAATAGTGTTGATTGATTCAAGAAGTACCCACAATTTTATTCATTGTAAGATAGCAAAAGAATTGAATTGCTTCCTATTTCTAGCCCTAGGGTATCAAGTGATGGTTGCAAATAGAGGAACGATAAATTTCTATGGAAAGTACCATAATATCAAGCTATCCATGGGAGAATATGTATTAAATAGCCCAACGCTTTCCATTCCAATGGGAGGTGTTGATGTTGTACTAGGAGTCCAATGGATACAATCCTTAGGTACAATAGCTTTTAATTTTCAAGAACTTTTCATGAAATGTTTTGCAGAAGGAAAGGAGGTTGAATTAAGGGATATTGTAGGGAAATTACGAAAGGTAATCAGCTCTAACGGTATGAAAAAGCTTCTAGAAAAGGATCAAAGAGGTGTAATTGCACAATTATGTTCACTAGATGTTTCCACATCGAAATCATATATTTCTCCAGATCTCCAAAAAATGTTTGACAATCATTCCAAGGTATTTGAGACTCCCAAAGGTCTCCCACTTATTCATGATCATGATCATGCTATTCATATGATTACAGGAAGTGTTCCCCCAAACATCACGTCGTACAGATATCCCTATGCCCAAAAGACTGAAATTGGACATATGGTTGTAGAAATGCGACAGGCTGGTATAATTCAACCTAGTCAAAGTTCTTTCTCTGCTCCAATAGTATTGGTGCACAAGAAGGATGGATCATGGCGTAGGTGTTCCGATTATAGGGAGCTCAACAAGGTCACTATTACAGATGAGTTCCCCATTCATGTCATTGATGAATTACTGGATGAATTGCATGGATCAATTTACATCACCAAGTTGGATCTTCATTCAGGATATCATCAAATTAGAATGAAGACTGAAGAAATTCTGAAAACAACATTTAGAACTCATGAGGGTCATTGTGAATTTTTGTTCATGACTTTTGGCCTTACCAATGCACCTTCTACATTTCAAGGTTTGATGAATTCCATTTTCAAACCCCTGCTTAGAAAACTTGTGTTAGTATTTTTTGATGAGATACTAATCGATAGGAAGTCTTGGAAGGATCATGTTGAACATGTTGATAGGGTGCTACAACTATTGGAGGAGAAACAATTATATGCAAAAGGATCCAAATGTTTCTTTGGAGTATAAGAGGTGGAATATCTGGGTCATATTGTATCTCATGAAGGAGTTAAGGTGGACCCTAGCAAAATTAAAGCCATTAAGGAATGGAAAATCCCCACATCCATAAAGCATCTGTAAGGATTTCTCGGGTTGACAAGGTATTATCACAAGTTTGCTAAGAATTCTGGGAGAATAGCAGCACCTCTAACAAAATTATTCAAGAAATATGCATTTTCATGGGCTCTGGAAGCAACAAAGGCCTTCGAACATCTTAAAAAGGCAATGTGCCAAGCACTGGTCTTAGCTATATCGGACTTCACAAAAACATTTATTGTGGAACGTGATGCTTCAGGAAATGGAATTGGTGTTGTTTTAATGCAAGATGAAAGACCCATTGCTTTTGCAAGTTGTCCAATCAAGGGAAAGTTTTTACAAAAAGCGATTTATGAGAAGGAAATGTTGGCAATACTACATGCACTTAAGAAATGGTGACCCTACCTAATGGGAAGACACTTCAAGGTAAAAGCAGATCATGATAGCCTTAAATACTTTTTAGAAAAAAGATTAGCCTATGATGAGCAACAAAATTGGGTCACAAAGATGTTGGGTTATGACTTTGAAATCATCTACAAAAAAGGGAAGCAAAATATGGTGGCAGATGAACTCTCAAGAAATGATGAGGATGTACAAGCATTGTTGTACATCATTTCTATTTTCCAACAGATTGGATAAATGAAGCAAGGGAGGAATGGAAGAATGATGAAGAAGTTTGGGCACTTATTCTAAAGTCACAACAAGATTCTAGTACATCTGATACATTTAGCTGGTAAAATGATTCATTATGGTACAAAGATCGCTTATACCTCTGTAAGAATTCCCAACTCAAACAAAATATTCTTATGGAATTGCACACTTCTGCCTTAGGAGGGCACTCAGGAATTTTAAAAACATACCACAAGGCTAAGAAGGAAGTTTTTTGGGATGGCCTTAAATGAGATATTCAAAAGTTTGTGGAAGAATGTTTGGTTTGCCAACAAAATAAACTTGAAACAATTAAGATCCTGGGTCTATTACAACCTTCATCCATTCCAAGCCAACGTTGGGAGTAGGTTTCAATGGATTTTATGATAGGTTTACCCAAGTCTGAGGGAAAGAGTGTGATCATGGTGGTAGTTGACAGAATTACCAAGTATGCACACTTTTGTGCACTATCACATCCATTTAAAGCCAATACAGTTTCTACTGCATTTATGGAAACAATTCAAAAGGTACATGGAAACCCAAAGATTATTGTAAGTGAGAGAGATCCCATTTTCATTGGACATTTTTGGATAGAATTATTTTCTTGTCTTGGTACTCAGATAGCTCATAGTTCATCCTATCATCCTCAATCTGATGGGAAAGCTGAGATAGTAAACAAATGTTTGGAAGGATATCTTTGTTGCTTTGTATATGATAAATAGACGTAATGGATCAAATGGTTGCCTTTGGTTGAATGGTGGTATAACACTTCTTTTCATATAGCAACAAAAGTGACCCCATTTATGGAACTTTATGGATATCAACCACCATTCATGACATCATATTTAAGAGAAAATTCTAAGGTTCAAGTAGTGGAACATCACATTGAGCATCAACAACAACTCCTCCAACTCTTAAAGGATAACCTCGTGTTGGCGCAAAATAAAGTGAAACAATAAGAAAATCAACATCACAGTGAAAGAAGTTTTGATGTAGGTGATTGGGTATTCCTATGGCTACAACCATATAAACAAATGTCCCTCAAGAAAGCTAAGAAGGATAACAAATTATCACCAAAGTATTATGGTCTGTACAAGGTGTTGCAAACGATTGGTACTATGGCATACAAATTAGAGCTTCATGGAGCTTCTCGACTACACCTAGATTTCCATGTTTCATGTTTAAATAAGGTTAGAGGTGACAAGATCACAATTCAAACAATATTGCCAGAACTTGACGAGGTAGGAAAAATTATATTCGAACCAGAAGTAGTCACAGAAACAAGAATTCGGTAGCTACGAAATCGATCAATTTTGTAGTATCTCATCAAGTGGAAGAAATTATCCACTGAAGATTCCACATGGGAGGATGAGAATTTTATACCGAAGCATTTAGAACTACTCAAGCGTTGAGAACAACACTTTTTTGAGGGAGAGGTGCATGATAGATCTGATAAATACTAGTGATTACCCCATTACTATTGTAGTTGTATCCCTTATTGATATTGTTGTGCCCATATTGTTATTACTGTTCCCCATCGAATCCGTCTATTGTTATTTTTTTTCCTTTATATTATTATTGTTAGGTCGGATAGGTTATATTGTGATTCATTAGACTCCTATATATAGAAAGGAGGTTTTCTCATTTGAATCATCAAATAATCATTCATTTGTGTAATGTAAAGGAGGTTGCCCCCTCGGAGAGACTGAATTCTAAGGCATTGATCTATCTTTTCTATCTTTTTGTGAGCTCGTTTCATAACATAAAATTCCAGACCCTTCTATAAATGCATGAGAAGGGTATAAATACTATTATAACTAATGTTTAAAAATAGATTATACAAAAATTTGAGGAGGTTTCAAACAACCTTCCTCCTAACTAGTTAACGAATTCTAAAAGTAAAACGTGATTTGATGAGCAGAAGCTATGAGGATGATTTTATATCTACCAGCTTGTCTTTCAAATCACACATATCCATCATCATTTTGACTTGAGGAGGTGCCCCAAAATATTTCCTAACCTGTCCTGCAAAAATTGCATCTTTGAGAGGTGGCATCATCCGATCTACTGAATGATTTGAGTAATCAACGGTAATGATTTGGCTGTGTGGTTTGACAAGGTATTGCCAATACGACTCCCAATCAGTCTTTGCTAACTTTGCAATTGATTCCCTTTGAGTTTATGCTCTTTCCTTCCATTTGTTATGCAAGTTATTTAGATCGAGGAGTTCTTTCGAATTACCTTATTTCACCACATTGGTGGAAAAAAAAGTGTGCTTTACCACCTTTACTATGTTCTTTGACACCTCGGAAACTCTTTCCACTACTAGTTTGGCTTGTCCAATCCTTGCAACCCAATCTATGAAAAGAATGTCCTTGTGTGTCTCCTCAATCTTAGGAGATTAGCTTTCCTTCCCTCGTTTGTTTCTTTCCATTCGCTGAACTATGAGATTCTTGTGTTTAGATTATTAAACTAAGTTCTCTAGTCAATCGCTTTATCTGTTAGTTGGTCACTAGTGATTAGATAAGGAGTGATATGTGACAACGTTTGGCAAAATTGTTCTTATTGTTTTAATAAGAGAGAATTTAGCTCTAGTGCTTCTTTGATGAATTCCTTGACAGTAGGAACATCGTTATATATTTCCATAGCTTACTGCAAGTCTACCTGTTCACACTTGCCTTTTCATTTTCAAGCTACTGCTCAAGATGTGCAATCTTCTCTTCGTTTTCCTTCAATAGAACAAATATATCAGTAGCTTTTTCCATTGTAGTAGTTACATACACTCCTATAAACTATGACAATCTAGTAAAGTTTTCAATCAAGTAAGAAGGAATGTCCTTCCAAAATATGTCCATTGGCTCATTCCCAGGTGAGAGTTCAGGCATTTCTATCCTTCTCCTTTTCCTCTGTCTCCTTACTACAACCTTGTGCAGCGGGTTGTAGAACACATCAAGAGGAGGGATTTTAGTCACTTTCAAGATAATATTCGATGTGGGTAGAGGGGGGATGATTATGGTCTACTGAGACATTGTCGCTTGCTCATTCATTTGTTCAAACTCTATATTTTTTTGAACATTTAGAGGATTTTGATACTACATATTTTCCTGGGTATTCGTTGCCTTGGGAGTGTTTTTCAGTTTCTTATTGAATTTATCCCACGCCTACTCCAAACTGCTGCTTTTGATCTCTGAAGTAATATCTTGAGGCAAGGTGCTAATACTCTACTTTTTGGCTCACTTCCTGCTGGATTCTCTTGTATTCTCGGTGTCTTGGGTCTTCCCTAAATTTAGTCCTTTCCTTGTATCTACCTGAGACTCAATGCGAGAATTAGGTTTCTCGCTCTTGACAGTCACACTGGGCATAGGCTTGTCCTCAATTTTTAAGAAATGTAGTGGGATTATCTCAAACCTTTTGTTTCAAAACTCTTGAAAGCTTTAAAAATATTAATGGCTTAGATTTTTTCTTGCCCATTCGAATGATTGTTCGAAGGATTGAGATGAATGTAAAAGGTCTTCAAAATCATTAGCCTTATGGTTATAAGGCTTTATCTTTACTGCGGTAGTGATGTTATATTCTATCTTGTCTCGATCAAATTTCTTTTGGGGCAAAGTATGGAGCTTGAGGCTTTCGAGGCTTATTGACTCCTTTATTGCATGGTTAAAATTTGCTAATGAAAACGAACTACACTTAATAGGAAAAGATGGCCATAGTAACTTCTTGCTTTCTTCCAGAACTCTGGTCAAACTTTCTCCCACGGTCTGGTGGGCTATTTCTCTTGCTAATAATTTATCAGAGACATGCAAAGGGAGGACATGTGGGTCTTCGGTACTGCCAAAAACCCTGATGTATGTGAACCATTCTTCATTAAAATACTTGCCAACAATAAGAATTTCTGTAGCAGCTTCTTTGGAAAACCTAGGGCTTTCTTATTGAAAATTAACTAATGCAATGGAAATATAACAACATGGCATATTTTGTAAAAATGGGCTTTATAATGAGATTCCCAAATTCTTTTATGGCTGAGATAGATAGGGTAGGGTTCCTGCAAGGTCCTCCAACCCATAATTAGAAATTTAGTGCAGTAACAGATGGCATCCATAATGTAGGCAGTAAAACAGAATGGAGAAAGGTTCTCTGGAGAGGAGGATCTCTTCTCTCGATATTCAGTGATGATAGTGGCTAGGTTATCAGATAAGATGGTGGCCCAATTCATAATGTGGGAATTGACACAGGAAACAATCAAAGGAATACATTCTATGGAAAACTCAGCATTATTAGGTAAACCCTATAGTCTACATAACATGGCAATTCGTAGTTGTATGGGTTTTCCAAAGAGGGTATAGGATACATACCCATTTTATCAAATTTGAACTTGTTCTCCAGTACCCTCTAGCCCTAGGATCATCTTGAAAGGTTCTTTGTTCTTCTTTGCGAAGGTGGCCACATATTTTTTATCACATATATCCTGAGTTTCATGTATATGGCATATTTTCTTCAGGTCTTCCACTTTGAGTGACCCCATGAGTTCAATTATTGAGTTCTTGAATTTCCTACCTTCAATAGCGAGGTTTTACACCACCCACAGAATCATATGAGTGTATGGGAGAATTTTTTATGTCGCATCTATTCTATGAAGGAAGGAACATGCATCATCCTTGTATTGGAGTCTGGAAGGTTTTTTTGTGTTAACCATATCTTTTGTGACAATAATCTTGGGACGCTCATCCTCAAGCATATTGTATATGACCTCCCAAGTTGTTGCTCCCCCATTAGCACTGTAGACTATATCATAGAATATAGGAGACATTTCATATAGCTCGGACTCCATGATGCTTTTCTTTTTTCTATTTCTACATCACCTTGTGGAATGACATATCCTTTTTAGCTTGCCTAAAATAGACAATATATATCAGTGTAGAAAATATTGGGCAATTAAGGCTGCAAGCTTTGAGAAATGACTTTGAATCATGGGAAGATTTCAAATGAGACACTCAACATTAATTAGCCATAATTTGGAAAATAATTACCTCTCCATGGGCCACTAAATGTTAATTATCCTGTCAAATCATTCGTTATTATATTAAGACACGGTTACTACCCACGCTTGTTTATTTATTCATGCATCACAATTTTTAAAATGATGTTGTATAGCATTACCTCCTTATCATGCGAAATGCAATTGCAACTATCGCAATATCACATTTCACAAATCGTTAATGGGAGACATAGTGGCATATCTTATTTTCTTGCGACTCCTGTGAAATGTGATTGTGAATTCTTAAGGCATTTTGATTAGTATGTCATAGTGAGAGTTTTCATTGTATATTGCAATTTCTTTAAGATTTTTATGACCATCACATGAAAAAATGTGATTTGCTATTTGTGATGAGGATCCTAAAATTGGGTTGTTCTAAGAGGTTTCAAGAATTTTTTTTAGAGTTAGGATTTATTTTTCAAAGACTAAAAAAAAATTAAAGAGGGTCCCCATTTATATTTCTAATATTGGCTATTACTATATATAAATGGGGGGAGTTGTTTCATAGTACAACAATTGGTGATTCACTTTAGAGAACTAGTTATCTCTGATTTGTTTTTTGAAATTTCTAGAACTTTCAAAGTAAGAAGACTTATAGGAATAATAATTACATGAGTTATAAAGTAAACAGCATTTCTTTAGAATCATATTTACTGACATAATCTATTTATTCAACTACTTTATGTTTGTAGTGATAAAAATGCAAATGCCTTCATCATTCAATATTAAGATTTAAAGAGATATAGCAGGTGTCTTCTACAGATTAGTTTTTGGTGTTTACTCATTTATCACATATAGGGTCTCTGCTACAACTAGGAATTCATAGCCTCAACAGGGTTATCTTCTAACCAACAATGATTCATTGTCCCATGTGAAGAAATCTTCAAAATTCAAAATTATTTTCACTTGGTTTCAATCTGATGTGGATCTTGGCCCTTTTATTTTTTTATATAATATTTTCTTTTAAGTTTCTTAAAAAAAATATTGTCTAGGCTTGGTAACCTAATAATGATAATGCCACTCACTAGTTATAATTAAAGTGAACAAGATAGCTCTTGATGAGACCCCTTTTCCTTTGATCAATTAGATCAATTGCTATTACCCTATTTTGGTATGTAATTTTGGTAATATCGGTTTAATTATTTCCCTATGATCATGGTAAACAAGCTCATAATGAGACTTATTGTCTTCTAAGTTTTGCATATTTTAGTATTACACTCTAAAAAAGGAAAATTTTATCGGATGGTGTGAATCATTGGCTCTTTTGAGAATTTTTGGATGATAATGATAGAGTTTGAAGATACTCATCTATAGAAAATCCTTACTAGGTTAAAGATTCTATTCTTGACTGATAACAAAACATCTATACTTTGTAAAGGTAAGAGTTTGTTGATAGAATAAATGCTTCCGCAAAATCGAGTTTTTCGAAGGAAATCAGGTTTACTTTGATACTCAAATTTCCTAATTATTTCCTTTAACTTTCCATACTTATAGAAGAAAAAAAGAAAAAAAAAATATTATCAAAGATATTATTTTGAAAAACCAAAAGTAAATACTACTTAACTTTAATTCTCCTAAGAATATTAAAGGCAATATGATACACAATTAGAAGAGGTTATCTTCTAGGAAATTTGTTTTTTTCTTTCAGAATTTTCCCATTAACGGGCAAGGAATCTATTATTCCTCATAATTATTGTAAAAGAAATGTTGGTTGACCAATTTTTTCAATGATTTGGAAAGGGCCAAGCCTTACTCTTTGGAATTTGGTACGTTTACCTTCTTCGTCATGTGCTTTGTCCTATTTCAAAACCATATCACCTACTTAAAAATTTTTATGACTGACAGAGGTTGTATCAAAAGAGTCTTTGACTAATTTTTTATGATGGAAGTGGGTTAGCCTCTTCTCCTTCTTATTCAAGCTTAAGAATCTGGGATTGTCTTCCTTGGAGAGAACAGGAAGGGTTTTTCTTGATGAATTTCACTACAACGAGAGATGGAATTGCTATGTTTGTGGGGAGAAAAACTTCTTTTCCATAAACTAAAGAAAAAGGAGAAGAATCGATGCAGGTGTTCTATGTAATTAGTTCGTCCAAAGAGAAAAAGTCCATGATCTGTGACAATTCCTATGATTTTGGTCAATAGTCCTTTTGATGATTCTGATGAGGTTTTTGTTTGTCGATTTTTCTAATCCATTACCTTGTGGATAATAGTTGGCTAAATATTCTAATTTAAAACCTTGCCTTAAAGAAAATTACACCATTGTGTTTCTAGAAAAATAGGATGCATTGCTAAACATTAAAGCTGTAGGTAAGCCAAACTTGGTAATTATGTACTAATCAATGAAGTCTGTGATATTTTCCGTATTAGCTATCTTTAGTGGGACAACTTCTTCCAATTTTGTAAAATAATTAGTAGCAGTAAGGATGTGTTTGTGCTACTTGGAAGAGTTAGGAACAATCTCACCAAATATATATACTCCCCATTGTTCGAATTGTTGTTGGATGTTTATTGGTTGCAAAGGGAAGATGGGTCTCTTCTCTCTTCTGATTACAGTTTGACAAGTTTTATGCTTCCTTGCATATTCACATGCATCCTTAAATTGTGTTGGCGAATAATAACCTGCATGCAGGATTTTGTGAGCTGTGGTGTTTCCTCTAAAATGTCTTCCAACTGGTCCATCATGTAATTCCTTCATAACCTTTTCAACTTTAGGTTTTTCTAGGCATATTAACAATACCAAATCATAATTTTTCCTAAACAATACATCATTGATTAATTCATACTAATTTGATTTCAACATTAAAAGCGCACTATTTTTTATAAATGAGATGCATAGGAGCATATCCATTCTTCTAATAAAATTTTAAATCAACATATTGTGCCTGTGCATCATTGAGGCTTAGCTATGATATTTGCACTTCATTATATTGGTCTTCTTCTATTGATAACTGGGAGGCTCCAGCTAGGATCCTACAAAAACCTTGGGCCCTAATAATTTTAGTTGTCTGGATTTCTACATCGCATTCGTGAAGCACAGTAACCCAATTGGCTCTTTTCTCCCCTACTTCTCTTTGAATCAATAGTTTCCTTGCTGCAGAGTAAGGTATTATTATCTTTGTATGGGTTTTAAGAAGAAAAGGTCTGAAATATTTCAAGGTTTTAAAAATATCAAAAGCTTGTTTCTCAACGGTTGAATAATTTAGCTCTGCACCTTGCAAGTTAGAACTGAAAAAGGAGATGTTTGCCTCAATATTCCGATCAATCAGCTGTGTTAAAAGTGTTGCATATGATGTATCAGATGAAAATTTGTATAGTACAACAGGTTGGACAAAGTCAGGAGTTGTTAAGGAAGGACCATTGATAATGGATTTTTTAATCAAATCAAATGACTCTCTTTCATCCTTACCCCACTTGAAGACTGTGTTTTTTCTTATCTAGAACAAATCTTTTTACAAAATTAATTTGTCCTAGGAATGATTGCATGGTATTTTTATTATGTGGGAGAGGAATTTTTTCAATCTCTTGGACTCTATCAGGATCAATGTAAATCCCTTTCTTGGACACTATAAATCTAAGGATTTTTCCTTCTAGTAAAGAAAAATAAGATTTTTTTGCATTTAAAGAAATGCCATATTTCTTGCATCTTTTAAAAATGTGCTTTAGGTATTTTAAATGATTGTTTCTATCCTTAAAATATATTGTGATGTAGTCTAGGTAAATAACAATTGATTTATTAATCAGACCTTTAAAACCAATATCCATAACATGTTGAAATGTAACACCCGCATTTATCAATCGAAAAAGCATCTTTTGATAAGCGTATGTCCCCCACTTGGTCCCAAATGTTGTCTTCAATCTGTCGTATGGATGTATCTTAATTTGATTGTATCCTAAAAGTCCATCTAGAAAAGACATTAATTTGGAACCTGCAATTGATTTCAATATTTGTTCAATGGTAGGCAGAGGAAAGTTATCCTTTTGACAAGGTGTATTCAAATTTCTAAAACCAAAAAAAATCCTAATATCACTATTATTTTCCTGACTGGGACCATATTGATATGCACTTTGAGTGTCTAACAAGAGAGATTATTTTGGCTTTGAGAAGCTTGTTCAATTCAGATTTGATTTGACTTTCAAGGTTTGTGTGAATTTTCCTAAGATTCTATTGTACTGGATTTTCATTTGAAGTCATTGGTATTGTATGTTGAATTACAGAGGTATCATAGGTCTTGAGATCTACATAATCTTAGGCAAAGACACCTTTGTATGTTTTTAACAACTTAATGAATGATATCCTTTATTCAAATGATAAGACAAGACCAAGGTTGAAATTTAGAGGTTTTTCAGTTGAACCTAGGTTTAGTACTTCAAGCTTCTTTAGAAGGACCTGCTTTGATACCAATTGTTGAAAATAATACTGAGAGGGGGGGGTGAATCAATATTATCTAGTCCTTTACCAATTCTTCCTTATTTATACTTTGAATTATTTTTGCATATCAGTACCATAAAACAATGAGCATGAACAAGAAAAACAGACAGTCACATAAAAGAACACCAGATATAAGGTGGAAACCCAATGTGGGTGAAAACCACCTGCTGCAATATGTCTCTATCTTCTTTCAAATTAGAAACTCCTTTTACAATGGTCTTGTACTGGTGCAGTCCTTTACCAGTACGCAACCTGCAACCTGTAGAGAGCTACAACTCTCTCTCGTTTTCCAGTCTCTCCTGGAAGGGAGCTACAACCCCCTACTTCTTTTCAAGGACCACTTTTCATAAATTTTCAAACTGGATCCATAAATATCAAATGATCATCAAGTACCAGTAAGTCACCCAGATAACCAGATCCAAAATAACAGAAAACTAAACCCAGAACACCTTTTGCAGTGTCTCCTGCGGCGCCTCCTGCGGCGTCTTTTGCGGCACCTCCTGCGGCATCTCCTACGGCGCCCCCTGCGGTGTCTTCCTGCAGCGCCTCCTGCGGCGTCTCCTGCGGTGCCTCCTGCGACGTCTCCTGCGGCGTCTTCCTGTGGCGCCTCCTGCGGTGTCTCATGTGGCGCCTCCTGCGGCGTCTCCTGCGGCGCCTCCTGCAGCGTCTCCTGCGGCGCCTCCGCAACTTCCGCAGCTGCAGCGCTCGAGAGATCACCCTTCACAGATTCGATTTCCACTTCACTTTCATATAGATCGAGCTTTGAAACAATAACCCAATATTTCAGATCTTAAGATATTCAACCCAAAAGCATACACAAGCCAAATGATCTCCTTTGCTTTATATAGGCAAGCTCTTCCTCAAATCATGGACCAATACCACGGGCCAAAACCATAACAAACCAATACCATCAACTCAATACTAGGGATCAACACGTCTGTCGAGATGCCATGGTCCAAAAACCATAGGTTCAAATTCCAAGGACTAACTACCATGGACCAAAGGTAAGTTTTCCCACATGAAATAAACTTTTCTCCATAGGTTCAAATTCCAAGGACTAACTACCATGGACCAAAGGTAAGTTTTCCCACATGAAATAAACTTTTCTCTGCATAAAATTCCGTGAGCTTTTCTCCACATGAAATAAACTCTTTTTTTTTTTTTTTAATTCTCATCATATTTAGAGCCATGCCATGGGTGTTGCCATCAAGTACAACATCTGTAACATATAACCATACCAGAAACATAATGCCAACAGACCAATTACTTCAAAACATTTTAGGTGCTAATAGAATTTCTATGTTAGATGGTTTTTTTGGATACAATCAGATCACGGTAAGCCCAGAAGATAGAGAAAACACAACATTCACAACTCCCTGGGGAACATTTATGTATGCAACAATGCCTTTTGGATTAACCAATGCTGGAGCTACCTTTCAAAGAGATATGGATTTAGCATTTGTGGGTAAGACAAATAAATTTGTTGTCATTTATCTTGATGATCTGACTGTATTTTCTAATTTTGATCAAAAAAATTTAAAGCACTTGAGGAAAGTTTTTGATAGGTGTAGGAAGTTTTGGATATCACTCAATCCCAAAAAGTCTTTGTTTGCAATCAGAGAAGGAAAATTTCTTGGCCATATTATTTCTAAGGAAGGAGTGGTCATTGATCCCATAAGAGTTTCAGCTATCCAAGCACTTTCATTACCAAGGAATAAAAAGGAAATTAAGGCTTTTCTTGAAAAAATCAGCTTTTTAAGGAGGTTTATACCTAATTATGTTGAAATAGTTAAGGATAACACGGATATGTTCAGGAAACATTATGAACTCAAATGGAAAATTCCAACAAGATTTTCTTTTGGCTAGATTAAAAAAGTTATTTTTTGAAGCCCCAATATTGGCTAGTCAAAACTATTCTGAACCATTTAGCATATTTTCCTTTACCTCTGAAACCACCTTAGCTGTCATTCTTTTGCAAAGGAATGAGAATGGAAATGACCAACATATTTCCTTTTTCAGTAAAATTGTGAGATATGGTAAACTCAAATATGATATTATTGAAAAATAGGCATATTCCTTAGTTCAAGCCCTAAAAGTGTTTAGAGTCTATGTCCTTCATTCTTCCATTATTTCCTATGTTCCCAACAGTGTTGTTAAAACTATGTTTACTGAAATTGGTACCGATGGAAGAAGAGGACGATGGATTACTAAGATATTATAATTTGATCTCATTATCAAAACTAGGAAGTTGGTAAAAGGTCAAGTTTTGGCTAAACTCTTAGCTGAGTCAAATTGTAAAGTTTTGGGGATAAATCATGTTTTGGAAATTTCAGCAGAGAAGAATCCACAAGAACCTTCTCAATAGCAAAGAAGAATCCAAAAGACCCTTCTCAAACTTCAGCAGAGAAGAATCCACAAGAACCTTCTCAATTTTTAGTAGAGAAAAATATACAAGAACCTTCTCAAACTTCAGCACAGAAGAATCCACAAGAACCTTCTCAATTTTTAGCAGAGAAGAATCCATAAGAACCTTCATTTTCAATTAAATCAACTCCTATTCATATTGATGAGAAATTATTTTTATCTGAATGATACACTTATATTGTACATTTTCATAGAGATTTTGAGTGTCCATCTGAATTTTCAAAGAATCAATGCAAGGCACTAAAGTTGAAGGAATTAAAATACCGCATCATCAATGCAAATATGTATTGGAAAGACCCACTCAACATCCTTTTGCTTTTCTTTATAGAAAGTGAGATAGAAGGAATTATTTATCAATTACATGAAGGTATTTGTGGAGGACACTATTCTTGGAGAGCTACAACATATAAAATTTGGAGAGTAGGATTTTATTGGCCCACATTGTTTGCACAAGTAGGAGAAAAGGTTAGACGCTGTACTCAATGCCAAATGTTTTCTGGAAAGAAAATATTAGAAGCACTTACTTTAGTTCCAGTACTATTTCAAGCACCTTTTTTACAATGGGGATTGGATTTCATTGGAGAAATTCATCTATCATCAAAAAACCAGCATAAATGGATATTAACTGCCACATATTACTTTACTAAATGGGTAGAGGTAATTCCAGTTAGAAATGAAACTGACAATGTAGTTATTAAATTTATTGAAGAAAACATACTATCTAGGTTTGGATGCCCCCAACAGATAGTTACAGACAATGCAATAGCATTCAATGGTGTCAAAATGATTGAATTTTGTCAGAAATACAAAATTTTGTTGCATCATTATACCCCCTACTATCCATAGGGAAATGGATTGGAAGAGTCTTCAAACAAGAGCCTGGTTTAATTCATTAAGAAAATAATGGAAGACCACAAAAGGATTTGGGACAACCATCTCATATATGCAGTTTGGGAAAACATAATATCTCCAAAGAGGCCAACAGGCAAATCTCCATTTCAACTAAAGAAACCATATTTCCTACACAACTAGCTTTTCTTGTCATGAGATTTTTACAAGAAGAAAATAAAGAACCTGATTATTTTTCTAGGAGAATCAATCAGATTTTATAACTTAAAGAAAACAAAGATGAAGTTCATTATAAGCTTTGGAAATGTCAGAACAAAATGAGAAATCTATTTGACATAAAGGCTAGAGAAAGATATTTTAAAGAAGGATATTTAGTATTAAGACGGGATGCAAGAATGGAAGATAAAGGAAAACATGGAAAGTTTGATAATATCTAGTTTGGACCTTTTAGCATTGCAGAGGTTAAAGGAAACAATACTTTTATCTTGCAGAACTTGGAAGGACAATATTCCTCATTACCTGTCAATGGGAAATATTTGAAGCATTATATACAATATTGAGTTTCCTTCATTCATTCATCACTGAATTGTTTTTATTTTTAAGAAGTGTGTAATTTTTTTTCAACAGAGACTGCGTTATACCAAGGAGAAGGCACATGGACCTACAAGTTCTCTACATCATGTAGGATGAGGCAGTCCCCAGTTGGAGCCGATGTTGTAACATAAATAGTTTTAATAAGTTACATATTTATAAAAGAGGTTATTAAAAAAAGAAAAAAAAAAGAATGAAAATATGAAAAGATGAAAATTGTTGAAAAAATATGAAAATATCCCCATCAAAAGAAAAACAAGTGTAAAAGTGAGAAAGCTCAAATGCCATTTGAAATATTCTTGTTTGAATCATATAGTATAATCATGATCAAACATGTTTATATTTATGTTTTTAGATTAGGAAATAATTCAATCAAACTGTTTAATCTTGGTTGAAATTAGTAGATAGGATACATTAGAGAAAAGGTGACCAAAGCACTTAATCTTCGTCAAAATAATTTTATGCACTAGAATAGGGTTAGAAGTCACTTTTGGAAATAAGATAAGGGTCTTCTAGATCAAGTGCGCCCTTAGGATTATTAATCATGCTTTGATAGATTAATTTAGGTTAAATAATGAACTAATCATGGCATTTAAACATGATTAGCGAGATGTAATAAGCATTAAACATGAGCTTTATTATAATGCCGGGAGACAATTTGATGTTTTGTCGGCTTGCGATATCTAAAGAGGACTTTTCAACAGCCATGATTTTTCCCACTCGGATCAATGTTGGGGAAACCATTTCACATCCCCTCATCCCATTTCCCGTTAATGCCATGGCTGGGGGGGGGGAGTCTAAAAAGAGGTATTTCATTTCACGAGCCCCACATAATGTGGTGCTCCCTCATGACTTCACACCTCCCTCATCCAAAACCACTTACCATCACTCCCCCCCCCCCCCGAAATCCACCTATTGCTCCTTCGCTCCCACCAACAGCCACTATGTCACCTCTCGCACTTTTGCTTCTACTAATCACATCACACCACTTGTCAATCTACCATTCACTCACGTGTTATTCCCGTTACCATTTACCCGTTATGCACTTATCCATTGCCATATTCCCGTTGCCCATTAATTCTCCTTAATCTTGTTCTGTAACGGCTTTAACCACAATGGTAAGTGATCAAAGTCTATAAAATCACCTTGACTCATTTCGCATGACTCTCCTAGCTACTTTGTTACTCTTTTTAAAAATTGCAAGTATTGTTTTCAGCTTTCATAACCATTATTTCTAGCACCTGTGAATTTCAACTAATTCACGGCTTGCTACCATTCACAGAGTTTCATCGCCCATCTAGGTATCTATTCAAGTCAATTCACTATCATTTTCCTTCTCAAACTCCTGAGTCATGGCACCAAAGGGAAAGGCCCAATCTTCTAGCAGCAAATCAAAGAGTGAGGATAACCCTAAGACTTCTGCTACCTTGGACCTATACCACATGCCATTGGCAGACCAATATTTCAAGTTTGCTGATACCGAGGGTGAATTCAACTTATTTGAATTACATCACAGGTTGAAGAAAAATTATCTAGACTAGCAAGATGACATTAATCTTTGGGAATCCCTATTACCTATGTTGATTTTCCCATAGACACACTATTTCCCTGATCTCATCGTGTGATGTCAAGCCAGATACGATCCACTGCAAAGAATCATTATGGCCTAGAATGGAGACATTCTGATCTCAGTTACACCTGTAACCATAAACCAGATGTTGTTGATTCCTCAAAATGACCCCTTAGCCAATTTTTTGTAGTTGTTCTTATGGACGTGTATCATAAGCTCACATTTCCTTAGAGAGCCCAAATTTTTGAGATTTTCCTTCCCGAAGGCTCTCAGCTTCCTAAGAAAAATTCCCCTTGTCTAGCTTCTATGTTCCTAGAGAAACCCAAATAGATCATTGCTTTGGTTTCTTTCCTTTCAGGTTATCCATCAGACCAGTGGCTAGATGATCCTACTCTAGGATTTGTATCTATTTTCTCCAATGAGCGCAAGCCAGAATTCATGCTCAATTTTAGTCAATTTCTGGCTGATAATATGCATGAACAGATGATGAAGATTACTACATAACACATGTTTAATTATGCATATGTATTATTCTATATGTTTCTTTTTCAGAAGGGAGATAAGTTTCCAATAACATTACATAAGAAAGATGATTAGGGCATCAACCAATCAATGATACAATGGACTCCATTAGTCAGGAAAAACTCAATAGAGTTCAAATTTGCAGACTTCATAGATATTTTTGTTCATATAGTTGTAGGGCTTCTTAGCAATTAGAGTGAGCCAAGGACCAGTTCAGATATTAAAAGGGTTTTTCACTTTAGTGACCAAACAAATACTGGAGACTAGTATTTATACCATAATTATATAGAGATAAGAGTATATGGATGTGAGTTGGCTCCCTACAAGTTGCCTAAATATGTTCCAAAGAGGATTTTATCTCTAGAATACATAAGGAAGATGATCAAGATGGATGAAATCCATTTTGTCTCAGGTAAAAGAAAATCTCAATTCAAGATCAAGTAGGACTATTCATATGTAATACTAGAACAACAGGAGATGAGGCAAACTCAATCCTCAAGCAATTCAAGTTTCAGCCTAGTTTCACCTGGTCAGATGATCCATTCAGCACTATTTCTAATTTAAGGGTGGAACTCAAAACAATACCTTATAATCATACCCCTAGACCATAGATCGAGAAGTTTATGAATCAATACCAGTGGGAGGAGAATACACTTCAAGAATCAGAAGAGAAGATTATGTCTACAACCACCCCCCACACTCTAGTACCTCATGATACACAGGGAAAAAGGAAAAGAGAAGAAACTTCATCTCCATCATGTACATAAATAAGTGTACAAGAATTCATTATTCAACAAAAAAAGAAGAACACACAACTCAAAGATGTCACCATTCAAAATGAGCAAGAACATCAAACTATTGTTATGAGTGGTTCACAGTTTTCCACAGGGTCAGAGGAAATATTCCCTGATACCCCATCTTCCTCAACCTCACAGAATCTGTCAGAAAAATCACAGTCAACAGAATTCGGTGAACATGATGATCCCAATATCTTCAGCAAGTTTTTGCAGATTAAGCAGAAAAATGAAACACCCAAAGCCAGCACCTATGCTCAGTTTTAGAAATAGGCTTCTACCTCCCAGTATAGCTTGTTAACAACATTTGATAGTGATAAAAGAAGGATGCAAATGGCATTCTTACAGGCCTAAGTACCATCTCCAAAAAGTCCAACAGATTATAAGAAGACTATCTTCTATTTTGATTCAAAGCAAATAAATCCCATTGATCAAATGGATATGCAAAGACATTTTGGAGAAATGATTTTCTCCACCATGAAAAACATTTCTGTAGAAATTTCAAAGTTAAGGACATCTCTCACAAATGTCCAGACACAATTAAAATTAGAGAAAATTTCTTCACTATCAAAGGACACCAAAATCAAAACATTGGAAGATTTGGTGATTAAGATAGGTTATCATCCCAGTGATCTTGAAACAATGAAAGATATCATCAAGAAAAAGAATGCAGACATAGTAGCACTCATAAAACAACTGAAGTTACCTTCTATAGTGGATCCATAAACAATAGAGATGGAAGAAAGTGAGCAACATAAAGAAGACATGCTCAACTTGATCATTGAGAAAAATATACAGATAAATGAGATGGAGGAAAAAATATAGAAACTACTTAAGGAGAAGGAAGAGGTTGCACAATTGACTATAGCTCCAGTAACAACCATACCAATTATAGTTGCAGGGACAGTCGAGGAATCTACATCAACACTAGATGATTTAAACAAAGTTGTTCAGGACATGTCTCTTCAGAGAAAATAAAATGATAATCTCCACGATAAAATTAATAATGTAGAAGCACAGAAGATAAAAAATGATACCCTCTTAGTGGAAGAGATGCAAAAATCTCACCAGCTTGCCAAGAATATAGATCAATTATAAAATTAGTCACTGTTGGCTCACACCTCGGCCCAAGCCAAGCAAATGATTTGGGTGGATATCAATCAAGCCATAATTGAGGTTTGGCCATCCATTCATATTATTTTTGAACAAGAAGAGTTAATTGAAAAGTGCCAAACAACAATTGAACAAGTCAAAAGAGTACTAGGACAAAAACTAGCTGAGGTTACATCCATGATCATAGTGTTGAATTCAAAACTAGAGCAGAGTTAGAGCAGACTCATATTGCAGATAGAAGAGAAACTAGCCTTGAAATCAAGAAGGTATTGCAGAAAAGGAACTTAATGACTCAGTTGGAGACTAAGTGTCAAGCTCTGGAAAATGTTGTCCAGAGATTTCATACTAAATTAAATTTTCTAAGTCAAAGAGGATTGACAAGGTTAGTTAGTACCCAATAATAGATTAATTAGCTTGGAATATTACTGTGAGAAGCTTTACACGATTGCAACATATACATCCAAGTTTGCAGGTATTAAAGGACATGTCGCAGGTAAAGCTTTCATTGAAGCCTTGGAGTTTGATTTAACTATCAAACATGAAATCAAGCACATTTTCATCAACAAGCCAACTTTCGAGAAATATACTGAAGTAGATGAAGTATATAGAAAGCTAATAAATATTTTTATACAAAATGATGAAAGGTGGGATCAGTTATGTGATATTATCAAGTAAAATACTTTATCTCCAATAGGTAGACAACAAGACAACATTTTTGGGGCCAAGTCATCAATCATTTCCTCAAATATAGTGCCAACAACCTCAATAGTTTAAGCACTCCTACATTTTTGTACTATTTTTGTAATTAGTTAGATGTTTCTAGAATCCAACATTTTTATATAAATAAGTAGCAATTCTATGTATTAAGGGTTGAACCCTTGGATGAGATTTCTAAAGCAGAATTGTATCAGACTGAAATTGCTTCACATTAATGAAAGGATTATGTATTTGCTTCAAACAACTTGTCATTTTGTGAGTTTGTCTTATGCTTTCACTTCATTTTTCTATTCTACATGTATTTAATTTTTTATGAATAAAATTGGGTAAGAGAAAACTAAATATCATTCTATCTTAAATCCCCTATGAAGTTATAATCTATTTTAGAGATTATTTTATTGGACTACTTGTCTTTATAAGCTCCTATATATTTATAAAAGTTCAACCATATTCATAAGATTAAATATATTTTGTTGGGCTATAAAAATTGTTTACTTGCATGCTTTGTTATGATTAACTTAAAAACCAGTCTGAATATTTAGGAAATTATAATCTCTTACATTTCTTCCTTTCCACACACTTTTAAATCAAATTATTGTTCAGATGTAAAGGATCTGCCCTTTCTTAATATTTAGTATTAAAAAGGTTTAAACACTTGCCTTAATAAGATCATAACACTGGTCATCCAAAAAACTTTCAAAACAATAAAACATTTTAGATGCTTTTGCATAATTAATTAAACTAGAATTATCTCAAAGGATAACATTTACATTATGGGGAAAAAACATCTTGTGAAAGACAAAGGATGTGACAACTGGTATGGCATAGGTGTAACTACAACCCAACAATATTTTATGATATAAAGGGGAATGAATGATTTTGATATCAATCAAGACTATCTTGCCAGAAACAGTAATGGGGAAGTTGCGATATAGACTGAGGCACTGCGAGACATGACCATTCTAAGCATGAAGAGTGATAGTAGATGGTGACAAGTTAGGGGAGATGAGTTGATTTTGACACTAGTAGCCTTCACATATGTGGAGGTGCCTTTGTCTATTATAAATCGCTGAATAGTGGCATTTTTTTATGGATATTGGTATCTGAAAGGAAACTGATGAAGGCAAGGGGGGATGTTCTACTTTTTCAACATCAAATACAATCAAAATATTTTCAGATGGATCCAAAATTCACAAACCAAATAGTAAATCTCTCAATTGGGATGGCCACATTTGGAGGAATTCTAGCATTGACATGGAAAAAGGAGACTGCGCCAAGTCATCTACTATGCTATAGGTAAAGGCGGCCTCAGACAACACAACATTTCAATGTAATGGACATTTGGGGATCTTTGGGGAAACCTCTACCTTAGGTTGAGGTATATATAAGGTACTGTTTGATGACAATAGGGGATTAGTGGATACTTTGGGTTGTGAATTAGTCTCTGACTTCATAGGAGCTTTGTCATATTGGCACAACCGAGTCTTGAGGTTGACGTGTTCAGTGTTGATTTTTTCAAAATTCATCATAATAATTTGGTAATTGCTTTGTCCAGATTCTGAAGGTTGAGGGGCTACAATACTTTGTATGGGTTCGACATCCACATATCCTTGATGAGGAAAAGGTTTGGTAAGAAAAGTTGGTTGTGGTGAAGCAGGAGGGGGTAGAGGTGGAGAAATAGGCTAAGATCCTCTAGAGGTAGTTTCTTGAGCTTCCCTACCTGATGCATTTGAGGTAAAAAGGGAAATTCATGAGTGTAATGGAAACTAACTCTACAATAGGCATAAGGTTTATTAGTTCTAAGAGCCTTGTTTTGTGTGGGTTGTCTTCTCTATTGATGGGTTGCGAGATTAGGTTGGTCACCTTAAGGGGCATTAGGTTATTGACCTTGATTGCCATGGTTACCTTGATATTGTTGATTCTGGTTACCCTTCCCCTTATTCCTTCTATTGGGGTTTTTGGGATTGGTAGTACCCTTTTGAGCATATACTTGATTCTATGGAGGTGGTTGTTGTTGTGGCAAAGGGGGGGGGACATGGGAGATTGAGGCATTGCTACTGGTGGGGTTGGAGTGTTAGGAGGTTTATAAGGATAGTAATGTGACACAACAACATTTTGGTAACCATGTTGAGCAACAAATAACCCCGACATGAGTGGATGCAGATGGGTATATGTATATGACATTCTTGTACCTTGGTAAGAGTTGACATGTGAAAGATCAAGAGGGGGGTAAGTGTAAGAGGAACTAGTCCCCCCCTAGGGTGGACCATAAATCATGTGAGGTTGAGGATATGGTGGTGGTTAAGGGTGGGAAAGATATTGAATGATACCATCAACAACATGAGATGCCCCTGGTGCATTAGCAACACCATGCTGAGGCATATCAGGAAAGAAAACATAAACATAACCTGACTCGACATATATTAGATAATATTTCAAGGCTATCTAAAGGGATTCTTAGTTATTTTGAGGGAAGTGATTAGAAACATCTTTACCTATGGGGACCAAAAGAGTTCTTAGAAACCAATCCATGTATACATGGTCTTCAAACTTAGGGGATCTACACATTATTATCCTTCTATGCCATTCTTAGACATGGTTAGAAAGTCGAATGGAAGAATTTTGACGAAAAGAGGTCAAAATTTCAATACCTATGTCGTATTCAAGAGGTAACTACAAATATGAAATAAAATATTTGTTGAGAGTCACAAAGGTAGAATGGGAGGCATGTGGTTGGTCCACATACAATTTGGCAGTAACTCCAATTAGGGTGCGTTCAAAGAGAGGAAGATGAATGGAGTCTTCGGTAATGGAATTTAATGAACACCACATCTGGAAAGAGTGAACATGATTAGTGGGGTATTCTCTAGGATTATACTCAATCTTGGTAATGTTGGAAGGTAGCTTGGTAGGCATAGGCGACCGATTGGGGTTGTGGAGAAGAGGATTGTTTATCAGTTGAGTGAAATCACAAAGGCTCAAACTAGCCATATAGGGAATCAAGGGGGGATTAGTGTCGATACCTAAAGAGGTTCTTCCTATTGGGTTACCTTAGTTACCTCCTGGGTTTCCACCACACACATTGGTGCTTGACATGGTGGCGGTACGAGGTTGGGAAGATGTAAAACAAGAGGAAGAAATCAAAGAATCAAAATAATTAGAGTTAGTATGGGGAAAAATGGAGGACTAGGAGGATGAGTTAAAACTCAATGAGAGGGAGTAAGATGTCCTAAAGGAAACTAGGAAAGAAGGCCACAAAGTCTCTGTGAAGAATTCCTAGGGGATGCAATGGTGTTGGCTTATTGGGGCCTAACCCAGGTTCAAAGTTAAGTTAGCCAAACAAATCTCGGTACTACTGGCCCTTTCGGCAACAGTCCACAGAGCGTAGACTGAGGTCTCACCCGAAGTAGTATGGGAGGGTGCTAGAATCAGGTTTCCGCACCCTGGAGATGTCTGATGAGTTCAACTGGTCCGCGGTTTGACACGGTGCACAGGTTGTTTCGTGCACTTTCGCGTACCTCATAGTATGATATACTGTCTTTGTGCAGCCCTACCCAGGGGATGAATGTCGCGCTTTGCATTATTACCCAATACCTTACTAGTGTTCCAATGTTAGTTGATTATCTTAGCCTGCTTCCATGCTTTAAGTTATACTTAACAAAATAAACCATTCATACAGGTGTACATAGTAAATAAATAGTATCTTTCAAAATCATAACAAACATGCATTAACCCAAGAACAGATACACAAAATTATGACAAAAATTCTCTTTATTAATTCCTTCCTTAGTTACAGATTCAACTTGCCTTGTGCACTCAGAAGTGCAACCATGCAGTCTTTAACTGGTTGCGCTTCTACCCAGCAAGTCATGTAATCCGTCGTAGTGATGATGTATCACACACTCGTTTTCCCTGAGGTTTGATAGGTCCTACAAAGTTGATTGCCCACTTTTCGAAGGGCTTCAGCATCATTTGTGGATTCAACGATATCTCATCCCTCCACGATGGTTTACTGGTCCTTTGACATATATTGCAAGCCTTACAGTGTGCTTTTTAATCTTGCTGAAGGGTTGGACACCACAACCCTACCTGGAGAATCTTTTGTGTGGTCACTCATCCTGCAGAGTGTCCTCTTGTAGCACCCCCATGGGCTTCTGCGAGGATCTGACTTCATTCAAATTCAGGTACATACGTTCACAATATCTCATCATTCCCCATTTTGTATAGGTGCCCTGCAATGACAGAAAAATCTACTACATGCACCACCAATTCCTTCTTTGTTGGACAGAGTATTCCTTCGGCTCAGTCCCTATTGTCAGAAAGTGGATTATATCTTCAAAGTGTCCATATGCAACGTGCACAGGAAAGAGTTGTGTGATAGGTAATCCTTCCTCCAAACTAGTGGGTTCCTTGCCCATCTCAATACGCGACAAGTGATCTGGTCCTGCGTTCAGGCGTCCAGACTTTACCATGACCTAAAAGTCATATTCTTGGAACAATAAGAGCCACCTACATATGCACCCCCCAAAAAAAGGCTTATTGACCAAGTATTTTAGCACATAATGGTCTATATACATCTTGAAATGTCCTCCCAATAAATAGCGCCAGAATTTTTGGAGCATGTACACCCCTCATGTTCGATTGTGGAATAGTTCTTTTCCTCTTTGGACAACCTGTGACTTGCGAACACGATAGGGTGATCCAAGCCTCTCCACCTTCTTCTGTTAGAACCACTCCCAGCACTATGCATGATGCATCAACATGGACATGAAACTCCACATCCCATTTTTGGAAGACTAGGATTGGAGCTGAGGCCAATTTCCCCTTTAGGACATCCAAGCTCTTCATGCAATCATCATTCCAGTAGAATGTGAAATCTTTTTTCAATAGTTTCTCCATCGGTGCAGTGATCTAGGCATAGATTTTGATGAACTTCCCGCAGTACCCTATGTGTCCTAAGGTAGCATGCAATTGTTTAACACTTTGCAGTGCTTCCAAATTCAAAATTACTGCAATCTTCATGAGGTCTACCATTAGTCCCTGTTTACAGACCACATATCCTAGTAGGTTCCTAAAGGGAACAAGGAACATACTCTTCTTAAGGATCAGCACAATCTGCTGTCATCGGTAAGTATCCATCATCAAGCGTAAGTTTGCTACATGGTGCTTAACCAATCCAAAGACAATCCAATCATCCAGATAGACCTCCAATAATTTGTGGATATATTCTTTGAAGGCGACAACAACTATGCGTGAAAAGATGGCTGGTGTGTTTTTTAACCCAAATGGCATGATGGTGTATTGAAAGCAGCCCCACTCAGTGGAAAAGGTGGTCTTGCTCCTATCTTCTGGCATGATTTTGATCTGGTGGTATCTTGAGAACCCTTCAGTGAAAGAATATGCTTCTTGTCCATCGACATTTTCTAATACTTCATCTATGAACGGGGTCGGGAATGGGTCGTGTACACAGGCGTCATTCAACTTCCTGAGGTCTATGCATATTCTTATCTTGCCTTTCTGCTTTTTCTCCTACATGACCATAGGGCTTCCCCAGTCAGATTCATCCACCAGCTTGATAATTCTGGCTGCGAGCATTTTTTCTAATTCTGCATAGACCTTTTCCTTGTACTTCGGATTCAAGCAGTAAGGTCTCTACTGAACCAACTTTGCATTGGGTTTTAGGGTGATCTTCATCATCCCTAAATCACCAACAATCCCCTTTATGTCTGTAATCTTGGTTAGGAATAAGTCTTGGTACTTGTGGATTAACTCAACGACCTTATCCACCGTGGCATCATTCCAATAGCCACTGAGCGTTGCATACTTAGGTTTGTCCTCCCTCCCAATGTTTACTTGCTTCATTTTTATCAGTGCGATGATGTCAGGATCTTCAATCAATGGTCCTTGAACCTTGCGATAGCCTTCCATCTCTGGAATGTTAATTTTTTCGTGGATATTCATCATCCTCCTCAATATTTACATTGTTACACTCCAATGCGCAGTGCAGTTGGGTCACCCATTCCGGCTGAAGCACTTCCGTTGGCTCCTGATGTATTTTGAAGATAACTACTTTTACTGCTTGTAGTGCATCATCAATAGTATCCCACCAGCAATCCTCAAACATGAAGGTTAACAAGAATCCTTCGCACAAGATATCCCATTCACTCATGCCATTGAAGAGCTCCATCTCAATATACCAATTCATGGGTATGCTATCTAGGGTATGGTAGAACAAGTGCACCCACTCAGGTTATGGCTCTTCCCCGTAGACCTTGGTCCATTTCGCGAGGTGTGCACGTGGATCGTCACGTCCGTTATACTTGTCTACTAGCTGCATCTGAGGCATCCCAAACCACATGGGCATCATCCTTCTGCATTCACACCAGTCCTCAAAACTTCTTTGATGTGTACCCCACCATGTTGTGGGCATAGCGCGTAGTACCCATTTTAGAGCATCGAAACACTGTTGTTTCGATACTTCTCTTTCAAATTTGTTCAGGAAATGATCCACCTCGCTCAACCCATCATAGAAGGGTAGATCTCTTACCTCTATTTCCACACAATGTAGTGACCTTGTCATCATGTTACAGTTGAGCATGGTTACCTCATGTAGCTGGTTCTGCTATCATTCTATTTCCTCGTCTAAATGTGAGGTGTAGGAGATTTCGCACTCCCATGAGAGTTTGCCATTGACTGTTGGATTCACCCAGTCCTACTCCTATGAGGTTATCTTGTAGATACAGTCTAGATCAACATCTTATTGGGGAAAACAATGGAACCATTCATTGGCTTATTGGGGCCTGACCCAGGTTCAAAGTTAAGTTAGCCAAACAAATCCTCGTAATAGTGGCCCTTTTGGCAATAGTTCACGGAGCACGGACTAAGATCTCACCTGAAGTAGTATGATAGGGTGCTAGAACTAGGTTTCCGCACCCTGGAGATGTTTGATGAGTTCATCTAGTCCGTGGTTTGACCCGGCGTATAGGTTGCTTCACGTAATTTCTCGTACCTTGCAGCCTGATATACTATCTTTGCGCAGCCATACCCAGGGGCTGAACATCGTACTCTACATTATTATCCAAGACCTTACTGGTATTCCAATTTTAGTTAATTATCTTAGCCTACTTGTGTGCTTTAAGTTATACTTAGCAACATAAACCATTCATACAGGTGCGCACAGTAAATAAATAGTATCTTTGCAAATCATAACAAACATGCATTAACCCAAGAACAGATACACAAAATTATTACAAAACTTCTCTTTATTAATTCCTTCCTTGATTATAGACTCGACTCACCCTGCACACTCAGCTGCAGTGCACTCAATTGCGGACTACTAGGTCTCTGTGCATTGAGCTACAAAGCCTACTCCTACTCTAGGACCCAAGGACACACTTCAACTTTTGACTCAATTACTTAGACTTGTTCCTCTACTTCTCCTATATTCTCCATCTCTACTTAGAGCCTCACTCTATTTATACAATCCCATGGTCTGTGGACCATGGTTGGTCTATCCAGTTGACATTACATTACAAGACTAGGGCGGGCAACCCTGTGACTCTACCATACTTTCGCCCCTCGTGCCCACAATTCGCAGAGCTTTACAACAAGATTCATCAAAACTTAGGCTTTGAGCCCCAAAACATGCCTTGGGGGGATTTCATGCCTAACAAATGGTGTAAAAACAAATATGACTCACGAGGCTAAAGGGTGATGACAGGAAAAAGAGTAACAAATAATAAGAAAACACTAGTGCAATGGTGCAAGCATAAACTAACTATAATGATATGCTACTCTAATTCAAGAAAACATGGCCTATCAAAGAAAAAATGACCTCTAGCCTAAAGGTGATCTAAATCCTCAAACAAGCCCTAATTCTATTGTCTCAGATGGCCTTCCAAGTGACTTCTTAATTGAAAAAATATGATCCACGACCAATAACTTGCCCACAACCAATCTTATAGGGTGCTTTCCTAAGATTGGCCACTAAAGTTACGTTTTTCCGATGGGGGTGGTCGAGTATTGAACTTCTTGGTGATCAACAATGGCATAGAATTCCCTACCATAGGTTCGGTAGCATCCAAGAGTAGCACTTGCATCATGATCTAGCCTAAATCTCTCGGAATCGAGTTTCTAACACACTCCAACTTTGGACTGTGGGATGGTGAATGATTTTAAGCTCCCTAATATGTGAACTTTTTATGTCTCATTGTAAGAAATCATTTGGTTTTGTTGGAATCCTATCCCACTAATCCTACACCTAACTAAAAAGATTGTTTTGGCCCTATTTCCCAAGTGGGATTAATCTAGGTGATGTGGATTAAGCAATTTTTTATAATGTGATGTGATGCTAGAAATAAAGTGTTGAAAATCGTAAATAATGTTGAAAATGGATAGTAAAATAAGAAGCAAACTCAAGCACACAACCTCCCATAGAAGAAGGAAATCAAGAAGCTAATAAATTGAAGGCAAACAAGAAACTCAAAGACACAAAAAATGGGCAAAATATCTAATGTCTAACGAACTAGGATCTAGAGGTAAAAGGTTGCTAAGAATGGAGTATAAAACCAACAAAAACATAGGTGAAAATGTTGGAAAGAAAACATGCAAGAAGCTACAAAATAAAGGATAAAAGATGGCATCCTGAGGGGGAAAGGAAAAAAAGAATCTAAAGGGAGTAGTGCCTTAAAAACCTGTCTAAAAAGGATGCAATATAATAGACAAAACCCTAGAAATCAGTGGCTGGAAATGCTGCAAACTAGACTCCTCAACTCAACAATACTCTTCCTAAATTATGGAGGTGTACTCTAAACCTTATGGGGTTTTTTGCTTCTTCAATAAGAAACTATTAAGTGTATCTAGGCCTAGGGGTTACTCAGGAAATAAAATAAATCCTTCCTGACACACACATAATAGTCTCGACAAAACTGCAAAAATCTGAATTTTTTTCTTAAAATATTGCAAAGTGCAAAAACCGACTTGAAAAGTTTGTTTGATGCATATTCTCGGCAAAAAAGTGCACTAGTCATAGTTAATGGGCCAAAAAGTGTGCTATTTTCCCTCTTCTCTCACTCAGTATATCTGATCTGTATTGTGTCATCTCCTGCTCGATTGGTACCTATGACCTATGGAAAGATGTGAACCCCAACAAAAATAGAAAATTTTCAAGAAAAAAAAGGAGATCTAAAAACAAAAATTGATAGGGCTAAAAATAGTTGGGAAAAAACTGAAGATATCTGAAACAATAGTCACCAAGGTTTTGAATTACTACAACAGTGGAGTCACCATTTGTTAGTATGAAAATTCTTAATATGTGTATCGAAAATGGTTGAGTTAAGTCACTCGTGACAAGTGACCCTAACAACAAAATAAGGTTATTTACACTTCAAATATGTGATGAAAAATGAAGAAAAACCCTGCAACAATAGATCATATGCAACCAAAAACATATAAAAACAAAGATAAAAGTGTAGCAACCCAATGGATCATATGAATAAGAAACTTTTATTGATAGAAATGATACACCTAGTGAGGAGAACTTATAAACTCAGGTCTATAAATCCCCCTCCATGGGATGGGTCCTTTTGATGTCCTTGTGCTTCAACGACCTCTTTCTCTATTTCAACTTGAAATGGGCAGAAAACAAGAATAGCTTGAACTCAAGTGGGAGATCAAATGTGATGAGATAATAGTGGTGACGATGTGAATGATCAAGGTGAAGAATGCATGGAAAACCCTCTTATTTATAACAAAGTATTGAGCCAAATTAAGAGTTAGAAAATAATCTAATATCATTGACTAAATCAAAATCTAGCCATTGTGAATACTTTATTATATTTCTTGAGAGGGAAAAGATATTCAAAATGGTCAAATATATTTATTTAGAAAGTGGTTGAAGTAATTAATAAATAAAAATTATTTATTAATCACTTTGTGAGAATTAAGAAAAGTGTGAATTTGAAATAATTATTAAATCATGGTTTAACAATTATCTCAAAAATAAAAATAGGAATAACAAAAAAAATTGTTGGCATTATGGCTATTGTGATTTCCTTGATGGAAACCTACTTGATAAGGATGTCAACATGTTGTATCGGCTACAAACACCCTCGAAAATTTTTCCTTTGCTTCATTTTGGATCTTCCCTACCGACCATCTTCAGTAGCATGTCTAGCACTGTCAAGTACATAAGATTCAGAGGTTTTATAGCAGATTGCTAGCCTATGCATGATGTCTTGTTTCATCCCCCTCATAGGTTGTTTCTCCAAACTTGGTCCATCTACAGGTTGAGCAGCTTCCTCAAGAAATTGTGCAATTCTAGAGGGGAACCAACCTTCCCTCCAGAAATTGCGCAATCCTGATTGATAGCCTGCTGGGCTCAAGAATTGCACAATCCTACCTGTCAAGCTTCCCTGGAAAAACTACGCAATCCAACCTAACAGAACTGCTCAGCCCAGAAATTATGCAATCCCTTTGGGATAGCCAACACAATAGCTAGCACAAATTTTGCAAATCCAACTAGGCAACCTATTCCTCTCAGAAAAGTGCAAGGTATGACCCAGGACAGCTGCTCAGCTCAGAAATTGTGAGATGTCGTTAGACAAGCTTCCTTGAGAAAATTGTGAGGTCTGACTCAGGGCTGCCTGTTGGGCTCCGAAATTGTGAATATTGTCCGACATGCTTCCTTGAGAAAACTGCACAGTCTGACCCATGCTAGTTGCTCAGCCCAGAAACTGTATAGATTTTCATTCCATGCTCATAGATCGATGCATGTGCCTTCAGGTTGACCAGTTCCCTCCATGACCAAGAAAAACTAATTTGCATGCATGGACTGCTTCTCCCAACGCAACATGCAAAGGCATCCCTTGATTTAGGGATCTATCTTTAGCAGCTAGAGGTTACATGAAAGGATCATTTCAAAAACCTCCCGTTAAGTGTCGCTTTCCCTAGATTTGTGGCACGCATGTCACAACCTTGATGTTATCAAAACTCATCAACTGGATGTTTTAGAACTCATTCCTCACATCAACCTTACAGCTATGACATCTCACATTGCATCTAGGAATCGTCAACACATTCAACTCAGTTGTTTTGGGGTAGCCTGCTCTTCATGTCTCGCATTGTGTTTCTATCTCTTTTTGTGTTTCACTTCATGTGAGTGTTGTCTCTTTGATTTTAGTGAGTGCTTGCTATCGTTTTTATGTATATTAGCTTATAGAAGCACCATTTCATTTTTCGTTTGCATCTCACTGTTGTCACATGCATGACACTGTTTTTGCATGAATGGTCACCGTTGCAGCGACTGGCTTCACACACATGCATGCTTTCCCGTTTCCTGAATCATGCACTTTTTGTTTCCATGTATGATCATTCACTCTTGCTTTCACTCATCTCAACATGCATTTTGACTTCTCATGTTTTTAGTCACCCGTCGGTTGATCTGGGCTGCCTTGGCTTGGATTGTGCCTTACCCACCTAGCACAACACATTTCTAGAAGCGAAGGCTCTGCCTTCCCTCTAGAAGTTACACAATTTTGCCCTACACTGGCCTCCAGACTTGCATTGCACAATTCTTGGAGGTAGTGTCCTGCTAGCCCCAGAAACTATGCAATGCAGTTTGCTGGTTGCATGTCATTGCTAACTGAAATTGTGCATTGCATAGTTTCAGTCCTCAACAGGCCAAGCTGGATTGTACATTTTGTAGTTCTAGCATTTAGTCAACCTCCCAATAGCTAGGACCATGCCTTGTGTAGTTTTGGTAGTCAAGGTCTCGACTTCTTGGTGGAAATTTGTGCAACCTTCATGATCCGTCACATAGGTATGTTGCAAGTTAGTTCTCAAGTTCATTTTGGTTTTCGATTGATAGATTGGTTGCCATGAGTGTTTCCATGTCTCCAGGTATCACAGGTGTTCATCTCCCTCTCAGTAGCACAAGTGCAATGGTTTCCAGGAGAGTAGAGTCAAAGACACCATTCAAAGCACACTTGGGAATGTAGTCGATTGAGTGTCTATGAACTTGCATACCCACAAAGACATCAAGTTGTTCGTAGACAAGGACATCAATATAAGATGGAAGCATCATCACAGCAAGAAACATCATCAGCAACAGATGAAGGTAGCATACCTGCACTCAACAAATGCAAGAGGAAGGTTGTTGAGAACACAAAGGCGGAACAAAGTTGCAAGCTCAAGCAGATCCACTTGTGATGAAAGCAACTTTGGAGACTGAGGCTATGAGGTGACGAGGCAACATGAAGATCACGTGAAGGTAGAGAATGGAATAAAGAAGGAGTTGCATGTGCTGAAGCAGCAACTCAAGGAAGAATAAGAGCTTCATATACGAGAGAATGAGTTGCAGAAGGAACAGGTACAGAAAGGGGCACAACATGCACAGATGGATGAAACTATGCCCATATAAGTTATAGATCCATCACAACATCTGGCACAGAGCAGATAAGGTGAGTAGTGTTGTTGATCGCATGCAAGGGAATTCAGTAGCATGCATGTCATTGTGCGCACGCATGCGATCCATCCATTTTGCACACTCACCAATGAGAAGACAAGAAGCAAGTCTGATTGGGGGTGAAGATGCAATTTGATAGTTGATGCACATGACCACCAACACAAACTTGAAGATCATCATGGACACTATGCATTAGTGTGTTGCCAGTTCAGTTGTACCCAAAATACCATGCACATTCTATCAGACGAGTTGAATGGAAGAGCCATATCAATGCACCCAGATGCAATGGAGGAAAGAGTTAACTTTAGCAAGATGTCATAGTTGAGTGCACGGACACCATCATGGATCACCAAGCTTGGCATCATCTCACCACGTTCACCATCACAAGGATGTCAAAGAGTTGGTCTCACCACAATGGTCTGAGTGTCAGTGATATCTTGCATGGCTTGCTCAAGCCATTTTGTCTCACACGGGCACATGTGCATTGTAATGTAACGTCTTGTCAAGTGGAAGTTCAAGTGTCGATAGTTGAATGTAACAGTCATAGAGTAGTTGAAGAGTCATGAGGATAGATGAACAGTCTCAAAGGGGAATTTCAAGGGTCACCCCTATAAATAGTCCATCATAACTTATTGTAGAGGCTTTTGGTCAGCCAAGCTTTCAATAGGAATATCTTAGAGAAAGCTTGGATAATTTTGTAATGAGCCTTGGCTTCTCCATTGTACAGAGCTAGTATATCTCTTTGGAGTAGTAGGTGGTTGTGGCTATGACGTTCCGCTGGCAGAACTAGTGGTTCGACATGGATGTATTGTATGAATGGAACTTACACTTATTAATATAACAAATCCAACACATTTCATGCATATGTTGTATTGTATTTCGGCTATCTTGAGTACTCTAAATGATATATGTATTTTTTTTCTTATGCATGCATGTGTAGCTATTTTTGTATATGTATGTATGAATATTTCTGAAATGTGCTATTGATTTAACCATCACTTTAGATTGCTAGCTAACTTGCCTTCCATTTTGTGATGCATCTTTCCTCGTGTGTTCCCTTCTTAACTCCATGGAATCACAGGTTTCCAAGGGGCACACTCACCTCACCCTCCGTGTGTTAGAACCTCTCATGCACCTTCCTTGACTTACTGCATATGTCACACCCTTTCTACCAACAAGGACATCTTACTTACCTTTGTGAAAAATCGTGGTGAAGGCATTACCGTATGACCCACTTCTTAGACTCCTACACCAAACAGTATGACGTCTAATTGTGATTTCTTACCAGGGATATCGCCTTACATGTTGATGGGTCTAGTATGGTCAACATTTTGGTGCTAGAAGGAGGGCAGCCAGTTGTATATGGATGAACATCCTCTCACACTCATTCATCAACCATCTGGTCAAGGCAGTAACTCACACTCCCTCTCACCTACGTGTGACTCTGTAGTTGGTTACTCCTCACCACCCAAGATTGAACACAAGATTCTATATCAACACCTTCACTCCATGCATCCCATCACTCGCCAATTCGCAAAAGCAGTCAGATTGATCCCATGCATACAACATCTTCCATATGCATCAAGGAAGCCAAAAGAGACTCCCACAGGAGTTGTTGTATCATTGGTGGAAGAAGCAGTCCTTGCCACAATTGAAGGTCTAACAAAAGCTATTGAAGATGGAGAGGAACCTCCGGTCTTCTAGCAAGGTGAACAAGGCACTCTTGTGATCTTGGGATCAAACTCTAGTATAAGAGGCAGTGGAGGAGGCGAAGGTAGAGATGAACCAATGAACTCAGAGTCAAAACCATCGGATTCTGAAAGAGAGGAGGAGGACAATGAAGAAGAAGAAATGGCTGGCCCAAATCATGAATGGATGACTCAAGGACCATTGGCTCTCCTGTATGTTTTGCACAAGATGTCGAAGAGAATGGAGAGAATGAACATCAAGTTCAACCCTGACAGCATAGTGAAGGCAGAAGAGCACTTGGACAACTTCTACTTATAGTTGCAGACCCTTGACGTTCAGTATGACGAAGTAGCATGTAGATTGTTCCCATGTGCCTTGGACAGTCATGCAACTACATTGTATGACAGCCTGCCACCAAACTCTATAGAGATCTTGGGTGCATTCAATCTCATGTTCCTTGAAAAGTTTGCTCATGAAAAGACCCCAGCCATGCTACTCAGAGAATTGGGAAGCCTCAAGATGGAGGCAAAAGAGAAGGTGAAAGACTTCAATCAGAGGTTTACGTGCATATTGAACAAGTTTGAAGTAGACACTAAACCTCATCAGTCCATCACAGTTTATTACTACACATCCACACTGCCAATCAACATTGCATAGTTCATCAAGCGAGCTGCAAAACCAACACTTTTAGAAAATACGAAGAGGCTATTGTTGTTGAAAAGGACTTGCATGAAATTGGAGTCATCAAGGATGAAAAATCAGTAAAGGACTCCAAGGATGCGAGTAGGAGGTCCCAAGCAATGGAAAGAAACGGTAGAGAAAAGGAAGCAACTGATATTGAGACCCTCACTTGCCTTGTCAAGAACTTGACTATGGAAGTGTCCGAGATCAAACAATAGAAAACATACACATTTGCAAGCAACCATCTACCTAGACAAAGACCAGAAAGAATCTCATCAAGTAGCAACCGGTTCGCTTCCAATACTACACAGAAGCCTATGTTCCAGGTCGAACAGTGTGCAGATCCTAAATTATATTCTTTCCATGAAGAACATCATTCCGAGAAATCTTGTTCAAATCGAAAGTGATTCACAAGATCTTTCTGCAGTCATACACTCGATGTGGAAAATAATATGTAGGAGCAACCATAAGACATCGATGATGATGAAGAGGTTGCACCTGATGAGCCATCAGGCTCTGGGCATGTGGTGAACACGTATCAGTGCTCGTGAACGATGTCAAAGATGAATACCAAGAAGCATCCCAAAAATAAAATTGACCGTTACAATATTAGGAGTAAAGGGGCTCCCCCCACACTTGGGGAAATGCAAGAGAAGATGAGATTGCTGATGAGGAAGACTGATCCACCAGCCCCCCCAAAGTAGAAAACACAAAACAAGTCCAGGAAGAAAATGGTGGACAAGAGTACATCCATAAGTAGCAAGTTGCAAAACACCCCACTGGACAACACGAACATCCATCCTACCCTAGACACCTGGGTAAGTCTATCACCTCTGGGCTACAAAATTGTTGATGAAATGAAGAAAAATTGAGTGAACATCAGTTTCTTCGAGTTAGCTAAGATCCAGAGTTAGTGAGATATCCTGCTACACACATTGGGATAGACAACAATGGACAGCGCAACCTCTACCATCAAGGGAGTAAACACACCTCCCATATCACTTTCCACTATGCTCAATACACTCCAGATGGAAGAAGTGAACTTAGGTTGCCCTCCATTCCTGCTATCTTTTGAAATTTTCAATTTCAATGTTCACAACTGCTTGGTTGATTCTGACACGGCAGCTAATGTCATGCTGCACTCCATTTCAAAGAAGATCAATGCACAATGGAGCAAGACGTCTGCGCAAATCATCCAACTTGATCGAACGTCAGTGCCAATCATTGGTGAACTCCGAGACATGATCATCCATCTATCTCATGATGGTCGAGTCCAACAATGCATTAACATAGTGGTTGTGGACATACAGGAAGCATAGGGTCTACTACTCAATAGAGATTGGTCCAGTAAGCTAAATGGATATTTTGCTACAAACTAGTCTCACATGTGGCTTTCGTAAAAGGGAAAGTACAACCAAATCTGGGTGTTGTCTGAGAGGTACATGAAGCATAATGTCACTCCCCTCAATGGAAAGAATGAACCATTGGCCTTCGCATATCTCATGTTTGGAAACTGCCTCCTTGAAATAGCATTGGGGTGTTATCCTGCACGACCAACTCCAACCCCACCAGACACATAGTTGGGACTACATCCTTCCCCAACTGATGGTAATGAAACTTATACAGTACATTGTACCAATAGTAGCAGTAGTAGCAGCAATAGTAGTATCAGTAGTACTAGCACATCAAGTGGTCCGTGTACAGATAAGTTGTGGACCATGTACTTTGATGGATCAAAGACAAAGGACAGCTCAAGAGCTGAGTGTGTCTTGATCGAACCTTACAATAGGATGCATCTAGTTTCAAGTTGCTTGGAGTTCGAGAGCACAAATAAAGTTGTTGAGTATGAAGCACTCGTGTTAGGCTTGCAGAAAGCCATCAACCTAAACATGGTAGCACTCAAAGTGGTAGGTGATTCATAGATAGTGGTATGGAAGGTACGTAACACCATTCACTGTTTATGATCACATCTCAAAAGTTACCAGCAAGAGGTATGGCAACTAATCTCAAATTTCCAAGCATTTAATATCATTGTTGTACCATGTACGTGTAATGTAGCTACCAATGCACTCGAAAATGCAGCTTCGAGAATGTCACCGATTAGGGATAGATTTACTATTGAGAATTTGTACAAACCATCTATCCTCGACAACATAACTAACTTATGCATATTTAATGATTATCAATAGATACTGCATCTCATGGCCAACGCTAACATCTTTATAGATGTGTTGATAGATGATGATGAGCACGAGCACTCTCTGTAAGCTAAATATGGTAATAGGGAAAGCCACCTTATCAAAAAGGGTGTGACAAGATTGAAAAATATTTATGAATTGGAAGAGTGTTTTCAAGGGCCAAGGAACAACAAGACCCATAGTTCCACCACGAGGCACGAACTGATTAATGTAGGAACAAAACAATATCCAAAGCTTGTCAATCTTGGTACATGTTTTACACAACAAGAGTGGAAGACCTTTATCCGCTTGTTAAAATAGTACCAAGATGTGTTCGGATGGACATATGACAATCTGAAAACTTATGACATGCGTATCATCCAACATATCATCTCGATTAAAGAAGGGGTCAAGCCATATCAACAGAAGTTGAGGAAATTACATCCGTCGCTTGAACCCCTCATAGAGAAAGATCTTATCAAGATGTTGGATGCATGAATCATATACAAAGTTCATCATTCCACATGGGTTTCATATCTTGTTCCTTTATGTAAGAAGTTCGGGGAAATCTACTTGTGTGTCGATTTCTGGAACTGCACCTCGAATAAAGACAACTACCCCGTGCCATCTATGGATCACATTTTGCAAACAATATTTGGGGCATAGATGTTTTCTCTTCTTGATAGTTTCTCGGGATACAATCAGGGTCTGGAAGCAGAACCTGACAGACTCAAAACTACTTTCCACACCAAGTGGGGTACATTCGCTTACAGACGAATGCCTTTTGGGCTTGTAAATGCAGGCACAACATTTCAGTGTGCGATGGACATCGCTTTTCATGGACTCATCAAATTGAGAATAGTGGTATACCTCAATGATGTGACTATGTTCTCAAGAAAACGAGAGGACCACATACACCATCTGAAGAAATTTTTTGAGCGATGCCAAAGATATGGGATTTCCTTGAATCCCAAAAAGAGCATATTCGTAGTGTTAGAGGGGAACCTCCTCAGACACATTGTTGCCACAAGCGGGATCAAGGTGGATGTAGTCCAGGTCTAGACTATTACACAGATCCCTTACCTAGCCAACAAGAAAGCTATGCAGTCCTTCTTGGGAAAGATAAACTTCCTCTGGAAGTTCATCTTGGATTATGTGCAGATAGTTAAGCCCATGCAGGACATGATCAAGAAATATGCAGTCTATAGCTGAGGTAAGAGGGAAAAGTATGCATTCTTCTAGATCAAGTAGGCCACTGCAGAAGCACCTACACTGTACAACCCAAACTTCAAGAAGTATTTCCTAGTATACACCTTTGCCTACGATAACTCACTAGTTGCAATACTCACTCAAAAGGATGAGATGAATGATGAATGCCCAATATCCTTCATGAGCACAAGCATGCAAGGACCAGAACTCAAATAACCTGCCATTGAAAAGAAACCTTATGCAGTTTACAAGGCAGTGAAACACGTCAGGCCCTACTTGCTAAAGAACCACTGCATAGTCTTCGTCCCTCACCCAGCAGTGTGCACATTGCTTGTACAACAAGAATTGGGTGAACGATGTGCAAATTCGATGACAGGCTTGCAAGAGTATGATCTTGAATTCAAGACATTTCACACGATCAAAGGACATGGGCTCTACACACTTGTAGCTGAAGTCATACATGCTTCAGAGAGCGAAGAAGAACTCACCGGTTGGGAGCATGAAATTGAGATGTATGATATAAGGCGAGCAACACCGATTGAAGACTGAATCTCTTGGTATGCAGATGTGCACCAGTACCTTGAGCACGGAAATGTACCCTCTCACTTTTCCATCAGACATAAGAGGGAATTGTGCCTTAAAGCCTTAGCATATCAGTCAGTGCATAGAGTGTTTTACAAAAAGCACAGTAATCGATTTTTGCTAAGGTTCCTAGAGGCACATGAATCAAAGAAGGTACTTTAAGGTCTGCATGATGGACCCATCAGGGGTCACTTCGCAGGAAACACCATTGTGCACAAAGTTATGCGAGCTCGTTTTTACTAGCCCACATTATTTAAGGATGCACATGCTTATGCCCATAAGTGCCTAGTCTATCACTGATTCACGAACAGAACATGACGATCACCAGCCCCACTGCACCCTATTACAGTGACTGAACCATTCCAACAGTGGGGCCTGGACATCATTGGGGAAATCTTCCCACATTCGTCAAAGAAACACCGCTACATCCTAAGATAAACTGACTACTTCACATGATGGACAAAAGAAATTCTGCTCAAACAAATGAACGACCATGAGGTCATTAGCTTCCTCCAGCAGAACATCATCTCATGCTTCAACATTTTGGTATCATTTGTTTTTGATAATGCAACGTACTTCTCGTGCTTAAAATTCTATGATTTTTCATTACTGAATAGTATTGTGTTAAATCATTCATCTAGCTATTACCCACAAGGAAATGGTCTAGTAGAATCAACGAATAAAAACCTCATCCATATAATCAAGAAGATTGTTTTCTATGAGTATCGTTACTGGCATGATGCCTTAACAAATGCATTATGGGCTGACTATGTGACACCCAAGCCTTCTCTAAATACCTCACTATACTTCCTGGTCTATGGAAAGGAAGCCATCCTTCCACCAAATATCTACTTGCTTGCACTTCAAATTTCCCAAGAATCCCAAGGCAAGCCTTACCAGCTAGTTCATCGTAGGATGGATGGTCTCCATAAGCTTCAGGAAGAAAGGATGAAAGCAAAATAAAAATTCACACTCCACCAAAACTGTATCAAAATATGGTTCGATAAAAAGTCTGCAGGGAAAGCTAACTTTGATGTTGGTGACTTGGTCTTGAAATGGGATAAGCCCCATGAAGACAAGGGAAAACATACGAAGTTCCAGTCCCTATGGATTGGTCCATATACAGTCCACAAGAAGCTTTTCCCACACACATATCATCTGAAATCATTTGATGGGAAGATTGACAACCTTCCTGTCAACAACCAAGATCTCAAGCATTATTTTCAATACGTTGGGCCGCGCCTCATGCCATGTACATATTTGGCTTACTGCTTGTTGTTTTCATCTTGTTTTCTTTGCTTACTCTATTTTTGTTTACCTTGTTTGTTATTCTTACTATTTTTGTTTATGTTTGTTTTGTTAGCTTGATATATTAATATTTTTGTTTCCGGAAATAAGTGTTGCCAACTACTACGTTCTAGATTTTGAATAGAGTATGTGGTTGAAATTGAAGAGACTTGTGACACTGCAGCACTTGGCCAATCTTGTGTCTATCTTCTCTATGCTTGGTTATAACCTCCGGCCGATGAAGTCCTGACAGAAAATACGAACCATCTACAAGCGAATATTTGGTCCAACCATGAACCTGTGTCCACACTGGGAATCCCCATGCCTATACTCGGTCTTTTTCTTTGTGTGTTCAACCTCATCCAACTAGTAGAAATGGAGAAGGGGAAAATATAAACGAGAAAACCTATGTCAGAGGTCTTACATGCTTCTCTGAAGGAACAACCTCTTCTACTCTTAATAAGTCGGGATCCCTCTTTTTCCCCAAAAGTAAATAAGTGCCTATGCACAGTCCTCTTGGAAAATATGAAGGAAAAAGAAGAGAAAGGCTTCCTACACAAAGAGGTGAAGCATGCAACTCCACCAAGGTACTGACCAGGCTCACTGGCAGTGGAGAAATGTATGTGTTCCTGCGTGACTCCACTGGGGTACTGTCCAGGCTTTCTGGAAGTGGAGCAACGCCAGAGATGAAAACCTATACTCCAAAAATTTTCAACTCATGAGCTAAACTACCCTTTCCAGTTCAAAACATTGTGATCAAGCTAAAATTTTTATTATGTTTGACTAAATCAGCAAAAGGCGAACCATGTATGTCCATGGGGTAAGTGGGGAAGCCGGAGTAACCCGCACAACAATTCAATACTCCCCAAGAGACCAAGGCCATGTGATATCAATGAACCAAAACAAAGAAGCTAGAGTTCTACTAGTGTGTTGCCAAGTGTTGTAGCAACTACAACTACCCTCAAAAAATTTTCCTTAGCTTCATTTTGTAGCCTCCCTACCAACCATCTTCAGCAGCATGTCTTGCACTATCAAGTATACAAGCCTCAACGGTTTTCTAGTAGATTTCCAACTTGTTCATAACGGCTTGTTGCATCCCCCTCACAGGTTGTGTCTCTGTACTTGGTCCAGCTATAGGCTGAGCAGATCCCTCAAGAAATTGTGCAATTTTGGAGAGGAACTAGCCTTCCCTCCAAAAATTGCACAATCCTTACTGACAGCCTACTGGGATCCAGAATTCCACAATCCTATCTGTCAACCTTCACTAGAAAAATTGTGAAATCCAGCCCAACAGGACTGCTCAATCGAGAAATTTCTCAATTTCTGGGTTGAGCAACTAACTATTGCCCAGAATTGCAATTTCTGGGCTAAGCATTCTTGCTGGGCTAGATCGCGTAGTTTTTCTAGTGAAGGTTGACACAAAGGATTGTGCAATTCTGGAGCCTAGCAGGCTGTCAGTTAGGATTGCGTAATTTTTGGAGGGAAGGCTGGTTCCCCTCCAAAATTGCACAATTTCTTGAGGGAGCTACTTAGCCTGCATCTAGACCAAGTCCAGAGAAACATCCTATTAGGGGGATGCAACATGCCATCATGCAAAGGCTAGCAATATGATAGAAAACCACTGAAGCTTGTGTACTTGATAGTGCAACACATGTTGGTGAAGATGGTCTGTAGGGAGGCTCTGAAATGAAGCTAAGACCAAATTTTGGAGGGTGGTTGTAGCTGCTACAACACTTGGTGACACACTGGTAAAACTTCAACTCTATGAATGAACCTTGTTCGTGAAAAGCAAGTCCAACACCTCCAGAAGTATTGTTCATTTCTCTGGTCATCTTGGTTTCCAGACTTTCTTGATTGTAGGATGTAACATCTACTAATCCCTTGGTTGGTCGACACACATTCCAAGCCAAGGAAAAATATTTGTTGCAATTATGGTTGAGGGGTATGTTGATGCAGAAGTAGTATAGTCATCAGAGTTTTAGTTTCATATCTGGTGCTTCTCGCCTACCAGCAGGCCTTGATAGTACCCTAGTAGAGTCAAAAGAAACACAAGCATTGCTTCACTGCCATTGAGCCTGGCCAATTACCTTCCAGCTGGTCAAATAGAGGATTTGACCATTAGCCACCTCGGGAATCATTCCCCTCAAAAATTGTGCAGAGGCTGCAAATCTTGCCCGCTGCTCTGGCTGGGAAAATTGCACAGACAGGCCGGATAGACACCTTGTGCCCATCGCTATCTACCTCAAAAATTGTGCAGTTTTTCCAGAAAGTCCTCTTGACAGTTGACTGACTGCTCATTTAGAAAATTGCATAGTTTTTATGAGCAAGCCCTCTATTTCTCAGTAATTAGCTCAGCTCAAAAATTGCGTAGAGATGATCAGCAGGCTGACCTCCCAGCCTCAGTACAGTTTCTCTCGCTAACAGCTCCTAGCAGTAGACTGCTAGTTCCCTCCAAGAATTGCTCAGTTTCTGCTGCCAAAGCTCCTAGAAGCTATCTGCCTATTCCCCTTGTGAATTGTGCATTTTTTGCTGCCAATGACCCAATAGCCAGCTACCAGTTCCCTCCAAGAATTGTGTAGTTTTGGCTACCAGGTTCCCAACTAGTTCCTCCAAAAAACTATGCAATTTCTACCTACTAATCCTCCATGCAGCCCGGCTTGTTCCTCCAAAAAATTGTGCAAATTCTCTTGTCAAGCCCTGCTGCCTGCTCATTTCAGAAAATGTGTAGATTCTATCTGCCTTGCCTTCTTGCAACCTAGACTATCCCTCCCAAAATTTGCACAGTTTTTCCTTGTAGCTGAGCCAGACCTCGTGGACAGTCATTGTCGACTCAGTTTTCCCATCTTCATCACCTAGTGACTCTTGCATAGTTTTCATCAGCAGTTCCCAGAGCCATCATCCCACCTCACAACCTTGTTGTCTCTCCCAGTCACCTGCATCCAAAATGATCATGTCTCATGCTAGACTAGTAGGTTTTTGGATTTGATGTCATCTCGTCATGAGTGACTACAGATATAGGTACACCAACAAACATGGCATGATGATGAATGGGATGAACAAAGGGAGCACATGCAGAAGAGCAGGTTCACCAACAGACGAATGAATGATGCATGCAAAGAGATGTGGTCACGAAAGGATGATCATGCAAAGAGGTGTTAGAAGATGAACGGATGACCAAACATGCAAGATGTGCTCATGGACAGACGAACGAACAAACATGCACCTTTTGTAAATAGACGAGCCTGTCAAGCCTTCTAACATACAAGCAAGAAGAAATGTTCCAAAGCAACATCAAGCGAACCAATGACCATCAAAGACTCCACGCACTTTTCCATGCGGAGGTGAAGCTGTAACACACCATGAAGACATCCATCACCTAGTAGCACTAGAGATTAACATGCACTCTAGCAGCAACAATAATGTATCTGCATTGTCATGTCGAGTTGTGTCATGAGTCCTGTTGTCCACATCTCTACTTTGGGCCATGTTGTGAATCAATGTAATGTAACATGGAAGTCCAAGAGACCCACTTTTTGTACAAAGAGTCATGTAAAGTTGAAAATTCATGGAAGTCAAAGAGTCATGAGGGTGGTCGAACAACCACAAGGGTTAGTTTCACCCTTGGCTATAAGTAAGCCCTCATTTGTACAAGAAAAGGACTTTTCACCTTAGCTCCTCCCACATAAATAAGATATTTTGTAATATTTTCTTTGAGGAGTAAGTAGAGACTCCAATGCCTTGCACACAAGGTTAGTGATGTATGGTGTAATGATGTGTCTTGGAAATTTTGCTTAATTCAGAAGCCTGTTAACAAGCCATCATGTTTTCAGACATGTATTGTAACTGTTATAAGAATAATCTTGAACACATGTAATGCTTGTTGCTTTAACCTATGTTGAACACATGAACTCATTTCACTTGTTGTAGTACATAATACGTTTATGAAAATGTGTTTTATATGCTGTTAACGCTATCTCACCCATGGTGGCTAGCTCCCCAAACACAAGACAAACTTTTCACATAAACATGTTGTAAAACCGGTTGCACTCGTGCAGACTCATCCGCTGAGTGTTGTATGTTTTATCTTCCCTTGTGTGTTGTGACTTCCACATCCATGTGGATTACTCCTCTAGAAGCTATGCACATCCTATTGTGTTGTTTGTTCCTAGCAGATTTGGAGATTCCTCCCAACCAACTTGGGACTCATTCTCACCCTCTCCCTCTACAATGAAAGAACCATTAACACAAGTAACACTAGCAATCACTAAGCATGAAAACCTCACTTCTCAAAGAAAAAGAAGACAACTCTCCTATGCTAACAAGTAGGAGTTGAGGAAAATCCTTAAGACAATGGAAACCGAGCCATCATACCAGATGGGAATCCCACACTAAACGATGTGAGGTTTAGTTGGGACTTCATAATGGGGTGATCCCCTGAATGTTGGCAGGTCCAGCACCATCAACATAACTTTACAATAATATGATGTTTATACCGAGTGATATAGATGCCACAACTGGTATGAATAAAGAAAGGACAATTCAGTGACAAATGGATCATAAAGACAAAGTTTGAGAAAGTATACGCTAGTCTTGTGAAGCAAGGTCATGTACATACACAGGTATTGAGAAGAAAAATCACGAACATAATCCGCACCATGGTAATTTGAATACCAGGGGTCTTTACCATGGTATTGGCCCATAATAATGGGTGCGTCAATGGTAATTTGATCCCATAAAAGAATATTTATAGCATAACCAAGGTATTTACCTAAGGTATTGGCTAAAGAAAATACTATATAAAGAGATGTAGATCAAGGTGTTGGGTGTGCAAGTATTGGGTTTTCTATGAATAATTTGATCTTAAACAAGTGTGCACCACCAAGAAAGAAGAAGACTTAGATATGAAATATCTTAAATATGTTCACATATATGCTTGATTGATTTACTTGTTGAAAATGTCTAAGTAGCTAATATTAATGAAACTATGGTACTGTGATCTAAATGATTTATTCATAGGTTTGTACTATTGACAGTAAAGGTTACAGAAAGTGTAATTGTGCTTGTAGTGAAAGCTTTATAGATATGTATGCAGGTGTGTTTAGGAATAGTCACGTACACATGTGCATTTGTCTCTGTAGAGTTGCGTATATTTCTTGCAAAATAATTTGTGCATATATGTATGTAGGTATTTTGAATTATAAGGGTATACATATGTGGAACAACTTTAGGGAAGTCACATATATATTCTATGGTTTTGCAACATGACTTATTTATGATATTTAATCATTTCTGTCCTATTTTTTGTTGTCTGTCGATGATGTCTATATCATGATAATCTGTGTTTGATAGTATTGGTTGGGTTGAGTTGCCTATGAATGTGGATTAGTGACGATGCTACAATATGGTGATCTATGTTTGATTTAGTAATCTATTACTAGTTCAAGCGATCTGTGACTAATAAATTATCTATATATGATTTAGTGATTGATGATTCAGTATTTAGTATTCTAAGATATATATGCATGTCTTATATAGAGGAAATGTGTATATACACGTGTCTTATTTAGTACAGTCATTTCCATAATTTGATATTCATTTTTTTGTTGGGTTCTACATTCAATGATTTGATACTTGATAATTTCAGTGTGATACTATCTCAGATTCAGTGCTTCAGTTTGTTTGGGTTTATGATTGATACGGATCGAGTTTGAAAATTTGAGGAAAGGTGTCCTCCAAGTTGTGTGATGATTGTTTGACAAGTGGATCTAGTCTAAAATATTCTGAAAAAGTGGTCCATAAGAATCTTAGGGTTGTACCTTTAGAAAGGGTGTAGGATCTCCCTTCCAGTAGGTGTCGGTAAACAATATCAAGGGGTTGGAGCTCCCTTCTAGTAAGTGCCATAGAATGAGAGAATATTGTAGATTTTTGTAGGTAGGTTCATGCGTACCAACAAGAGACTGCATCAATACATGTGTAATGTTTTTCTTTATATAATAAGAAAGAAGACAAAGGCAGTAGCAACAATGGTTTTCTCCCACATTGGGCTTCCACCTAAAAACTACTAGTGTTCTATGTGTGTTTGGTGTTATTTATTTATGTTCTTTGCTGCATACTGAAATGCAATTAATCTACTGATGCACTGATTAAGAATAATCATCTGATGAAATACATAAAACTCATTAAAGTGGATATATGTGGGTTTCCTTCTCTAAAGTAGTGTACATATGTAGGTTTCCTTAATAAGAGTAGTGTATATTTCACAATATAAAAATTTTAAGTTTGACTTTAAAACATTGATTCACCCCCCCCCCCCCCCCCTTTAGTATTTTTACAACAATTGGAATCAGAGCAGGTCCTTCAGAAGAAGCTTGATCGCTTAAAGGGAGATCCATCAAGATGAGAAATCAAGAGGGAGTATCTTCTATCTAGCCACCCTTGTGTAATAGAACTAACTTGGTTTTCTAAAAAGTTGGAATGAGAGCATATTTGTAGTCGCTTGGAGCTGATGTTTGGGAAATAGTTGAAAGAGGCTATCAGTATCCATCCTCCATCCCTACAAATGATGCAGGGAATAAACAATATTAGACTAATGCAAAGGCAGTCAATGCTCTCTTAGGAAGTTTGGGAGAATCATAATTTGTAAAGGTTATGTAGTTGAATACTACAAAAGATATATTGGACAAGATTATCTAGAGCTATGAAGGTGACACTATGGTAAAGAGCGCTAAACTTCAAACATTTAGAATTCAATACGAGACTCCTAGAATGCATAATGATGAAAGTATTACAAATTTTTTACTTAGCGTAGATGAGATCATTAACTCAATGAGAAATCTTGGTGATGAAGTAAAAGATTCAATGGTTGTTGAAAAAATTCTAAGATATCTAACCCTACAGTTTGATTCAAAAGTTTCTTCCTTTGAATAAATGTAGGATTTGAAGAACCTCACTATTGAACAACTCCATGGGATCTTAATAACTTATGAAATGAGAAAAGGGGTTCCATTAGATATTAGAGAAGCAACATTCAAAGCTACATATAAAGGAAAATAAAAGGAGGAGCTTGAGGAAACATGTTACATATTAGACGAAGAAGAAGCGAATTTCGTAAAGAAAATCCAAGTAGGAACTCGCAAGTTTAGAGGTAAGCTTTCTTTCAAATGTTTTTCCTATGGAAGAGTTGGTCACTACACTAATATTTGTCCTTATAAAAAAAATCATGAGAAAAGGAAGAATTATTCCAAATGGAATGTTAGAGGAAGGTTTTATAATAAGAAATTTTTTTATACACATGAATATATTGAATGTTCTTCCAATAATGAGGATGTTGAATCTAATCAAGAATATCAATTTCTTATGGAATTTAAAGAAAAATGTGTAGAAGAATCTGATGATGTTTTTATGGATTCTATAGAAGAAAAGGATACTCTTATTGAAGAAATAAATCAACGAAAAATCCATCTAGAAGAGGCTAAATTAGCTGAAGAACTATTGAAGAAACAAGTTCTAGAAAACAAAAGGCACAATGAAATCTTTGAACTCGAAATAGTGAGTCTAAGAAAGGAACTTGAAAAAACAAAGTCTCTAAATCTTAGATTTTCTAAATGATTTGAGACTTTAGAGAAACCATCAAAGTAAAACTCTCTCCTTTAATTAAACAGGTCTTGGATACAATGGCGAATCATCAAAAACTATAAAATCTTCTAAAACTGGTATAGGGAGCTATCTCAATGCAGTAAAAGAAAGTAGTCATCAGAATTCCAACTCTCAACAAAGGAATGAAGGATCAAATATCTCTCAAATAAAACAACCTTACGAAAATCAAAGGGGAAGCTACTTAAGAAAACATCTTCAATTTCTTAAGAAAATAGCCTTCAACTCTCTATCAAAGGAGGATTGACCAAACCAGAGTCCATGTCAACTCTTTTACATAGTGTATGGACTAAACTAGAGGGTCTTCAATGCCTTGGTTTTAACTATAGGTGCAAAACAAAAGGAGAAAACAAATATCCAAATGCTATTTAGATCTAGGTTTAAATCCAAGACTTTAGGAAGAATATAGACCACTGTAAGACACCAAGGAACTATAAAATACCCACTAAAAATGAAGTATAATAGGATAAAGAAGCACACTTACTAGGAGCTCCTGAGTATGGTCGCCATTTCTATTTAAGGGAAAATTTATCTTGGAGTTGTTAATTTTTCTTAGGAATATATTGTTCTTTGCTTTGATAATTGTATTTCTTAAATAACACATTAAATTCACCCCATGACATCATAACATTATATAGATTTACATCATTATTAAACAACATATGCAACTATGTAGAAAGAACAATATCATCAACATCAATGTAGAAGAACATAAATGAATAATAGAAGAAAAGCATTCACACAAAGACACTAGGATTGGTTGGAGACGAGGGAAAAATCCACTATGGGGAAAGCCCTTTCAGATTCTTCTTCTTATTAGATCGTCATTAAATGATTTAACAAAAGGGAGTACAATGATCCATTTCTTCATCCATGAAAGTATCTAGCAAAATCAACTAAAAAAAATCCATGAAATGAACCCAATAATGCTCATACTCAAAACCTTGATTAAGAAGCATGTAACCTCAACACCAGTTTGGGTGAGATTGCTAAGTCTACCCTTGCATCTCTGGAATCTCTCCTCACTAAAAGCCATTAGAAATGCAATTGGGGAATTTTACTATAGGTGACCAGAAACAGAGGAATACGCCAGAACCACCTATGCATGCATCTGTGTGGAAATGGACTTCAATGTCGGATTCCCAGCTAAAATAAACCTAACAAGTGAAGACTATATGTGGAGCCAGATACTCGATTATGAAAGTGTCCTCTTCAGATTTCGATCCTGCTTTGAGACAGACCATCTAGCCAAAAATTGCCCAAAAGCCTTCGAGAAAAATTTTGCTAGAAAAAACCACCACAAATCTACATGGTGGGAAGGAGCACAAAGAGAACACTACACTGTCATCATAGAATAATACTCTAGAGAAAACTCTGAATCACAAGAAATCAGGCAAGAAAGAAGAAAATCTCAAGACAAGCAGGGAGAAAGCCTCACCCAACAACAAAAAAGTGAACTCGACAACCCCTCAAGCATCAACAATTATGAGGATTTGAATACCGCACAAAATCAATCTTCATTTAACAGCAAAGCAGATCTCCTAGACCAAACTTCTTCTCCGACTACCTTCAAAAGGATGAAAACAATAGATCACGAAGCTAAGACACTAATGTCCCAATAACCAGAAGAAATGAAGGAGATGAGTGATAAAGGAAGTTGGAAGACCGTAGAGAAAAAAAGAAATCTACAACACCAATCTCGCTAAAAAAGATGAAGAGCCAGATAATTAAAAACTAAGAAAATTATAGGTCCGATAGACCAATTTGGTCTTATTGAACATTAACCACCACCACCATCATCATCATCATCATTAATGAACTGTTACTTTTTACGGTCAACTACTGAACACTACGATTAACAAGTGAAAACTTCACAAAACTAAAATTTCAACTTTTAGGTCTTTGTTGCATGGAAGAGGATTCATGTGTATTATTGGGAGGTTCCAATCACTCCCTTGAGCCTATAAGGCAATGATTGTATTCAAAATCGGCCTTTGGAAAGCCTACGATTATGACTCAGAAACCATAGATTCCAGTCACATGGAGGACGTGTTGTGTGAGTGATTGAAAAGCTTCAGTCACATGAATGAGTCATCCAGTGAGTGAATACAACTAATATATCTCTATGACATGCCTGTGACTGAGGCTGAAAACCCTAAAATCTAAATGTGAGCTCCATACCCTGCAATCTCTCCTTCATGCAAACAAATTCTCCACGAACATGCCTCAAACACGTGTGAGCCAAAATAAAGAAGAGAATAGAATAATTTCTCATGATGATGTCCCAACAAGGTAGAGGTCACTTGTACTTATAGCCTCCCAAGTGTGTCCAATTTTATTTAGGGCCAACCTAATCAAATATGCACATGTGGGCTTATAATTCAAAAATACACTTTCCATTGTCCAAATCTATTGATATTTAGGTCAATTTTGGTCCTCTCAAAAATAGGAATCCAATGAAATTATCATCTCCATCAAATTAAATTTCTAAAGTGGAATTCATCCCTAGTTTCCAATTTTAACGCTCCCACTCAACTAGGGAGAATTCCACATTGATCATGTCATGTGTATCCTATCATCAAATCATATTCAATCTTAATTATCTCATCATCACATATCGTCACTATTCATCTCGTTTCATCTCTTTATTATTCTTACTTAACTCTTGATTTTCCCTTCTCATAAGATGAACATTCTCAAATCTAAAAGAAGCATAATTACACATCAAAGGGGAGCCTAAGCCACCACCCTCTATTCATCGGGGAGCCACTACTATCACCTAGAATCACTACCAGTAGGGAGCCTAATTCTACCACCTAGGAAACATTAGTGGGGACATAAATCTATGACCCACATCAACATCAAAGCGCACATCTCAAAATCACATCAGGGATCACATCTCAACCCATCCAATTGCCTACCCATCTTCCTAGCAATGAATCCCAAGATTCATGTGGTAGAACACCCACATCATAATCTGAGCTTGGGCTAGATACATGAATTACCAAAAGGTAATTATCACATGCCCAAAGCGTCCTCAACCCATTGGCCAAATGGGGAGGGACAATCCAAACAAGCCCGACTTGTGGGTATGATGCCAACTAGGGTATACTCTACAAATACCAAGATAGGGGAGAAACATATCCAACCCTATGGGTAACAAATAGGGGTGATACCCTATTGTCCAGAGATCCCTCAACCCCAAAAGCCCTCCATCTCAATTCCACACCCTATTATCTCAAACAGATGGGTAATAGTTGGCTTAGTGTCCTTGATTACTGATGCTCTCTATAGATCAAAAACATATCATCGTGCTCATATCTAGTAATAATCATGTCTCAATGGAAGTTTGTATCCTATTCATACAAGAAATCAAATCAAATATCATATTATAACATTAAATATATATATCACAAAAAAATGATACCATAGTCATCCTCCCTCTCACAGAGGTGCCATCCACAAACCTAAGCTTGTCTCATACAACAACATTATGTCAATATATGAAGGTATCTCAATCCTAGCTATATATGAGATTATTTTCCAGTTGGATCCACTCATTATTATCTCAATATATCCTTGTCATATTCAAAAGTTTCCCAGACAACTTTCTAAGGAGATTTTTCATCTTGCCTCACAGTAGGTCATGCCAACAACACCATACTCAACCTCGGTCCTGCTTAAAGTTATGGACTTCTCATCCAAACTTCATTGAAGATATCATACTAAGGAAACACCCAAATGTGATTATATCATAAGCAGTGATCCCAAATAGCATCAGTACATCCATGTAGTCACATATTGCAGGAAGAATGTCTCACAACAAAAATAGATAATCTCATGCAAATGCCTCGAAGTGAGATCAACGGTAAATCAATGTGTATGAAATGTTTGAATCATGGATTGGCTTAGAATATACGTACATGTGTTCACATGGAACATCAATTCTTCAATCAACTATCAATTGTCAAGATATGTTCAACAATATATTTTCATAACCTCTTTAAATCTTATCTGAGTGCCCAAGGATTTGTATTTCCACTTTCTTTATTAGCTTCACTATATAGATTTTATTTTCCCAACTTCAGAACATAATGCATCATGCCATGATTCTTCATTTCAAGCTTTAGAGGCCATCTCCCTCTTACTTTGATCATTAGAGTCTCATTTCCTGTCAAGAATCGACCATCAATATATAAAACCAAAATCAAATCCATACCTTGGAACACTTTTGAAATAGAGTTTTGGATTGACACATCATCCTATCTTCACCAGTTAACTATCAATGTTGACATATAAACATTAGAGAGCTTGCTTAATACAATGATTTTTGCAAACATAACACTTGACAAAATCAATAAGTTTCACCTTACACAGATCAATATTATGCAATCAAATCAACTAACTTTTCTTATCAAACCTTTAGATTCCAAATCAAAAACTAATATCAGAATCATCAATGTCACTATAACAAATTATTTGGACCAGGTGGCACAAAGAGCACACATCCAAATATCAAGTTATGGTTTCAACTATTTGCATGCCAACAAATTTTCATTTACTAATCAATATCAAAACCAACCTCCATCAAGTCATCCTCATGATCATAATATAGATCATTTCTGTCACATAATATGCAAATGCATACACCAAGGATAAATCATGCAGGTTCCATGAAATTACTTCATACTAAATCACAAATTTTTATACTTCAACCATTGTGCCAAGGATAATGAGGTAAACACAAAACCATTATTGAATACCAATATTAGTCACTAAAAGTTACTATGATCACATAACACTTACATCAAGGAAACTCATCATATATCATGTCAAGCCCCTAAATTGTTATCACAGTGAGATTTATAGCCCAAAACTTATCAAGAATCAAGTCAAATTTATAAATAATTATCAAGCATCAATTCAAAACTCCAAACATCACTTATCTATATCAATCAGCCAAATCTAGTCAAACCCTTGTAACTATTATCAAATACTTTCATAAAAAAACATCAATGGTTAAATCATAATGACATATTGATATGCATATCGAGGTCACCTACAAACACAATTTTAGTCAACATATTCACATTATAGTAATTCAAACATTCAAACTTACTATCTTATAGAACTTTTTGTTGGCTGCTCCATGTCTATAGGACTGACATTCCTTAAGCGAACTTATGATTTCATGAAAAATAGTTCACTTTTGCATCCTACAGGAATAACCACACCCATATTCCTTCTTTCATGTGGTTAAAAGGCTACAATTACACCCTTAATCTTACTTCCATGTGGTTGAGGCTTAGAGTAAGGAAAAATCTTTCTTCTTAGACCAAAACTTTGTTGTAGACCAACAATATCATATATTTTTCTATTCATGTCTATAAATCTTAAATAAAGAATATTCTATACATACAATGAAAATGATAATAGGTGTAGGGATCTGATGTAGAGATTATCCCTTAGAATGAGCAGTCCCTTCAACCAATATAATTCATGTCATCAATTTTTTTATCACAATTCTATCATAATGGTTAGATCATGAATTCAAACTATATTAGGTTCTAAAAGATATATCCATCATGGTCATAACATGTCAGCATCAACTACTTCATCATCACATATGAAGATGACATCAAATTTTCATCAAGGGATAGAGTCATGTGATGAACACAATATTACTTTCATCAAGTCAGGTCATTCAATTTTACCATATGTCATAATTACTAAGCTCATCAAAACCTAACCATGCTCAACAAGAAAATCATGAATATCAATATAATTTTTACACTTCTATTATAATGGTTACCATGATTATAATAAACATTATCAATAATACCAAGTTACCATCTATTAGGATCACGGTTTACTAACAAGTGCATCATTTCAGCATTGGTATCATGAATAAAACTTTCATATGCATAAGCCATTTGTGAAGAAGACATTCTCATCATACCTTAGGGCTTACCTTTCCATCCAATATTATAGTTGAAACATAATATTGAAGCAATATACCATGCATAACTTGTAGTATTCAAATACCTATGCACCTTATTATTTTACATAGGTAGCTTGTAGCATTTTGTTGCCTTTCCATCAGGTGTTTCTTTACCTTTTCCAATGCTAGTTGTTCTTTTCTTGCACTGGCCATAATCCTTAAGATGGATCCACTTATCACAACTCATCAAGAGGTTAGAAGCATTAATTACTTAAATATACATGCAGGAAGTATGAGTAATAATCAAAAAAATAATCAGATTAATAAGACTAAACAAAATTAAAGACATAAAGGAGCATCATAAATCAGAAAGTATTGATCTTCAATGAGAGGTGATCATCTCCCTATTGAACCAACCTTCAAGAGCTATGACTATCCATTGACCATATAACATTGTTTCCTTAAATATATTTACCAACTTCATCAGCAACTGGGCCTAATAGAGACTATCCCATATAGGAATTCATCAAATATGTCATAAGCGCTTGAGCATCTTCACATTGACTATGTTATGGTTTCTAGATTTAATATCTCAAATATTTGCCATAATCTAGGGTTTCTCTCAAATCCTAACCTCACAATATCCATCAAACCCTAGTACACAAATTTCGTAGGGTTTCCTTAAAACCTTAGAGTTATTTTAGGTCTCCTCCATGTTCTCATGCTTCCATCAAAGGTGTCTTCATAGGTGTAATCTTCAATGAATTTTATTCAGCCCAACTCTGATACCATGTTAATTTTTCTTAGGTCTATATTGTTCTTTACTTTGATAATTGCATTTCCTTATTAACACATTAAAATCACCCCATGACATCATAAAATTATTCATATTTACATCATTATTAAGTAACATATGAAAATATGTAGAAATAACAATACCATCAACATCAATGCAATGGAACATAAAGGAAAAATAGAAGAAAAGAATTCACATATAGAGACACCAGGATTGGTCAGAGACCAGGGAAAACCCCACTATGGGGAAAACCATTTCAAATTATTCTTCTTATTAGATTGTCATTGAATGATTAACCAAAAGAGAGTACAATGATCCATTTCTTCATCTAAACAACTATCTAGCAAAATCAACTAAACAATATCCATGAAATGAATCCAACAATACTCATACTAGAAACCCTCATTCAGAAGCCTGTAATGAACTGATACTATCTATGGTCAATAGCCGAACCTTGCAATCAATGAGTGAAAAGTTTGGACAACTGGAATTTCAAATTTTAGGTCTTGGTCACATGGAAGAGGAGTCATGTGTGCAACTAGGAGGTTCCAGTCACTCCCTTGAGCCTATAATCTAGTGACTGCAGTCAAAATCAGCCTTTGGAAAGCCTACGACTGTGACTCAGAAACCCTAGATTCCAGTTGCATGGAGGATATGTTGTGTGAGTGACTGAAAATATTCATTCACATGAATAATCCATCCATAGAGTGAATGTAGCCAAGATCTCTCTATGGCATGCCTACGACTACGACTTAAAACACTAAAACAAAAATAAGAGCTTTAGACCCTGCAATTTCTCCTTCATGTGAACCAATTCTCCACGGACGTGCCTCAGACATGTGCAAGAAAAATAAAATGAAGAGAATAGAAGAATGTCTCATGATGATGTCAAAATGAGGTAGATATCACTTGTATTTATATCCTTCCAAGGGTGTCCAATTTTCTTTAGGGTTGAGTTGATCAAATATGCACACGTGGGATTATAATTCAAAAATAAAGTTTCCCTTGTCCAAATGTGATGATATTTAGGTTGATTTTGGTCCTCTAAAAAAAGGAATTCAATAAAATAATCATGTCAATCAAATTATTTGTACAAAGTGGAATTTGGCCCTAGTTTCTAATTAGAGTAATAGGTCACTTTAGACCCAGCAGGCTTTTCCCAAGGCATGACCTTACAATGTGTGTGTGTGTGTAGATAAGTGGATCTAAGCTAAGAAAGAAATCCAATGCATATTAAATCACAAGAGGAAACTGAAGGTTTACCCTTATAATGTGATCTGGTCTCTACTTGGTGAAGCTAGATCTTAGGAAGATCTCCCTGAGATCTTTGCGCCTCATCTCCCAAGTGACCTACACACAAAGAAGGGAACCAACCAATATGCCTACAAAATAATATTAGTGCATAACATAACATTCATCAACCATATAATATATAGAGAACACAAAAGATGAAAAATCAGGAGATTCTTTTATTACTAAAGCATCCAATATGAGCATAATTACATTGTTGCATCCTCCAAGACTTTGTATCTATCCTTTTTCATAAACTATAAAATCATTGGTTGATACATGTATGCATAATTTTATCATGGATGTAAACCGACAAAACTGTGGCATAAGTTAATTTTTCCTCTCTGTGACTAGTAAAGAGCTTAGATTTTATAGATTTTTCTCATGATTGTATTCACTGAACCTAGACACTTTCTTTACCTTATCATAGGTTATGATTAAGCTAGACCAAATAAATGATTATTTTAATCAAGGTTGTTAATTGGACTAAATCAATTCTTTTCTTATCCACTCAAAGTTTCACTTTGTTTCAGAACTCTAATGTAGAGATGGCATTGATAGGCTTCTATTTCAGTCCCCAATGCTAGGAAGAGAGGGTGTTGATAGGCTTGTACCTATGGCTAACTGAACTAGCCATGAATCCTTATGTCCTTATTTGGACATATTGCATTCTTCAACAACGGTTGGGCTAATGTAGATAAAATTCAACCCTGTATTAATTAAAATACAAGAGTTATTATTAAAAATCATACCTTCCATCTTGATAATGGATGCCCAATGGTCATTTTGTCTTTTATACACAACAACATAAACTATGGGCACATTATAAGCCACGTCTCGAATTGTTTTGGCTTCTTGGGAATTGTAGACTCTCATCCCATCTCTCCTTCATTGCAAACAATATTCCTTTAGATTATTATCAATGAAAATCTAGCATTTTAGAGGCCATCTCTTAACACCCTTCCTTTTCTCTCCCATGGGCTAGGTAACATGACCTTTATTAACTGTGTTGTATCTCTACTAGGGTCTGATTTAACTAAAAATGGTCATATTTTCGTCTTTTCCTATAGCTTGTGATTTCCACCTTTTGTTACACTTTCCTTTTAACCTTGAACTTCCCTTTGATTTCCATTCATCCCCATGCTCTATTGGGATGGGGTCCCCCAATTCTAATTTTTTAGTCAATTTTTGTAATATTGTAAAGTCTTCACAGCTTGAGGTGCGGAGCACAAATATCACAAAATGTGAAGAATCAAAGGGGTTGTTAGGAAGGTCAAAGCCTCTTATTTTGTAAAGGGATGGGCTATTTTGAGTAAAAAATGAGCTTTGCCCATGGTTCACAAACCATGATAATGTAATGTAAAAGATATAAAAGGGAGTCATATAGGAGTCATTAAGCAACTTATGGATAGTTGATGAGTAAGATTTTGAGTCTGTAATTCTGTATTATGGTGAAGGGGAAGGCTCTTGTAGCTGAGTGCGTGGATATCTTGGTAAGTCTGAAGCTAAGTGTGTAGACCCCTACAACTATGTGTGTAGGGTCAAAATAAGTGTATTTATTGAAGATCTGAAGTAAGAAAGCATATTTGTAGAAATTATGTCTGTTCTCTATGTAATTATATGTTTATGTGTTTATGCTCAATTATGCTTCAGATCTTTGTCATATTTTTTCAACTGCATCGCAAAGGTTCATATCTACTTTCATATGATAACTTATTCATGTTATAACAATTAGGCGAAGCTTATAGATCTAATTAATTATAAATCGATTTAAGACTATCATTTTAAAGATAAGGGTTTGCTAAGTTCAAATCAGACCCTAGATTAAGGAAATGCCTCACTTATACATCACATAGCCTTTTGGATGTAGAAACCTGGTTCTAGCATCCCCCAATACTACCTCGAGTGAGAATGCAATCTGCACTAAGCAGACTCTTCCTGAAAGGGACGGTAGTGCAGGGTTTTTTTGGTTAGCGCTGCTAACTCTGAAATTGGGTCCAAGCCCCCTCAAGCCAACAAATGGTTCTATTTCCAGGACCATGATCTATCTAAGGGATGTGTGATGTGGATTCCATGGATACCAACTGAGAAATAACTAAAGAACTGGATAGCTCGAAAGTCGCATGAGTTTATAGCTCAGGAAAATCAGAATCCGAGCTGGTCATAAGAGAGGTGGTTACAGAGATATCTCTATATGGAAGAGCACGAGATCTTTTTCACATCATTCACTAACCAACTACAAGAGTGGCTTTCAAAGTTAGTGGAAAATGAACCTACTTGGAAACATGACGATCCTATTATGTGGACCCTTGAACTAATCAAACATCTTGAAGAGTCTGATTATAAGGTTGAAATGGTTGTCAACTATTGGATTGATAGTATTTTGGGCAGTTTCATCACTACATTTGCAATTGACACATTTGTATCTTACAGCAAAGCTGAACATTGATTCATTAAGGGTCCGAGAGGTAAGTACCTGAGATAACTAAAAACTTGGATTAAAATGTTTTTGTGCAAAAAGGGTGTTATGCCTTTGAATTGATGTTTAAAAGAGGTCAGACCGGATCTATATGAAGCGGAAAAATATTTAGAGCTGATTGGGACAAACGTATTGAAGGTAAGTATAGTCCATTATTGGGTGAATCAAACAGTGAAGAAGAAAGGACCAACCCTAACACACCTGGAGGTGCACTGCAAAAAAAAGGTCAAGGCACTTCTGGGATTTCGCATCCATCCACCCCATCTCCACCTTCATCACCACCTCATACACCTACACCTCCACCTCCACTCCACCTCAACCTTCATTTTTCATTATGGCGAATACAGTGAAAATGCTTGTATTCAAGGATTAGGGATCAGAGGATCCTAGTCAGTTTTGGTTCGTAGCAGAAGCTATGTGGAAGGTGGAGAAAATCAATGATAATTTCATGAAGAAAGAACAATTGGTTACAATGTTACATGATAGAGAACTTACATGGTATATCAAATATAGTACAACCAATATGAATGCTAAGTTGGCTAAAATAAGGACTGCGTTGAACAAAAAATTTAGAAAGCCAAAATTAGAAGCTCAGTGTGTCACTGAAATAAAGGAGATCAAGAAGACGGCTAACGAGTTTTCATGGGATATAGATTAGAGGTTGAAGTGCTTACTGAGATAAGCTAATATTCATATTTCAAATGAACACCCTAAGGAATGGTACATAGCTTCATTATTGCCACACTTAAGGTTGCCTTTGTCTCAACAAAAGATTGGATCTCAGGCTGAAGTATTAGAGATGGTGAAGAAGTTGGAGGCTTCACTGATCTAGGACATGAATATAGGATTCTAACAGATATAGTCACAGTTAGCAAGCCTGCATATGGAGTTGCACGATCTGAAGAAGGGAATGGAGGTTTAGTCAGGACTGCACCTTGAAGTTTAGTGCATGAAATATAAAGTTGTAGGCCACTATAAGGATAAGTGCCTTGTGTACCGAGATTATATAGCTGTGAGAGGTCCCAACCCACTAAAACCATAGTCTCCTATTGAATCAAGCACAGGTTCAAGTGTCTGGTGTAGTATCTACCAAGTGTTAGGAATGCATCCGAGAGATAATTGTTATCTGTTACAAAAGTTTGTACAGTCACTAAAACAACTATTTTGCCAATTTTGTAAATTGGTTGGCCATGATGAAAGATATTGTTGAAGCTATGACTTGATGGTAGACAAAACCCCAATCTGTAGGATGCAGACAGAAACTAGCATGCAAAATGACCATGTCTCACCTACATCTCGTGGAGGATTCCAATGAATGGGAAGAGGGCAAGGAGGAGGCGTTGGAAGAGGTCAGGGCCAGATCATCTGCTACAACTATGGAGAACTACGAAATTTTGCGTGTGACTATCAAAATCCAATTCATCCTTATTGTCAATTGTTATAGTGTTTTCTTCTCAAAGGTGTATGAAAATAAATCACCTAAGACTGTGGATGACAAATAGTCTCAACAATATAAATGGCTTCTGAACATTGTAGATCTGTAGCAAATGATATAAACAAAACCTACCAAAGTCCTTAACTATGCCACAATCATAGTTAAACAGAAAAATGAAATAGTAATAAATGCGGATAAGTCCAATAATCCAATGGAAACCAAATATACAAAGAATAATTTTTATTAAATAACACCTGTGAAGGGAACAAATAAATGTTACGAGTCCCCCTCTATGGTATGGGTTCTTGGCTATCCTCAAACATCTTTAGCTTTGGTAGAGTCTCTCTCTCCTCTATAATATGTAAACCTAGAAAATAAAATGTTTTAGCTCAAGGGGAACTCAAATGGAAAGAGAAATGGTGCGCGACAGTGATAATAATCAGAGTTACAACAGTGAGTGAAACAATGAAAATGATCAAAAGTGAACAATGAATGGAAAAACCTTTTATTTATAACAAAATATTGAGTTATCCTCGAATAATGAGCAATAATAAAATATTATTAACTCCATTCTAGAAATAACCACTTGGAATTTTTTATTATATTTGGTTAGGAGGGAAAAGTATTTAAACTTTTATTTAGAAATTATAAATAAATAAATGATTTATTTATCCTCTCAGGAAATATGGTTAAGGAATAATAGACAAATAATGATTTATTTAATTATTCTTAAGGGATTTAGTCAAATTTGACAAGAATAATAATTAATTAGTGATTAATTAATTATTCGCAGAGAAAAATAAGATAATTAATAATTTATCTATTTATTTTTCATAACGGGTCAAATATGACAAGGAATATTAATTAATCAATGGTTTAATTAATTATTCCTAGAATATAATTAAATAAATAGTGATTTATTTAATTATTCTTCATGGGTTTAATTATAAATTACTTAACAAATGTGGTTTATTAAGTTATTTCTCACAGTGAAAACAATTTTACTATGGAAAAATTGTCCTTGCATGGTGTACTTCGATCCATCTAGTAAATTAAGGCTAGATGATCAATTTTTTGGTGATAACAGATTGCCCCACCAACGTACAATTCTTAGGAGCAAAACTTATGACTGGAGTACGTTGTAAAGACACAATCACTAGACAACAAAGTGGAGTGACAGAGAGAGAGAGAGAGAGAGAGAGAGAGAGAGAGAGAGACCAATGGAGCTTAAGCGAAAGATGATAGGGACAAAGGGGGTGAGACCAATGCATGTTTCCTTTTATGTTGTGACACCAGATCTCAGTGAGGTGGGGGAGGCATACCTATACCTGTCGAGATAACTTAGTATAAAAATAATGATGCGCCTAGAAACATAAAACTGAGAAATGAAGTACATGTTGAATGGTACATGACACGCTAGCATAACTGAGCCAAAAAATAATACAATGTGTCCCACATACATAATGCACCATACATAATGTACCTCGAATAAACATGAGCCAGGATTGAATACAATATCATCTGAGTACATGAGATATAATGGACTTTCCCTCAAAAAATGGGTGGGAGGGAGGGTATAACAACCAAAGAAGCTATGTTGAACAAGGAAGGGCTCTGTAAAACTAAATGGCTCATCTGAAGGAGATGTGCATGCTATGAACACTGCGATCGGTAGGAACCAAACCCATTGAATCTGCACAACTGCATCTGAGGTTGTAGCATAATATGAAGGCATCCGAGCATGTGGGGGTCTACCTAAAGGGCCACCCCCTCATGAGGGCTGAAACATCTCACACACACCCGAAAATCGTTGGTACAATCTACTACATCACTCAAACATCAAGTGTATGAATTAGGTGCATGAAATAACCAAGTCAAAGGGAAATAATTATTTCCTCTGCTCGATCCAAGTTACCGAACAAGAATGGAATCTGGAACTAAGATACATTGCCCTCTAGTCTGTTCTTCAAGAATAAATGAGCTGATGTCGACATAATAGGGCCCACGATAAGTGAGGCAATGAGGATCCTCAACTAAGGAATGAGGGACAATAGTAATGTGATTAATGGAATGACACTAGGGATAATGGAGAAAATGGGACTGAGGGACAAACAGACGACTTCCCTTGTCAGAGCATAAATTGCATGGTTGACTTGGCTGCAACTAACTCAACTCTAGAGGGGATGGGGGATAGTATGAATAGAGGCAAAAATGGTCAACACGGGATGAAAAATATGCAAATATGGATGGAATACTTTGACATGATATAATGGGATGTGAAACAGACTCCATGGATACAAAGGTGACTCATCGCAGACGCTCTGAACAAGGGTGACTCGATGACATTGCCACACAGAATAGGCCTGGTGGGGACTATGAAAACATGAGTGAATGATGCTTACTCATGACAAAAATAAACACGTGAGATGAAAATAATATGGGAAGGTGGTCCCTAAGGTACAAGCATCGCATATGAAGAAATTCAATTTTAAGAGGTGACGAAGTGACCTTTTTGGGAAAAATGACTTATGGGTGAAGTGTCAAATCATCAAAAACTATGAAAGACCCATTATAGTAATCAATGAGGGCTTTACAATGGTGTTGATGGTTCATCAAACTGATTTATGGTTTGGTCACAATGTGTGATAGAAAAACTGTGGGTTTTCCTATAAAAGGGTGTTTTCCCTCCAATTTGAGAGGAGGAGAAGGCCCTAAATATTGTGGAGATCGTAGTCGACAAACCAGCCAACGGAGTCAAGATCTGTGACCTTCAGGGAAGTGGCCTTATTTGTCTAAATATGGCCTTTATGCTTCTTGGAACAATGGTTCCTGGTGAAGAATTAAGGGAAGAGGAAAATGAGGATAACTACTAGAGGAGGTCTAGAATCATTCTCACCCACTAAGTCAAACATGGGGACTATATGGACATAGATTAGAATATTTGAAGATATGGTATTAAACTTCTATGATATGTGACATGAATATGGATCACTAGAGAGGTCGGTAGGATAAACTATCCAAGGAATGGGAGGATAATTGACCATACCTGGATTCGGTGGGATCTAGGCTGAGACTTATGTTAATCAATTGAGAAGATGGCCAAGGAAAAACCATCATGCCCCCAAGCATGGGATATTGCCCACAAGCATATGTGACTGATGGGAATGATCTAGTATGAAAAGGTGGGAATGATGCCCCCTAGCAGGAGGAGTTGTTGGAGCACCATCGTGTTCTGAGTGCTCAAAAAAGGGGTTCAAGCATCTCGACCCATCTTGGCACAAGATCCTCCAAAGAAGATGTACGGGCCTATGTTCCCCCTAGTATGCTATGGGAAAATCAGATTTATCTGGAGTGGTGGAGTCCAAATATGGAAGGAAGTGTGAACGATGGTGCATATCATCCCAAGGATAATTAGGGGTAGTTATGGCTTCCATGATGTCCTTATTAGAATGGAAGATGGATGGACGAGAGGAAGACTGACCACATGATGCAGTGGATGTACCTAGTGCATCAACCTAAGAAATAATGTTCACATATGCATCATATGAAATGGTAGACGACGAGCTAGTAGATGGAAGATCTATGGATGTTGAGACCTAGGATTTTGTCGAAAGAGGTTTGATAGAAGTGTGTGCAGAAACCTCAAAAAGGTTTTCCTGCAAGGAAATCAAGAATGAAAATAGGTAAAGGATATGGCTCGTGGAGTCTGTCATCTTGACATCGGGGGAAGGGATCATGATGGTGGGATTAGAGTCCCCCTATTCTAGTTTACTAGTGGTACCACAATCCACGAATAGAGGAGTAGGTGATCCACTATGAGTGGTCTCATATTCGCAAAGTGCCTCAAGGAAATCGCAAAATTCATTGAGACGAGGGCAACAATGGGATTAGTGACCATGATGATCACACAAGGCATAAGGGTGATTTGTGCATAACTTTTTGAGTTTCTTGGCTGCACCCAGTAAGGTAAATTAGATGTTGGAGATATTAGACTCAGGAAACGTTTCATGAACCAAAGGTTTGAGATGAGGAAGTTCAAGATAGTTATTGGTGGCATGCCCAAAAAATTCAAATAAGCACATGAAGGTGAGGGTTTTGGAGGCTGGAGGAGCTTGGGGAGCCTTATCCTTAGGTTCTTTCTTCTTGGCTTTGCCCCACTTTCGCAACAAGAGTGGGTTCCTGTTGAGGTTGCAATGAAACTGGAATAGTGACAGGGGCCATAGGGACCAGTTGAACTAGGGTCAAAGCATGATAAGGTCTTATCTGACCAGGTAGAATGCTTGCATGGGGGTCAATGTACCATACTCGAATCCCCAAAGTCATATTAGGGAGGACCAACAAAGCCATGACAGGGACAAAAAAGATTCCCGGAGGAGGAAATAAGAAAGATATCTAACCTGCAGGGTAATGTCTGGGTGAAACAAATCTTAGATGGTTGAGACCTAGAGGAACAATTCCTGGTGGGAACATAGGAGACGCACCCACAAATGGAGGAGGTCCTGTGGGGGTGGATTTGGATGGTTCGGCTGAGATGGTAACAACAAGGTGCTAAGGAGCTGGCTGTTGTTTAGATGTACCAAACAGCTTGTGAGAAGCTTGTGACGCTTGTAACATGCAAACACTCAAAGAGCTAGGCTCTGAGATGAGAGAGGGAGGACTAGGGAAAGCACCCAACAATGAAGAATATTTGTAAACTCCAGGTGAAACAACGATGGGAGGGGTGGAAAACTATTTATCGGAAATCGACGAGATAATGGACTTATGGGAGGTAATAGATGTCGGCTTGTAGTATGTCAACTAATTGATGGTGATGATATTCCCTTCATGGGGAAAGCACATCTTGCGGAAAACCACAGATGTGACGACTAACATGGCATATGTGTAACTATGACCCAATAGAATGTTGTAATCTAAAGGCACATCAATAACCTCAACATCTACATGAACAGTCTTGCCTGCAAGAGTCACTAGACAATTGTGATACATGTTGATAGGCTGGGAGGAGTGACCGTCCCAAGCACACAAATTGATGGTGGATGGGGACAGTGGAGGTGACTTAATTTGCTTCCAAACAGAAGTGAAGATCACATAGGTGGATGCACCTTCGTCAATATTGCATCAATAGGTGATGGAATTATGAACTCAGACTTGTATGTGGAAAGAAATGGTTGAAGGTAATGGGGGATGTTCTGATGTATCAACTGGGAAAACAATCAAATTATTGTTAGAAGGATCTACTACGAGAAAATAAGTTAGAAGGGATTTATTTTGAGATGGGCATGACTAGAGTACCTCCATTGTCGACATGGTAGTAGGTGATTGTGCCAAGTCATCTACTATAATGTATGTATGGGTTGCTCAGTTAGAAGTCATGTTACAACGTAATGGTCCATTTGGGATCTTAGAAATTGAGTGAAATTTCAATTGATGGATCTGTAATGGACCATTTGGTGTCGTAAGAGGCTCAATAGATGATTTTGTTTTGGACTTAGTGGTTGACGAATTCGATGACTTGTCATATTGACGTGACTGAGTTTGCAGGTTGATATCGTAGGTATTAACCTCATCAAAATTCATCACGAGGATCTAGTAGTCACCAGGACCAGAAGGTTGGGGGGGATGGTCTGTTTGACCTAGTTAAGGTTGAGAAGCAACAAATCCTTACTAAGGGAAAGGATTTTTAAACACTGTCAGTTAAGATGGCCAAGATTCTGGGCCGATTGTTAGATGGGCGGTTGACCTCTAGAAGCTACTTGAGCTTCCCACATTTGGCGCATCTAGGGTAAGAGAGGAAACTCATGTGTATAATGGACATGTACACCAAAACATGCACAAGGCTTGTTCATACGAATATCCTTGTTCTACTTGGGTTGACTACCCTATTGCTGGTTGTTGGTGTTAAGCTAGTTCCCCTAAGGCCCACTGGGTTTATTACCTTGATTACCCTGGTTACCCTTGTTACCTTTCCCCTTATTCTTTTTCCTCGAACTTTAGGGATTGTTCACACTCTACTATGAAAACACTTGACCCTGAGGGGGCAGTGGTTGTTGGGGCTGAGGATGCATGGGAGGATACGACGCTAATTCTTAAGAGGATGGAGTGCTCGACTATGCATAGGGATAAGATGGTGGAGGAGCAATGACTTGATACATAGGTTGAGCATTGGCTGGCCCTGAAAACATGTTGCTAGCAGGAGGGCCATAAGTGTTGGAGGAACTGGTGCCCCCTATGGATATCCATAACATTGTTGAGTACATGGCGAGGGAAGTGAAATGGATCCAACGATACTGTCAACAGTGTGAGATGCCCCCGATGCATTGGCACCTCTGGGCAGGGGGAGGTCAGGAATGATGGTATAAACATAACCGGATTGCGCATAAATCAAGTCATATATCAGAGAAGTTTGGAGAGCTTATTCCTCTATCTGAGGAAAATGGGATGAAACATATTTGGAAATGGGCGATAAAAGTCTCCTAAGAAAGAAATTGAGGTAGGCACAATATTCAAAGGGCAGAGCACCACACATGCTCCTCCTTCTATGCCATTCTTGAACATGATCGGAAAGACGAGTGATAAAGGACTAGCATAATGTGGTCAAGAGCTATGTACCAATGTCATCTCAGATATTTAACTGAAAATATGAAAGGAACACTTTAGAAAGTGTCACGAAACTAGAATGGGAGGTGGTGGATGGTCTACATACCATTTTGTAGCATCTCTAGTGAGCGTGCATTGGAACAACCAAAGATGAATGGAGTCATCGGTAATGGAATTGTATGAACACCACATATGGAAGAAGCAGACATGATTGGTGGGGTCCTCTCCAGAATTACCCTCAAACTTTGGGATGTTGGAGGGAAGCTTAGTCAGCATAGTAGGCTAACCAACATTGTGGTGTATTGGTTCATTTATCAACTGGCTGAAATCTGAGAGACTTAACCCAGCCATGAAAAGTAGCATGGGAGCTGCCAAAAGGGTTCTAGAGGTGGTTCCGCTAGATGTGACCACCGAGATAGAACCAGAGCAAACACCATGTTGGGTTCCTGCACCAGCAGTGGGTCCAGACATGGTGATGGTATACGGTGAAGGAGGCTCAAAATTTGATGAGGAATGAGATGAACCAAAGAATATTCAGTATGGGGACTCCAGGGACTATGAACTCAAACCCTACAGGGAGGAGTAATATGCCCATGTGGAAACCGTGGATGAAGGCCTAAGAGTCTCCACGACAAACACCTTGGTGGTGCAATGGTGGTAAGACACAAGTAACACGGAAATGATGAAGGGAGATCAACAAGATGTTTTTGTCTCTTTGTGGGGAGATAAAATTAATTATGTCAAGTCTTGGTTTGGTGATGTAAACCAAATGCCCCACTTAATGTGTGCTTGTGTGTGCAAGTGTGTTTATTAATTAAGCCCAGATCATTTTTAAAAAAAGAAAAAAATATTGTTGAAAATAAACTAAAATTGAAAATAGAAAATGAACAACAAATCAGTTAACTAAATTCCACCCAAACTGGGTTTGCAAACACTGTGCTGGTTGGTGGAAAAATCAACTGAAAACACACTAAAAAGGCCAAGAGATCTAAGCATTGGTGTCACTGGGATCAAATGACACTATGTTGCTGTATAGTGGTGCAACAACAAAAAAAGCCAGAGAGGAAAATCACTGCAAAAAGATAAGGAGATGGGTGTAAAACCTAGGGCATCCGATGGGACCCTAAGGAAAATGACCAAACAAGGTTTACGATGAAACTTTGGATGGAAACAAACAATCTTTGGATATCTGAAACATAAGGGTATAGATATGGAAAATATGGCTAAAAGCGCTGTCGAAACTCAGACTTCTTATTCAGCTAAACTCCTCCTATAAAGGTGGAAGTGTACTAGAATCCCTAAGGGGATAAATTCAACTTCGACAAGAAAAACATAGTAGATCAAGGCCTAAGAAGGATAGGACAATGGTAAACCAACCCAACAGACAACTCTCGACAAAACCCAGAAAGAGATCTAAAAGAAATCCCCAAAAACCTAAAAATTGCAGGTACTGACCTGATTCCTAGGAGATCACACTTTTTGGGCCAGAAAGTGCACTTTGGACCTCCAGATCGCACTTTTGGGGTAGAAAAGTGTGATTTTTGCTCCTTGATTCCCGGTCAGAAGGTCTCGAAAAAATTTGTTGTCTCTGTCACGGTTGGTTCCTGTGACCTGCAGAAAAGACCAGAAAGCTTATGGAATTTAGAAATTTGACATATCTAGGATTAGAATGCTAGCAAACAACATTAAGAGGAAAAAAAAAGAAGAAACCCTAAACTAAAAACTATAGGTCACCCAAGTTTCTGGATCAGAAGTAAAAACCTAGTGGAGTTGCCAATTTTGTTATAATGTTTTCTTCTCAAAGGTGTACAGAAAGAAATCACCTAAGACTATGGATGACAAACAGTCTCAACATTATAAACAGTTGCTAAACATTTTAAATCTGTACAAAAATATAGAAAGAAAACCTGCCAAATTCCTGATCTATGCCACAATCATAGTTAAAAAACAAAATGAAATAGTAATAAATGCGGGTAACTCCAAGAATCCAATGCAAACCAGACATACAAAGAATAATTTTTATTAAATAAAACATGTAAAGGGAACAAACAAATGTTACCTGTCCTCCTCTATGGGATGGGTTCTTGGCTATCCTCAAACATCTTTAGCTTTTGTAGAGTCTCTCTCCTCTATAATGTGTAAACCAAACAAATAAAATGTTTGAGCTCAATGGGAGCTCAAATGCAAAGAGAAATGGTGTACGACAGTGATAATAATCAGAGTTACAACAGTGAGTGCAACAATGAAAATGATCAAAAGTGAATAATGAATGGAAAACCCTTATATTTATAAAAAAATATTGAGTTATCCTCAAATAATGAGCAATAATAAAATATTATTAGCCCCATTCTAGAAATAACCACTTGGAATATTTTATTATTTTTGGTTAGGATGGAAAAAGTATTTAAACTTTTATTTAGAAATAATAAATAAATAAATGATTTATTTATCCTCTCAAGAAATATGGTTAAGGAATAATAAATAAATAATGATTTATTATTAGTCCTAAGGGATTTAATCAAACTTGACATGGAATCATAATTAATTAGTGATTAATTAATTATTCTTGGAGAAAAATAAGATAAGTAATAATTTATTTGTTTATTTTTCATAACTGGGTCAAATATGATAAGAAATATTAATGAATAAATGGTTTAATTAATTATTCCTAGAAGATAATTAAATAAATAGTGATTTATTTAATTATTATTCATGGGTTTAATTATAAATTACTTAACAAATGTAGTTTATTAAGTAATTTCTCACACTGAAAGAAATTTTACTATGCTAAAATTGTCCTTATATGGTGCACTTCGATCCATCTAGTAAATTAAGGCTAGATGATCAATTTTTTGGTGATAACATCAATACTATAAACAATTTGATCATGTTATAGAAGATTGTCTTGTATTAATAACCAAGATGTAGGAAAAGAAGAACTAACAACCCATGAAGAACATTCGGATGATGAGATTCGAACTGTAGTAAGACAATCCTAATGTCAATATCATCATGCGAAGCAGTATAGCCACTAATGAGCCTTGGTATTGCAACAAGAATGTTGGAACTCCCAAGGCTACCGACTTTATTTATCAACTAGGGGTTCATACAAACTTAAAAGGTATCAGCACTATATGCGCAACATACAATGTGTCCTTCCTTTGCTGTCATGATGTAATGGAGTGCATTTACTGAAACCAAATCCTAAACTAATTGTAGAAAATGAAATGCTCGAAATGAAAACCTTAACCTATTGTAAGAAATAAAGATCAAGGAAAGAAACATATTCTAATTGCACGAAGATCATGAACTAAATGTAAAAGAAACCTAACTTAATCCTATTTATCACATGTGATGATTTAAACTAACTGAGCATGGAGTCTGATCTAGGGAGTATTAACTGCTATGTGCATGTGTGAATATAAAAGAACTCTTTTATTAATCATTTTGTTTTATAAATACAAATGCTAATCCTCAATTGTTCTTCGGCAGGGGAGACAGGTATGGAGGAAGAGGGTTAAAATGGTCTTGATGGCATGGAGGTCATGTAGAGGCCTAATCCCAGCTTCAATGATGATTCTTCTCAATTTGGGCTCAAAACATGATGCTACAGGGTTTCCTACAGGGTGTACTAGTTCTCCTATAGGATCCCCTGTTTTATTATACGATGTTACAGATTTACTATACGAAATTATAATTCATTGAATGACCAATAAAATCAAATCCAAATTGGACAGGAATTTTTTTTTTTTATTGACTAGGATGTCTTAGGTCTCCATTCCAAGTAGAATCACTGAAAAAGACCTCTGTTAACCCATGCTAAAAAATAGCAGAAAATTACTAGTTTAAAAATCAGAAATTTGAGAACTAGTGAGTTAGTAAATCCATCAAATCCTTAACCTAATCAAGTGAAAATGCAATGGGGCGATTTATTTTATGAAATAGAATATTTTTTTGATCTAATACAAGTGGAATCAACTTGATTGAAGCTTGTTAGCAAGCTCTAAAAAATAACATAAATTTATTGCTAGTTGCTCCAAAGGAGTTCTAGAAATCTAGATTTGGGAATAAGAAGTCTAATCCAAGGATTAAATTATTCTTGTGATCCTGCAAAAGAAATTACATCAACCATTTAACCCAATCCTAAAACAAGAAATCATTAATACTAAATGCATAAATAGAAAGAAATAAAAACAAGAGATGCATGTGAATAAGAAGTGAAAAGAAGGAAAGAAAATGGTACAAAAGGGCTCTAAGGCTCTTGGGATGGAGAAGCCATCGTCATCCCAAGGAAACTCAGAGACCTATGGAAGAGAACAAGATTTAGAAGCTGAACAAGACACCAATCTTCATTATTTTCATCAATACAATTACATCACTGTAAGAAAATACAATGGTGCTGTAGAAATACGAGTTCTCTCCACAAGAACACTAATGAAAATCTCTCCCTAGAGGAAAATTTGACTAGGTACTTATACAAAATGATTAGGAATCATTCCCCATGAATGGAGGAAGCTTTACCCACCAAAATATCTTGATTAGTGGATCTAGTTCCAAATACTAGGAATTTGAATTAAATGGTAGGGAACATATTCCTAGATTTTTTCAATCATTGGAGTTCCACAATCTGTGCCATAATTCCATAATATTGTAGAAATTCCCACTGTAGATCACCTGATAATGCAATATACTAAAGCAAAATACTTTATCTAATTCTACAAACAAACTTGTAGAAGCTTAATCAATTATGAGTCAACTAGAACACATATAACAGAGAATGAGAAATCAATCACACATGAACATAGAAGAATACTCTGGGGAAAGCCTCAGCTAAAAACTCGATTTCTGTATTATCATACAAGTGGAAATATGTTGGGATTACACAAAGATTTAGCTCACAAGCTATCTAGCTCTCAGTACAATCCTTCAACACAGCTCATAGACTGAGTAGACACAAGATATGCCTTCCCTCAGTCCTTGCTGGCTTAGTGGGGCCTGACCCAGGTTCATAAATGATTTAGCCAAGCAAATCCTTGTACTACTGGCCCTTTTGGCAATAGTCCATGAAGCGCAGACTAAGGTCTCACCCGAAGTAGTATGGGAGGGTGGTAGAACCAGGTCTCCACACAGTGGGGATGTCTGATATGAGATGATTGGTACGCGGTCCAACCTTCACACTTACTGCGCTACGCGCACCAGCGGGCATCCCTTGCCCTATGATACTGTATTCACGCAGTTCTAGCTGCAGCGCGACCCATGTTATTTACCCAAGTAGTCCTCAATTAGGCTCTATTACTTAGATTATTTTCATATATAAGCATTCATACAAGTATTTATCAATTGCGCGCAGTAAATAACATAGTAAAAGTAATGCATAACATCAAAATACAGATTCAAGAATAGGTGCACAAAGTAAACTTCTCTTTATTAATTTTCAATCCCAATTACAAACCCAACTCCGCCCTACACACTCAGCTGTAGGGGTCCGCGCACTCTGTTGCAAACTTTTCTAGGCCTCTTTGCACTCAGCTACGGAGCCTCTTCCTACTACTATGACCCAATACGCTTCAGATCCAACTCTAACCCTAAACCATGCCTCCACTATTCTATCTATCATTTCTTCTCTTTACACTTAGAGTCTCACTCTATTTATACAATCCCATGGTCTGCGGACCATGGGTAGGCTGACACAACTTTACATTAAATTACAATATTCTAGAGTGGACAGGCCTATGACTCATCCTAGACTTCAGGCTCTGTGCCCACAATTCATGGAGTCTTACAATCTAATTGACCAAAACTTGGGCTTTGAGCCCCAAAAACATGCTGCGGGGGATCCCATGCCCAATAGTCCTCCAAGCCTCTTATTTCCTTGCACAGTTTCTCCTGGGTCCTCTGGCTACCACCTGTGTGAATTCACCTCTCACACAACTCACCAAACTCTGAAATAACTGTGCAACCCTGAAGGAGATAATTCCTTTTGCATGGATGAGTTTCCTATATAGGAAATATCCTCCAACTGGTAGTACTTTGTCCCTTCCTCTAATCTCAACTAGGTCTCTAACTGAATTGACATGCATGAGTTATTTATGAGAGAATATTCAATTATCTAAAGTACACTAGTTACATGCATGCATGCATTAACTAACTGAACTCACAATCAGTTCCACAAACTATTGGAACTAATCTAACTGGACTTAACTCAGTTAACTGAGCTAACTAATTACAACTCAAAGGACAACTCATCTTGATCTCCTTAATTAATGGATAACTTCCTCAATAAAAGGGATAACTGTTGCATGTCTTCACATAGGCTTCATGTTTGATTTTATCCAACTAACTAACTCAAGATGAATTAATTAATTATTTTTCAAATAGGTACTAAAATCAAATTCGAATTTTAATTCTCAATTTTAGTTCAGGGACTAACTAAAATTGGAATGTATCCCGAAATGCTATTTATAGCAATGCTATTTTTAGCATTTCTATTTTATCATTACTTGTTGCTATTTCCAACACTGGTACCTGAAATGCTATTTAGACTATTTCTATTTTTAGTATTTCTTGTTGCTATTTTCAACAAATATCTTGTTGATTTATTATTTAATAGTGATCCTCCTATAGTAGGGAGAATGTCCCTAAATTATCTCCTCCTCCAAGTCTTCCTAATCTGCCCAATATCCTCATAATATTCCACAAAATAAAATAATATCAGTCACAAATATGTAATTATTCATAAACCTTCCTAATGAACTTAAAGTTAAAAATGTATTATCTAATCTAGAAAGAGAGGTTTAATGTGTTGAAGTATGGTCATAGGCCTTAATCTATGTTTAATTTAGAGGAATGGGCCTTAATTTATGTCTAATTTAGAGGCCCATCATAGCCCCTATTGAAAGTGATGCTAATCCTCTTAGCAACTTAGTGATCTCATTGTGCCTCATTCATGGCCCTGGTGGCCTGTCTCTTGTGCATTAAGAATCTTGGCTGTAAGTTCTATAAGGACAAGCCCAAAAACATATTTGTGCAAAGAAAAATCCTTGTTACTTGAGACCATTAGTTTACCTTCTTCCCCTTATTCAAGATGGTTCTTGAATATTTTTTAATTTGGCAAGGTCTTCAACATCCTTATCAACCTTCTGCTACCTTGTTCCACCATTTGGAAACCTCTAAATCCTTCAAAATTTATTTAGATGAGAACTAGGACATCCTATAGTAATTCTTGTCAAAACTACAGGAAACCCTGTTAAAACTACAGGAAACCATTTTTGAGCATAAATGATAGTCTGAGCCTAGGACACACCCTCAACATAACTCTTGTGCCTTTCTCTCATTTCTATAACATCTTTTAGGCCTTGGAAAAAAATCTAGAAAGATATTAGAGACCTCTTGGAAAGTCTCTTTTCATCACTGCAGTTTGAGTTTTGTTTTGATGGTGGATGCCTCATTTCCTTTTGTTTCCTTATTCTTCTCTCTTGTGGCCTAGATGGTTGTCTAATGGCCTTGGGTTTCTCTTTTTTGATTAGGTCACTCTTATGCACTGTCATTTTCATTTTTAGCACAATTTTTTCTTTCTTCCTTCTTGTAGTAGCATTCTACCTTCTTGTAGTATTCATTCCTTCTTCCTTCAAAGTCTTCTAACTGTATGGGAGTGATGAGAAATGATGTCGGTATGTAAAAATGGAGAAGATGCTATGTTCACTTTTTCAAGAAATTTTTAGGGTGAGATAGGGTTTGTTCTTGAAATTATAAAATGGGATGGATGAATAATGGATAGATAGTGAATATGAAGTGGATGGAGGGTTTGGTGTGTTGTGGTGACTTGGACTTTGCAAAAATTTATTCTTTTGACTGTTGTCCTCATTCCTTGAAATCATCACCCTTCACAATTTTACTTTTCAACATTACATGAGTGAAGGAGTGAGTTGCAATTAACTAGTTGAAGGCGGCTGAGACTATTGACCCATCCTTAGCATATGAAACCTCATCTCTCATGCATTTGCAACAAATTTCTACCTATAATATGCTCAAGAGAAGAGGTCAAGAATATTGCATACCTGTAACTACCTGATGGTTGTTGGAGAGACATGCATGTTGTTGCTGAGTTGATGTTGTTGTGCTTCTCATCACTTAGGTACATCTTCTTGACTGCCTTTTTCTTTTTTGTTGATCTTATTTTGTTGATGGGTTGTCTTCTTGTTGATATGCAGGTGATGGCCTCCTCCATTGTTGCTAAGCTCTAGAAGAGTTTCATTGTGCCTATAGTTCTGCTTCTCCTCTTTCAATCATGGTGCTGAAGGTTAGGCCTGGAGCCTGCTATTACTTCCAAATAAGCCATTGTAGCTGGGTTTTTTTTAAATAATGTCCTTTCTCTATTGGAGGGTAGATAGGTATTGGAATGAGTGGAAGGTGTGTCCATAGACTAACATGGTCACAATGGGTGTTGGTTCAGATGTGGTGAAGTCAATGTCCTTTTTTCCTATCCCAAAACAGGCCTACATCATAATTTTTTCATCTGACTTCCTTTCCTATAGATTTTCAGAACTTCCTGTAGTACTACAAGAAACTCATGTAGTAATTTAGGACAACCTCTTGTAGTAGACTTGTTTTGTCCATATCTCCCAAATGGTAGAATGGATTGACCTAAAACTTTTTAAGAATTTTTTTATCATCATTATGAACCTCCCCATAAAACATTTGGGCTATGGATGTTTAGATATCGAGAAAAACTAAAAATGGATGAAGGTGATGGAGGCTAATTTCTTGGAAATCATGCACTGGCATTTGCAGAAATTGCTTGGGAATGTTACCATCATCCATATGCATCTTCCCATGAAACATATTTTTAAATGGATGCATGGTTTTCAAGTTATGGAAAAAATAAATTTATGCTCTATGTATTTTTGTTTCCTGTAGTAAAATAGAGCCTTTCCTATAGTTTTTTAGGATATCAAGCAAAATGAATAGGAAAAGCTTGAGAATGATGGGTGGATGGTGTAAATAGATGAGGGTGATGGATTGGCATGGCCTTGGCCTTATTGGAGCATTTGAACAAAGGAGAAGAAAGTCAAATTTTGACTTCTTTTGACTAGGTTTGACATATTTTTTCTTTCTTTTGGTGGCAAATTGTTTTTGTTCCTTGTAGATGTTGGAGAGCACGTACATTCGTCAAAGAGATATATGGAGCAAGGATTTTTTTTTATTTCTTCCTTTTTTCCTTCTAGGCCTACTAGCCACCTCAATGAGGTTTTCAACTAGTATGTCTGCCTAGGCACCTCAAAGGAGGTTTTCACATAGGATCTTTTCTTTTTTCTCTTTTCTTTATTTTTTCCCAACCCAGTGACCACCTTATGGAGGTTTTCAATCAATGAGCCAATATAAGGCACCTCAAAGGAGGTTTTCACTTGATATTTTTATTTTATTTTTATCTTATTTTCATTTTTTTCTACCCTACCCTACTTGAAAAACAACATCACTTTCCAATATAAGAATACTTCCAATGGAGCCATGTGCACATCAAGATGACATACAAAATTATGTGTAGAATTGAAATATATGCTTTGACATGTACTTGGATTTCAGAGACCAAATGATTTGACTTTGAAAAGATCAAACATAGTTGAAGAAGAGAGAGATGCCGCATCTTGTTGATTTTCTGGAACCAAACCTCAATATAACTTTGATGTCCTTGGTTTTCTTGCTTATCTGGATGTTCTTATACCATCACCTTCAAATCTTCCTCTTTTCACTGATTGTTATCTTGAATACATGGAGGATTTGATGGTAACAATGAGGGGGCTCTCTCGATCTATGATTTTGATGTCTGTTCATCAAGTGTAGCCCATGATTCTATGGTCTTCTCATTTGAATCTTCTTCTTCTGGATTTGGTCCTTCAATGATATCAAGATAATCTCCTTTTTTCAATACTCTTCTTGAGCTATGGTGAATACCATTGAGCTCAAGAGGAGATGTTTGGAAGTGTTGAACCTCAACATTGTAAGTGGGTTGAGCTACTTCAATGTGTGGGTTTGGAAATGGTGGTATGAGGTAGTTGAGTGGGAGTGTATATTTGAGATGGATGTGGTTGTGGTTGTGGTTGTGGTGGAGGTGAATGGTAAGGATAACATGGAGTTTGGTATGGAGGATATTGAGGACAATATTGAGGATATTTTGGATGGCTCCCATAAGTTCCTTGTCAACCTTGTTGCCAAAATTGGTTTTGGGGTTGAGATGGCTAATGTTGCCAAGGAAAGGATGTGTTCCAATTACTTTGAGGTGGATATGCATAACTTTGAAATTGTGAATTAGACTCTTGCATCATACTAGGTTGACTTGGCCGCCATGGTCCTCTTGGAGCTACATAACATAGTTGCATTGACAATTGACTTGCTCCATTGTCCTCTTGGTAAGCTTCCTTCATTATTGGTAATGATGGACAATGTTTAAAATCATGTGATTTTGCATGGAAAACACAAATATCAACATCTTCTTTTTCTTCATCTTGCATTCTTAACATTTCTACTTGTTTGGTTAGATTGCTAAGAATTTCTATTTCAAAATCATCAATCAAATTTCCAAGTTTAGCTTGAATTACTGATCTTGATGCTGATTTACCTACTCTTTCCCTTCCTCTTGATATGTGTTTGCACGTTTCACAAATTTCTTCAAATGATAATTGGTATACATCACCTCTACTCACGAGATCAAGGAGATCAATCCACTCATCCCTAATTGTTCTAAGTAAAAGGGTTTTTAGTGTGTCGGATCCTAAATGATGTAGTTTTCCCCTCTTAACATTATACATGAACTTATCTATTAGATCCTCAAGGCTCTCATATTCTCTTTGATTCATTCTAAATATATCTTCCTTAAGACCATGATCTTTATATTTTTCTAGAAATATATTTTCATATCATTCAATGATCGTATTGAATTAATCCCTAAACTCATGAACCATTTAAGAGCTCTATCCTTCAATGTTGTCGGAAAAAATATGAGTTTTTGAGTTTTTAATAAGTAACCATAAGATCTGCAAACAATTTCAAATTCAAAGAGAAAGGTTTCCTAATCCTCTGACCTTAGACCATGAAATTTTGGAAGTAAAGATGGGGGTATGTTCTTCATGTGCACACTAGCATCAGTATCTTGAATGGGAAATCTGAGAGGACCTTCCTCATTGTCATAATCTCCATCCATTTCTTTTACATTATTTCCCATCTTCTTCTTCTTCTACTTGCAAAAGTGAATGGTGTCAAGCTCTTACTGCACCACGTGTTCAAATGGGGGGTGGGTTGGTGTTGAAGAATTTTTTTGTTTTTATGATTGAATGAAAACACTAATGCAATGCACTTTTCTATTTTTGAAATGAAATATGCCTAATGCAATTTTTTTTCTTTTTTTTTGGACAAAGTAAAAATAAATGAATCAACTAGGGAAGAAAACAATGCATACTTTGACACCTCCCCGGAAACGGCGCCAAAAAGTGATGAGCACGGTATTGCAACAAGAATGCTGCAACTCCCAAGGCTACCGACTTTAATTATCAACCCAGGGTTCGTACAAACTTAAGAGGTATCAACACTATATGTGAAACATACAATGTTTCCTTCGTTTGCTGTCATGATGTAATGGAGTGTATGTACTGAAACAAAATCCTAAACTAATTGCAGAAAATGAAATGCTTGAAATGAAAACCTTAATCTATTGCAAGAAATAAAGTACAAGGAAAGAAACATATTCTAATTACATACAGATCATGAACTAAATGGAAAAGAAACCTAACTTAACCCTATTTATCACATGTGATGATTTAAAATAATAGAGAATGGAGTCTAGGGAGTATTAACTACTATGTGCATGTGTGAATATAAAAGAACTCTTTTTTTAATCTTTTTGTTTTTAAAATGCAAATGCTAATCCTCACTTGTTCTTTGGCAAGGGAGACAGGTATGGAGGAAAAGGGTTAAAATGGTATTGATGGCATGGAGGTCAAGTAGAGTCCTAATCCCAACTTCAATGATGATTTTTCTCAATTTGGGCTCAGAATGGGCTGCTACAGGATTTCCTATAGGATGTACGAGTTCTCCTACAGGATCCCTTGCTTTACTATAGGATGTTACAAATTTACTATACGAAAATATAATTAATCGAATGATAAAGAAAATGAAATCCAAATCGAATAGAACAATTTTTTTTATTGACTAGGATGTCTTAGGTCTCCATTCCAAGTGGAATCACTGAAAAATACCTTCGTTAACCCATGCTAAAAAATAACAGAAAATTACTAGTCTAAAAATCAGAAATTTGAGAACTAGTGAGCTAGTAAATCCATAAAATGCCTAACCTAATCAAGTGAAAATGAAATGGGGTAAATTTTTTTATGAAATATAATTTTTTTTTTTATGTAATAAAAGTGGAATAAACTTTATTTAATCTCATTAGCATGCTCCAAAAATAGCAGAAATTTACTGCTAGTTGCCACAAAGGAGTTCCGAAAATCTAGATTTGGGAATAAGAAGACTAATCCAAGTAGCTCATTTATTACTATGACCTTCCAAATATTTTCCAAGGATGAAATGATGCTTTTTATCTTGAAAAATAACTTATATCAACCATTTAACCCAATCCTACAACAAGAAATCATTAATACTAAATGAAGAAATGGAAAGAAAAAAAAAAACAAGAGATGCATGTGAATAAGAAGTGAAAAGGAAATACAATGGTACAAAAGGGCTCTGAGGCTCTTGGGATGGCCAAGCCCAAGGGAACTTATAGAACTTTGGAGAAAAACAAGATTGATAAGTTGAACATGACACCAATCTTCATTATTTTCATCAATACAATTACATCCCTGCAAAAAAATACAATGGAGCTACAGAAATATGAGTTCTCTCCACAAGGACACTAATGAAAATCTCTTCCTAGAGGAAAATTCGACTTGGTATTTATAAAATATGATTATAAATCATTCTCCATAAATGGAGGAAGCTTTCCCTACCAAAATCCTTTGATTAGTGGATCTGGTTCCCAATACTAGGAATCTGCATTAAATGGTAGGGAACACATTCCTAGATTTTCTCAATCATTGGAGTTCCACAATCTATGTCTTAATTCGATAATATCTTGTTGTTTATTATTTAATAGTGATCCTCTTGTAGTAGGGAGCAAGTCCCTAAATTATCTCCTCCAAATCTTCATAATCTGCTCAATATTCTCATAATATTCCATAAAAATAAATAATATTAGAGACAAATATGCAATTATTCATAAACCTTCCTAATGAATATATTAAAGTTAAAAATGCATTCTCTAATGCAAAAAGAGAGGTTTAATGTGCTGAAGGATGGTCATAGGTCTTAATTTATGTTTAATTTAGAGGCATGGACCTTAATTTATGTCTAATTTAGAGGCCCATCAATCACTGGTGAAGACAATGTAGAAGGCAAATCAGATACATGGGTTCACAGGGATGGAAAGAAGAGTGTTGGATTTGACTTACAAAGAGAAAAGGGTACATTTATGGAGGCAAGAATTTCTTTTATGGATCCAAGTGCTTCTACATCTAAAAATTAGATACCAATAGTCCCACGACAAGGGAAACCTGAAGAAAGTATTGCGACGTAGAACTCTAATCCCACAGTGCTGAAATCACTTCTAGAAACATGCATGAAGTTGTTGAGGGATCAGAAGGTAGTCGAAGGACTACAAGAACTGATAGATAACTATGCTAGAAAGGACAAGCCATTACCAGAACAACACATAGTAACTAAGGTGAACCGAAGCAAGAAAAGGACTAGTAGGGAAATGCAGTTGATAGCACAAATTGGTGATTTTGATATGGACTAGATAATTCTAGACTTAGGATCTGATGCTAATGTACTGGCAAATAAAACTTTGAAATGCATGCGGAAACCTAAGTTACAGTGGTTGCCAATCTAGTTGTGCATGGAAAGTCAACAAAAGATAATTCCGATGGGTCGCCTACATGGAGTGGTTGTAGATATCGAGGGAGCCAATTTACTCACAAATTTTGAAGTTATTGAAATAGTAGATGCTAGTAATACATACCCACCATTGCTCAAGATTGATTAGGCTTTCAACATGAATGCTATTATTAATTTCAAGAAGCGAAGGATGGTGTTTAAAAAGAACGACCTTAGAGTGGTTGTTCCATTAGATCCAGCTAAGTGTGTGTGATACACACAGAGCCAGTCTGTGATGAATATGATGATGAAGACATTGATCACATATATAAGCTCACTATTTGAGATGAATACTGGATTAATCCCACTGCAGATGGATGGATCAGTTGGGAGAAGGATAGTTCGTGCTAATTAGACTCAGATGAAGAATTAGAAAAATTGCAAAACCGGTTGCATGAGGTCTCTACACTATGATGCAATAAGCTTACAAAGTCTCTGTGTTGTATATCAAATGAGGTACGCAAATTGCCTTATTATGATGGGCTAAATGATGTCAATATTTTTCTTGACCATTTTGAAAGAGACGTGCCAAAGGAGCACAGGTTCGAGGCTCTAAATTTGGCTTTAAGAGCTATGTTTTCAAGATGGTGGGGAAGCCACAAGGATAATATTGTTGATTGGAAGGAATATTGTAGACTGATGAAATTCAGATTTAGCTCCACAACAACAACTCAGTGAAAAATACATAGGTAAGGATGATGCACACAAACATCTAGCTCGATGGACTAAGGCTTTGGGTGAGGTACCTCAATCATAGTGGGCATATATCCTTATTCATACCTTAGACGTTATACCAATGAACTGGTATTTGGAGATGGAGCTGTGACACGAGACTACTGGTTGGAATGAAATGAAGGAGAGTTTCCTATTGACATTCAACTTTGAAGATGGGTTCAAATGCATTTATGGGGTGCTTCAAGCGATTAAGGTAGCAATATTTCAAACACAAGTTGAACCTATAACTTGGATGCAGCCTAACTGGAGTGTGTAGCTACAACATGATTTGGAATGCTACAATGTCACTATGGAAGCAGGCGATGAGGATCTGTGAAATATCAATATTCCTAAGTCAGATGACTGCACAAAGTAGCAAGACCTGATGCAAAGGTCCCTGATATATCACAGCTAGTAAAGAAAAAACAAGTAAATATTGGCTCAGAAGCAGAACCAAAGTTCATGCATATTGGTGACTATTGGGATGAAGATACAATTGGTAAGGTTGCTAAATTATTGCATGAAGATCAGGATTTATTTTCAACAAATTTCTCTGAATTGAAGGATATAGTTGGTGATTTGGGTATGATGAATATCAATTTAAATTTAGATGTAAAGTAGGTTAAGAAGTGCCCATATCAACTGAACCCCAAGTACAAGGAAAAGGTCAAAGAGGAGTTGGATAAGATGCTCATGGAAGGTATAATTGAGCCAGTAGAAGAGTCAGAATGGGTCAATCTGATGGTGGTCCAAGAAAAGAAAACAAAGGGTGTATAAGGATCTGCGTAGATCTGCAAAAGTTAAATGATGCATGAATGCACCACCCATTTCATACACCTTTTATAGACGAAGTCCTAGAAAACATTGGTAGATAGGAGGCTTATTCATTCACAGATGGATTTTCAGGCTATCACCAAATTAAGATTGCATTAGAGGATAGAAGCAATACTTCCTTCACTACAGAGTAGGGGTCATTCCAATATACAGTTATGCCTTTCAGACTGAAAAATTATCCTGTAATATTTTCAAGGGTGGTAGTCACGGCATTCAAGGAATTTATTCTCAAATTTCTGGAGGTCTACTTTGATGATTGGACAGTGTTTGGGCTAGTTAAGAAACATGTTTCTAGTATGGGTCTAATGTTGGATACATGCAAGAAGTATCAAATTTCCTTGAATTTTAAGAAATGTATTTTCTGTATACCTTTTGGAATACTATTGGAGCATGTTGTATGCAAGCAGGGATTAATGGTAGACCCTGCCAAGATCATTATGATTATCAATTTGAATCCACCCAGGAATGTAAAGTAGCTACGCACAAATTTGGGTCAACATGGTATTACAACAAGTTTATAAAGGCCTATGCAAATATCATTGTTTCAATGAATAGGTTGTTGAAGAAGGATGCTACATTTTTTTGGGAAGACGATTGTCAGAAGATATTGGATGTTCTTAAGGAAAAGATGGTTAATGTGCCAATCACAGCATTCCTGAAATGGAAAAAAGAATTTAATGTGCACGTGGATGCATCTTGTATAGCGTTGGGAGTTGTTTTAACTCAACCAAGTGGAGGATATATTGACCATCCGATTTCATTTTCAAGTAGGAAACTATCTAAGGTGGAGCGAAACTATTCAACCACAGAATGAGATGGATTAACCATGGTGTATGCGCTCCAAAAATTCAGGCATTATCTGCTAGGTGCACATTTTAAAATGTACACAGATCATTCTGCATTGAAATACTTGGTCAATAAGCCTGTGTTGGGGGGGGAAGATCTATAAATGGTTGCTTCTCTTCTAGGAGTATGATTTTGAAGTGAGAGTTAAACCAGGGAGGTTAAATGTTGGACCTAATAACCCCTCTAGGATCGAGAATGGCGAAGAACCCACTAATATTGATGAGGGGTTACCTAACACACATCTCTTTGCTGTCAGAGTTTCTAATGAACTTTTTGCAGACATTTTTAATTTTCTGTCTACTAGTGTAGCTCCTGAAGCATACATAACACAGTAAAGGAAGGAACTAGTAGTAATAGTTGTAGATTTTTATTGATTTCAGGACACTTATATAAGATGGGACCAGATGAAGTTTTTCACCGATATCTACGTGAATATGAATGACACGATATTATGGATGAAGCATGTGGTGGTTTCATAGGAGGACACTATGGATGTAAAGAAAATAAGCTGAAGATTTTGCTAGCAGGATTATGGTGTCCTACAGTACATAAAGATTGTAAGGAGTACTATAGTGCATGTGATGTATGTCAGAGGACTGGAAGACCATTGTGAAGGGATGAATTTCCCGTAAATCCTTATGGCATGCTACAAGCATTTCATAAATGGGTAGTTAACTTCGTCGGACCAATTAATCCACCAGAGAAGAAAACGGGTGCACATTATATTATCATCACGATAGATTACTTAACCAGATGGGATAAGGAACAACCTGTGAAGGATTATATCATGGAAACTACTATGAATTTTATCTTCGAATATATTCTATCACGGTTTGGATGCCTAAATATCCTGATGAGTGATTGAGGTTCACAATTCTTGAATGAAATAATTGAGGCATTGACAGAAGAGTTCCAAATGAACCATCATAAGGGTACATTGTAACATCTGTAAGAAAATGGAAATATCAAAGCTTTTAACAAAATATTGGAGAATACCTTAACGAAGATTTTCAATGTTAATGGGAATGACAGGGATGTGCGCATATCGGCGGTTCTATGGGAATATAGGACAACTTGTAAGAAATTAATAGGGAAAACACCATTTCGACTGGTATATGGACAAGAACCAGTGATGCCAATGGAGTATATCATGCCTAGATTAAGGATCATAGCAGTAACTGAGATGGTAGATTGCAACTTCATGGAGGAATGTTTACTGCAGCTTCTTGGGTTGGAGGAGGATCGCTTTGTGACTAGTTTTCATTAGCAGGTACATAAAGCTAGGGAAAAGGTGTGGCATGATTGCCACATTAAGTACCACACTTTTAAAAATGGAGATTTGTTCTTGATGTATAACAACAACTTCACAAAATTTCCTAGGAAGTTTTAGATGCATTGACTAGGACATTATGTGATCAAGGATATTTTGGATGGTAGCGCTGTTCAACTCACAAAGTTGAATGGGGATTTGTTTCCTAGAAGGATTAATGGAAGCAGAAAGAAGGTATACATGGACGATCCTACCCCTACAAGGATGAAATGGCTATATGACAATAGGAAAGTCTTAATGCTTCATGCAGGTGAAAGCAAGCACAAGACTATAAACTACTCTGTCGAGAAATGGTTTCATCGAAGAAGGAGGGATGCACAATGTTTAGGGAGATGTCGCAGGTGGAGAAAGGTACAATAATGTAGCTGCACCATAATGGAGGGTGTATTGCATCCTACCCAAAATATGACCATTAGAAAAGATACAATTGATTCGACCATGATTTTTCCATTAGAGGGAGCAGGGGAAGTGATTTTAAAGAGCATATCTATGAAAATTTGTCGCCAAATTCACATTTATGAGGAGGATCTGAAGGCATTCAAGACATTCAAATTTTAATTTCGCTATAAATATGGCATCCCACTCTACATTTGGACACTTTACCTCTTGAAGAAATCTTGTGATCATTTGCGCCTAACTCCAAGCCTAGAGAAGTGTTGCATGTCTAGTGTGGATTGGCAGGACGTCTACTAGGAATTTAGCGAATGAGGTTTAAAAAAAATCATGACTTCTAGCCCTCCTACACACACCACAACTCCTATATCACCAAGTTCAAAGCCACAGTTGTAGGAGCATTGGAAACAATGGTAGGACAAGCAGAAGTTGAAGCAGTGAAGAATCAGAAGAAACTACAGAAGCCATTGATAAGGCAGTCACCTAGGAAGGTGTCAACTGAGCATAGGAGCAAGGAAAAGATGGACAAAGAGAAAGGAAGCAACCAATGGAGCCAATTGACTTAAAAGATGAATAAATCCAAACTTGGAGCTGCACGCATGTTACACAACATTTTGTTTCTACCCCTATACTCCCCGTTCCTTGATCCTGGAGGACCTCTACAGTGAACCTTACATGCTTTCCCTTCATGAAGAAACTCCCATTGTCATAAGAAGAACAATTCCCTTTTGCACCATTTCCCTAAAATATTTTGTTTTTCCTAGTTTACAAGACCGACACTAATGACCTTTGTCCTCCTTGTTAGAGCCTAGATTTACTTCAGGCTGAAAAGGTAATATTCTAGGTCCACATCAAACCATGCCCAGCCTGGTAGCTAGCCCTACCAGGTGAGGAGTGGGCTCTCTCTGGGTCTATCTCAGCAAATTATATTCACTAAAGGCTAGAGAAGATTGATTTGATTACTAATTTTAGGCTAGGTATACGTGTGGAAGAGGTTTTTGAATGAATTAATGAATTGTTTGCTCAGATGAGAAGGCGGATTTTGGGGTGTGGGGAATGAGGCATAGTTCTGCAGGGATCTCGATGGGGCAAGGTAGGCAACTGAATTTGGCACTCTAATTCAAGTGAGATGGATGGGTTCAGACAGAGGAGGAGTTGAAGAGGGCAAGGGAAGCCATGGATCCTCTCCAAACAGTGGAAAACATTAAAGACTAAACCAAACTTCAAGTAGAGCACTGCAATTCTCAATGTATTCTAATTACACTCTTGTTTGTTTAACTGAGAAGACATAAAGAGAAATGATACATATAACACATGAATAAATTCGCAAATACATAAGAAAGCATTGTACCAAAACAAATTCCATAGGGATCCCAAAGAATGCTACAAATCCTGGTCTCAATTCCTTAGTCAAAATACTGATGTGAGTGTACAATGAAGCTCAAGGGTTTCTCAACAGTCCAACCATGCTAATGACTGAAAAACAACATAATATAGACAAACATAGCTCCTCCTTGCCTCTAGGGGTCGAGCTCACATGTTTAGGAGCTGATCCAACTGATCCTAAACTGAGAACTGTAATCTAGGCAACATAACATCATGCCTCTAGAAACAAGGAAACTGATTCATTCAGTTTCAAACAACCTCTAAACTGATGAATCTACCTCTACAAGTAAAAATCTAACATATTTACATCATGATCCATAAATTTTTATCAAATTACATCATAAATTTTCCATTAGGAAAGTGAAAAATTCAAACTAGGCAAAACTGGGCAAAAAACAGAGCAAAACTGGGTCAAACTGGCAGTTTTTCCTTTATGCGCCATGCCTGATTCTCTATGTGTCGCGCCTGTTTGGACCCACTTTTGGAGGCCTTCGCAATGTCCACATTGGGCATGGGATAGCGCGTTGGAAAGGTCTTTGAGTCTAATTTCGAACCCAACTAGAATTTTTCAATTTGGAGTTCATTTTCCCTATCAAAAATTAAATCTCCCAAGACTGGTCAAAATGTGCCAAATGAGGCTGCCTAAAGGTAGAGAGCTATTGCAGTCAACGTTTTAAGGTCTTCCTCAACTCCAAATTGAGATCATGATAGCTCATTGGAAATCTATTTGTATCTAGTTATCATTTGATGCATCAAGCAAGTCATTTGGCCAGCCAATCTAGGAGAAAACTTGATTTTCACAAGGTCACTTCATAGGTTATCAATTCTCCTAAGGCAACTGTATTTTTGAAATTTCTCTAAAACCATGACACCTGTGTAAAAAGTGAAGGATTGTTTTCTTCCTTGGCCTGTTGTGGACAAAAACCTCTCTCAGGTTTTATAAATGCATCTTTTATTGCTCAGAAACATCATTGGAGTAAAACCTATCTCGATGTGTGGAACAAGGAATTTGTCGAAATGAAGTGAAATGAAGGGGATAAAGGGCTTCTAAATTCTTGAGAAAAATTTTGGAAGTAGGGAGGGATGTTAGGAAGCATGGGAAAGTGGAATTTGAAAGATTGAGTGAGGGGAAGGGGTCCAAAAGGGCTAAACATAGGCCCAACCTAGAAAATTGTCAAGTTGTAGCAAGAAACTACGGTTTGTGGAAAAATGAGGAATTCGCGGGATCTCAATGATGGAAAGTGTTTAATAAGGTACATTAAGGATAGGGGAAGGTGTACGAACATCAGGATACAAGTTTTGCTGAGGATTTAACCATCCAAGTGAAATTACCTTCAAAACCCTAGGAGAGGGAAATGAACCTTACCTAGGCACAACTGAAGCATGAGAAAGGTGTAAAATGACCCAGTGGAACTTGACATGATGATAAAAAAGCTCTGAATGATGGTATACTCAGCTGAATGGTGACATGGACTGACATTTTGATAACTTGGCAAGAGTAAAAGCAAACCCTAGACCTAATACCTAGTGACCAAATTTTGCTTGAAGACTCACTGAAATGACAAAATTTGACCTTGACATCTTAAAATCACTTTGTAAGAGCATGTTTGATCATTGGAGGAAGGCTGCAAAGACTGACACTAACATTGACTCCAATGGGGATGGTAGCTCCTTGGAGGTGCCAAGAATGACAGATCTTTGGGAGAGCAGACCTGTGCCTTATCCATTGGGAATTGGAGTCAAAAACTCAAGCTGAAATGCATGATTGAAAACTAATGACTTGACAACACAAATTGACTCTCACTCAACTAAAAAATGACTCGATACTTAAACAAAACTGACAATCTGGAAAATAGTGCTCAAAGTAGAGCTTATTCATCAAAACCTACTCTAATAGTTTCATTCATCACCTGATCAAGTGAAATGAAACAACCAATGTAACCAAGTAAGTATTCTGGCTACTGTTTGAATTCTCTGCAAGTGCTCGCTTATGAACAACAAGAGAGAACTACTGAAAGGAAACTCCCATGAAAACTTGGAAACAGATCCGTTGAATGATCTGGATTCTCTATCCACCTCCAAAAACACTGCATAAGGATCTTGAATTTCATGCACACTGGGACTTAGCTCATCCAATGGATTACTTCTTTTTTCCTCATACCATAAATGCAAACTTTGATCTAAGTTTTGTGATGAGACTCCTGCTAAAAATGGCAAAGAAACCAGCTGCCGGATCAAATTTATATCAGCACACGTTTCAAGCTCACACATAGTCAATGGAGAAGGACTTGGACTACAGACATCATCCAACACATCAGCTATTGGGTCATGAAAAACTTGAAATGACTGTTGCAACCCATTTTCTATTGGTTCCGATGATATTCCATGATTTCCTATAGGCCGCTCATTTGAAGATATACTATGCAGTTTTCCCTTTAGAAATTGAAATGATTCAAAACAAAATGGTACGGAATCATCTGGTATCATTTGATCGTATGTGCCAGCTTCCAAGTCTTCATCTGCAACTTGACAATCAATGGCATTCGAGGGCTGCAAATCTGGATATGAGAAGTCTTGAACAAGGTTTTCATTGCCCTCAAGATGGTCCAAATGAAGACTTGTCGACAGTTGATTTCTAATTGCATGAATGTTGTCTCTGATGAACTGAAATGAAGCAAAACAAAAAGGAAAAGACCCTTCACTTACTTCAAAATTTGTTGTAATTTCCTCCTCACTATCATAGCTGATATGCATCGGCTGATCACTGTACTCGAACTGCTGAAAGTGAACTTCCTCATCCCACAAACTAGCTGCTGATTTGTCTACAAGATTAGCTTCTATTTGGAGAACATAATCATCATCATACTGATCAAACTGAGGCAAATCATCAGTATAAAAGACATCATCAAGCATGCATATCATATCAACAGCTCTCTCTTCTCCAAGATTATCTATAAAACAATCATTATCAGATCTATGACAACTGGGATAAGAAAGAAAATATTTTGGATCAACAACTGGTTCTTCTTCAATCAGTGAGCCATGGGCTTGAACATCATAATCATTCCTTGCTATGATCTTTTGCATCATCTCTTCCATTGCACTTACCAAAATGTCAAGGTTTACCTCTAAAGATGTCGATTCCTCTGGATTTATGTTTTTCGTCTCTTCTTGCTTCAACTTTGCCCTTCGGATCAGCAAATGAGCGTCTACATATATTACACTATTCTGCATCTCTTCAAGTGTTGCAAGGTTCTTTTCTCTCAGCTGAAACTCCTTTTTTGGATCAAAGGCACCTGCGTAGTGCAAGAGAGTGGATCTAAGAGTAGGTCTTATATTAACAGGCATCGAATAATAAACTTAGTTAAATCTGGCAGAAAACTATTGTACTGCCTCTCCTGGTTGTCTTTTCAGCTGGTTATACTCTTCTATAATCAAGAAAGGGTTTTGTCTGATCATCCACTTGTTGAGGAAAACTTTGACGAACTACTGGAAATCTGAGATGCTCTCATCAGGCAAGGTTTTGAACCAACTCTTGACTTTGCCTTGCAAAGAAAGAGCAAAAAGCCTAATACTGACATCTTCTTCATCAACTTCAAAAAGGTCAAGAAAGGACTCAAAATTCAATACATGTCTCTCAGCAGTGATATTGTCGCGTTCACCATCAAATCTTGGTAGATATAGATCATGATTTTCAGGGAAAGCATGGAATATAGGAGGCAAAATCAGAGGCTTGTATCGATCTAGAATTTTACAAGGTAGTGGGGTATGTATAGAAGCTGTAGAATTAGTCGTGGTCTCTTGGGGCTCAACAATTTGAAGATGATCATCACAAGATTCAAAAGAAGGGTCTTGATCAAGCTCAAAGGCATGCAAATCTTTGGTATTCACAATCTTCAAAGGGGAGGAATCAAATGCAGGTCGAGGATCTCTTATCATACATAGTATACTTTGCAAAGCTTTCTTGACATTCTCGAGAAAAGAGAAGAAATAATTTACAACAAAGAACAAAATGTCTTGGATGAAATTCCAACTTGAATACCTGATCTGTCCATATTGTCCTTTCATGTTTTTGTTGGTCAGGTTCATCCTCCAGTGGAGTCTCTGGATCAGATCTCGAAACTGATTTGGAATCACCAGGTGAATGATTTCAACCTTTCTGGTGTCTGATCGTTGTCCACCATCAACAATCAGATCTGAACTTGATACATGTTATTGGGGCAATTTTCAAGTCAGGTGTTCAGCTTATAATACTAGACCGGAGATTGACTGAAGCAGCTTTCATCTACTTTCGCTAATGCAAAGCAAGAGTGTTTCAAAGGCTACCTAGCTAACTTCAAGCTCTGTCTGTAGTCTACAAAGCCAAACAATGAAAATAAACTTTATTCCCTAGTATGGTCACCACTATGTTAGAGCCTAGATTTACCTCAGGCTTAAAAGGTAAGATTTTAGTTCACATCAAACCATGCTCAGCATGGTAGCTAGCCCTACCAGGTTAGGAGAGGGCTCCCTCCGGGTCTATCTCAGCAAATTATATTCACTAAAGGCTAGATATGACTGATTTGATTACTGATTTTAGGCTAGGTATACATGTGCAAGAGGCTTTGGAATGAATTGATGAATTGTTGGCTCAGATGAGAAGGCGGATTTTAGGGTGTGGGGAATGAGGCACAATTCTGCAGGGATCTCGATGGGGCAAGGTAGGCAACTGAATTTGGCACTCTAATTCAAGTGAGATGGATGGATTCAGATAGAGGAGGAGTTGAAGAGGGAAAAGGAAGCCATGGATCCTCTCCAAACAGTGGAAAACATTAAAGACTAAACCAAACTTCAAGTAGAGCACTGCAATTCTCAATGTATTCTACTTACACTCTTGTTTGTTTAGCTGAGAAGACATAAAGAGAAATGATACATATAACACATGAATAAATTCACAAAGACATAAGAAAGTACTATACCAAAACAAATGCCACAAGGATCCCAAAGAATGCTACAAATCCTGGTCTCAATTCCTTAGCCAAAATACTGATGTTGGTGTACAATGAAGATCAAGGATTTCTCAAGAGTCCAACCATGCTAATGACTGAAAAACAACATAATATAGACAAACATAGCTCCTCCTTGCCTCTAGGGGTCGAGCTCACATGTTTAGGAGCTGATCCAACTGATCCTAAACTGAGAACTAAAATCTAGGCAACATAACAGCATGCCTCTAGAAACAAGGAAACTGATTCATTCAGTTTCAAACAACCTCTAAACTGATGAATCTACCTCTACAAGAAAAAATCTAACATATTTACATCATGATTCCCTCAATTTTTATCAAATTACATCATAAATTTTCCATTAGGAAAGTGAAAAATTCAAACTAGGCAAAACTCGGCGAAAAACAGAGCAAAACTGGGTCAAACTGGCAATTTTTCCTCTATGCGTCCCGTCTGATTATCTATGTGCCGCACTTGTTTGGACCCACTTTTGGAGGCCTTCTTGATGTCCAAATGGGGTACGAGATAGCTCGTTGGAAAGGTATTTGTGTCTACTTTCCAACCCAACTTGAATTTTTCAATTTGGAGTTCATTTTCCCTATAAAATCAAATCTCCCAAGATTGGTCAAAATGTGCCAAATGAGGCTGCCTAAAGGTAGAGTTTTGTTGCAGTCAACTTGTGAAGGTCTTCCTCAACTCAAAATTGAGCTCATGATAGCTCATTGGAAAGATATTTTTATCTAGTTATCATTTGACTCATCGAGCAAGTCATTTGGCCAACCAAGCTAGGAGAAAACTTGATTTTCACAAGGTCACTTCAGAGGTGCATCAATTCTCCCAAGGAAACTGTATGTTTTCCTGTGTAAAAAGTGAAGTATTTTTTTCTTCCTTGGCCTATTTTGGACAAAACCCTCTCTCATGTTTCCCAAATTCATCTTTTATTTCTCAAAAACATCATTGGAGTAAAACCTATCCTGATGTGTGGAACAGGGGATTTGTCGAAATGAAGTGAAATGAAGGGGATAAAGGGCTTCTAAATTCTTGAGAAAAATTTTGGAAGTAGGGAGGGATGTTAGGAAGTAGGGGAAAGTGTAATTCCAAAGATTGAGTGAGGGAAGGGGTCCAAAAGGGCTAAACACAGGCCCAACCTAGAAAATTCTCAAGTTGTAGCAAGAAAGTAGGGTTTGTGGAAAAATGAGGAATTCAGGAGATCTCAGTGATGGGAAGTGTTTAATAAGGTACATTGAGGATAGGGGAAGGTGTATGAACATCAGGATACAATTTTTGCTTATGATTTTACCATCCAAGAGAAATTACCTTCAAAACCCTAGGAGAGGGAAATGAACCTTACCTAGGCACAACTGAACCATGAGCCAGGTGTAAAATGACCCAGTGGAACTTGACATGATGATGACAACCCTCTGAATGATGGTATACTCAGCTGAATGGTGACATGGACTAACATTTGGACAACTTTGACAGGAGTAAAAGAAAACCCTAGACCTAATACCTAGTGATCAAATTTTGCTTGAAGACTTACTAAAATGACAAATTTGACCTTGACATCTTAAAATCACTTTGTAAGAGCATGTTTGATCACTGGAGGAAGGCTGGAAAGACTGACACTAACACTCCTCACACCGATATGCAGGGATTTACACTATCCCTAGTGTCGACAGGAGTGATTGAGCTTTGTTCCAGTCATGCCAATCCTATTATGGAAAGTTTTTGAAATAAGGAGCCGAAGCTTCCAGCTCTAGAAGCTTCATAATGAAAGTCTGGTAAATGGTTTGGCTGGATGGGGTCAAGGATGTCATTTTGGGCTCCTTTCCCCTATAACGATGGAACTACCTCAAAATATAAGACCTTCTCCCATGAGAAGATGATCCATCTCCCATCCATTCTCCATTTTTCCCAAGCACAGGCTAGTGTTAATGTTGGTGTGCTAGTGCTAATTGTCTACACTAGAGAGGGTAGAAAACACACAACCAAATGCAAACAACCAAGCAATTGAAAGTAAATTGATTTTTCACTACTTCACTCTTTAAGAAAATAAACTAATGAAAAATACATTCCAAATCCTAATTTCCTGACAAGTACATTTCTAATAGTTCTTTCAAAAGCAAAAAGAGTTCTTTTCCTTTCAAATGTCAATGCAATCCTATTCTTCAATGATGCTAACTACCGTAGCATATTGATGTAGCAAACTAGAATTTTATACTTTTCATGAAACAATGAAATGAATTTTTTGCATACAACACTTCAATAGAAAAGTTTTCTAGACAACTAGCTCTTCAAGAAAATGAAAACACGACAAGAGAATCTCTCTGAAACTAATGAAACACTAACTTTACCAAAAACAAGACAAGGAATTTGATCCATGCCGGAAAAGAAAAGTTTAGACAAGCAAAAGAAAAATTTTCAAACTTGTGTAATGGAGGTCAAAGCCATATAAGGACCATAAACCAAATAAAAGGAGTAAATGCACCAATAACTCAATTTATTGAGTTGACGATTAGCTGAATGGATGACAATCTAGATGCCCTAGTTCCACTAACCATCCAATGACCCAAGAAATCAAATGAAAAGATGACAACTCAACAAGCAAACAAACCAAATGAAAAGAAGTTTTCTAGTTAGGAAGAAGACGGTCTAAAAGGCTTACAGGGTCGAAATCATGAGAGAAAAACACACTGTTCATGATTTGGGACAAACCTTAATCTTCACTTACAGGCATCGGTGTGACTATCTAATTGACAACAAGCACCCAAAGGGGGTCGGCGCGACTATTTCTCAGCATATTGTGCTGATCGATGCAACTATCAGTGAATTAAGCGCACTGAGCTAGGAAGCCAAGAAAAAAAATAAAAAAATTTTAAAGTTGGGACTAGACTTGCTACTATGAATTTCAAACTCAGACCAGTAAGCAAAGGAAAACAAACAGAAGTAAAGGGAAAAAGTGGAACTAGAAAAGTTCACACAAAACCATGAAATTCCAAGCAAACAAGAAGAAGGATTGGTTCCCTAGTGGAGTCGCCTATTTGTGGTGAAGCAAAATTATGAGTGCGGAGAGAAACAATTACTCTACCCTGGTAATGGGTCTAGCCACAACCGATACATTCTATGGAAGATTTCCTTAGATTAGAACCAATTAAGAGGGCCTACCTCTTAGTATGCTTATCCCATTTGATGATGACCTTGCCTGCTCACTCCAGCTATCTCTTGTTTCCTTCTTCAAATGCCTGAAACAAGTAAACAACAACAAGCAACAACCATGATAATAGACAAATTGTAATTCGACCTACTTAACAAGTCAAGAAACATTAAGCCATAAACATGTAAGATGACACATTATGTAGGAAATCAATCAATAGTTGCATATATATTGAATCAAGAAGAGGTTACAACCATTGTCTTGACATTGTCATTCTCCTCTAACAAAACCAAGTTCCCACACACTTTCGTTAGCATTCCATGATGGCCACAACAATGATAGTTTCGAGGCTCTTCACTTTAGGCTTCACACTAAACCAAATTCACAGAGAGCTACAACTATGAATAGATTGTTTTTTACTCCAAATTTAATTAGCACTAGCACACCAACATTAACACTAGCCTATGCCTAGGAAGAATGGAGGTTTATATAGCATGAATGGATGGGAGATGGATCCTTTGGAATTATCCCCTCGTACCTCTTTGGTTGTTCATTATCCTTTGTTCCCAGCTATGGAACCTGAAGGCGATGCTCCAGACACCTCTCTGGATGAGTCAGAAATTTGTACTCCACAACCTGTCGAGCAAGAAGAACATCCTTTTCCTCCTAAAGGTTTCCCCTATATCGGGATTATTCCCATCAATATGCACCATGAATTGCTGCCTAATTATGTATCCTTAGCACAATTAGTTTTAGGTACACCTAGTGCCTCATCACTTTACCATAACCCTGTTTGGGCATCTGGTGCCATGCCTACTACAAGTTCGTTCATTGTGAATTCAACCTCCCAACAGGCTGTTACCTCAGTCCCGATGCAAATCACCATTTCAAACCCTCTTGTATCGTTTGTCCCAGTTACCCGTTTGATTCAACTGGTAGTGTTTATCAGTTCTTAAATCCCTCCGGTCAATGGCCAAGTTGTGCCACTACCTCGAGGGAAAAATCTGAATGTTTCTATGGTGTCAAGCGCCACCAATGTGAGTAGCTCATATGCTCACATGGTTGGTATGAACCAACCTTCTTCTGGAGTTATTCAAAACCCTATTGGTCCTACTAGATCGAGTAATGCCCAGTACCAACAGGTTCAAAATCCCGTTGGTCCGTTTGGGTCAAACAATTTCCAGTATCAGCAGCCTTATGAGGCTTAGGTTCAGTAAAAAACTCCTTGTGTTCCATATGGTTCTCAAGGAATGGTCAATTTGCCTTACATCCTTCAGTTTGGATAGTATGTTCAGCCTGGCTCATCCACTTTCTAGGGTGGCTATGGCTAGATTCAGTTCGGAAATTTTTCGGGCACTGTTCAAGTACCCTTGCAACAATAAGGACAACCTCTACAGCCACAAGGACAACCTTTCATGTAGCAAGGGCCATCTGCATAGTAGTAAGGGCAAATGATACTGCAACAAGGTCAATTGCAACAAATGTAGGGGCAACCCTTGCAATAGTTGCAGCAAACCGTGTAGCAGCAGATGAAGTATGCTCTGCAAACCTCCCAACCTATGTCTTCATAGGTCCAACCTCTGCATCCCTAGGGACAGATTTTGCAGCCGCAACGTCAACCCTTGCAGCAACAGAACCAACCTAGGTAGTAACAACCCCTATATACATATCAACAAGGTCAACCCTTGCAAGGATAAGGCCAGGATCAAGTCCTGTAGCAGGAAGCCCAAAACCCTAATGTCTTAGGTCAACAGGTCCAGAATCCTTTTGGCCAAGGGTAGCAGGTATAAAATCCTTATGTCCAAGGGAAACAAGTGTACAATCCTTATGCCCAAGGGTAGTAGGTCCAAACTCCTCTTGTTCAGGGGCAACAGGTTCACAACCCGTATGTTCAGGGACAACAATTACCATATCCATCTATCCAAGGTCAACAGGCTCAACAACCTCTTAACTCATATGTTGCTTATCAAAAACCTATGACTAGACAATTCCAAGGTGTTCAAGGTCAAAATCCTCCCTATGGCCAAGTTAACCCATAATGGGGGCATAATAAAATGCCATATGGCCAAAATCCCCCACTGTTGGGCCAAAATCCTTACCACCAGGGATGGGCTCCTCTAGTTGGACCTGCTTACTGACCTCCAATGCCTTTTAATACTCAATTGTCATTCTTGGCTGCACTAGAGTTGCCATATGTGTCTCACCTTATGAATGATCCAATCCTTCATTCACCATACTCACCTCTGGTTCCATCCAAGATCCTAGCGATTGTCCTAAGTTCGATGGGAAAGCAAAAGAAGATCCTCAAGTCCATGTGATGACATATCCCCTCTGGTGCTCTTCAAATTCTTATGTTGATGATTCTATTCATCTCCATCTTTTCCAACGAACCCTCATAGGTGTTGCAACCAAGTGGTACCTCGAGCTTCCTCGAAGTACTTACCATGACTTTAACTCTTTAGGCATGGCTTTCCTCACGCATTTCTAATTACCCATTCGCTATGAAACTGGCACCTATTTTCTCACATCACTTAAGCAAGATACTACGATGCACATCTCTGATCACATCCATGAATGGAGATGGAATGGAGACGTAGATGTTGCCTGATCAAATTCAAGATTGTTGATTAGGTGCTCACTAAATGGTTCACTAAGTCATTTTTGGCTCCAATTTCTCATGATATATCTATGGGTGGGTGCATTACTGAAGAAAAAGCCATTCCTCATGCCCAATACTTAGATCTAGTTTACTCTCAGTCTGGCACTTTGTATGAGTTATTACCCGATGCTCCGCGGCCATCATCCGATCCCACGACATCGAATTCGTAGGCTACACCTCCTGTTGATGGATTCATTGGTTCAGTGTCCCAGAACCCTGTTAAATCTTCTTCCAAACAGAAGTTGGTGTAAAACACTGCTTCCAATAGTTCCTCCTAGAATCCAGTTAGCCCTGGTAAAACCTCAGTGGTCCATGCTATCCAATCTACCACAGGGACAAATCCTTGAAAGGTAAGAAGAAAGGCAAAGGCAAGGGTAAAGTCAATGCCCCAAAATAGGGTCCTCCTAAGTCGTATGCTAGTGATTCTTCACAATGGAAGCCTAAGTATCCATGCCTAATTTGCAAGGAGGATCACTATACCAAGGATTTCCCCTGACAATCAGAAATTAGTCATTTTCTCAAAGGGACCCTAGTTGTCCTGAAAGAGCCATTTTTGTCTCAGTAGACCCAAATGGTAGACCAACCTCAATCATCTGCTTCCTCAAGATCTCAAGTGTTCATGATGAGTATGCCTATTAATGTGGCTACTAGATCAAAATATTACCAAACTCCTGCTCCAACAGCTGGGAAAGAGAAAGAAGCCAACCCTTTTTCTTTTGCCCCAAGTTCTGGCCCTCTTCATATCAAGTGCCCTAACCCTGATTTTGCTATACAGCCACCCTCTCGAGGTGTGCTACGGAAATCCTCGTACAATCCCAATGCTCGAGCCACTCAACACTACAATATTATTAAATATTTGGCTCAGGTGCCATCAGCTATGTCGACTGTCAAGGTGCTCTAAAGCTTCCCATCACAGTGGAAATCCTTGTTGTTGGTTATTGGGGGTATTGATCCTACCGATTCCAATTTGATATGTTTTGATCTCAAGAACCATGTTCTGTGCCTACCTCATCAGATTTCCTTTCTCATTCAGGTAATTATCAATGAGAATACCATCCATAGTATTGTCATCAACGAAGGTGCTTCAACTTGCATCATGTCAATCGCATGCTGGAAGGCCATTAGTTCTCCTGCTTTGAACCAATCCTCGAACACTTTGGAAGCTTTCAATGGGCACGATTCGCAACTGTTCGGTGTCTTACCTAACCTTGCCATTACTTTGGAGGGAAAGACAATACAAGTCGAGATAGAGATTGTTGACGCTCATCTCAATTATAATCTTCTATTCGGTTGGAGCTAGACCCATGCCATGCATGCTGTAGCCTCCTCCCTATTCCACGTGATTCATTTTCCCCATCAAGGAAATATTGTCACGGCCGACCAACTGTCCTTATTTGCCTCTTCTTCCTTAGATGGAAATGTTCCATATGTCAAGAACACTAGTGCTCCCTATGAGAGTGTGGGGGCAAGTCTTTTTAAAGATTCTGCCTTGATGGGAATTTTTCCACTCCCACCTCCTCATGTTGCCTCTATCAACATGATCTTGGTCAAATCTAACCCTTGGGTCATACCATCACCAGATCTTGTTGATACCTAGGGTGAGGTTACGCCACTTAGTCCTACCGAAATAAATTACGTGGAGATTATTTCGGCCTCAAGTTCTGCATCCTCTGATTGTCCTATTTCAAGGACTTCTCTTGATATGTATTCTCAATCCCCATGGCTTGGTGCTTTGGAATCTCTTGATCCCTTAGCCGAGAATTTTCTCACTGACAAGAATATCATGGAAGTAATGTCTCTGGAGGAACGACCATGGAATGATACTTATTATTGTTCCTCGTTCCTATCTCACCTGGAAGTCATGTCTATGTGTCTTGGGAAGTTCTCTTCTCCACTGCCTATTGACATGTCAGTTTCACCTACTATCATCAAGATATTTCAACTCAGGATGCCTTTATCCCCTCATGGATTCAGGTTTTTTCTCCCTCACCAAGTTTTTACTGATTGCCCATTATTGCAATGGGGTTTTCAGATGACTCATAACCCTCCCTCGCCGAGGGGGCATAGGGGCAAAGCCTTATATGAGTTTTACTCTATTCTTTGGCCGAGTCGATGCTTACTCGTCATGTCAATGGTAAAACTCCAGTGTTCATCTATGCTAATCGATTACCAGAGTCCCATCATGGACTCTCTCAAAAAGTATTATGCTTAGGTCATCTTGCATGGTTACTTCTTGTTATGTGGAATTTTTCATCTACAAATAAACACAACTTCACTAGGTGGGTAGCTACACCTAGAACAACAGATTTAAAGAGTTTAAACATTTTCTATAGTAGATAAATAAGACAAGGGACCTACTTGTTATCTTTCACTTCCCTTTGTCTCCTTTGAATAGCTCCCGTCACTCCTTCTCAAACTGAATCCACTCGTTAATTACTTGCAATCACAAACAGAAGAAAAAAAACCAATCAAAGCAAGAGATCTATCTACTATAAGAAAATGGAGTTGAAAGCATTTACACATATAATAATCATACATAAAGACAAGAATATTGGAAAAGGTGTAAACAACTTTATTAAGTAGAAGGAAGAGTTACAACCAAAGATGTCTAATCCCATGTCACTCATCCAGCTTGAGTTCCATCCTTCATCACACCAAAAGCACAACACTCTGGTAGAATAACAATACTTTCTTACAATCTCAAACCTCAAACCAATAGTATCTCCTTACAAATTCTAAAAGTATAGCCCTTGATCACTATGATGAGTGCACAATTTATAGGGAAATGGAGGTGGTTTTGTCATAAATTGGGCATTAAATGACTTTGCAATTTGGGAGTTAGTTTTCATGGAGGAAGGGATGAGAGGATAGGAGGTTATTTGATTCATTCCCTATCCAATTTCGAGCTCATAAGAGAGGATAAGAGGTGGGAATCTTCTAGAATGATCTAGAATGAAAGAATATTCCCAGAACCCTATGAATATTTCACTCAATCTTGCCCAGTGTAGGTGAAAGTGGGCCTAGCTACTCTATAGAGCAGGCTTGAATGGGCCTAATTACCCTTGACCAAGGTTGCACTAGTCCCTCAAAGAGTCATTGTAGGATGTCTTCAAGCCATGAAACTCTTAGGAATGATGGCATTTAATGTGATGACTTGACTAGGGCATGTAGCAACTGAATTAGGGTTTGATGAGCCCTAAAAGTTTTGATCTGAATGATGGGAGTGATGTGCCCAAAGAGACTTGTAATAGTTTCCCCCTAAAGCATGAAGTCGAAAATGATAATGTCGAGTGATATGCTTTACGATGTGATGAGGAGGTTTTGAAAAGGATGGTGACTTGCATCAATTACAATACATAATATCATGATATTTTGGGATTTTCATGAATCACTGAGGGAAGGCATACCCATGCTTAGCATATAAACTTTTCATTACATGTACATAAATCAAATAGTCGTCTATAGATATAGACCCATGATAGGATGACCATATATGTAAAGGCATCATACAGATGATTTAGTACTCTCCTGAAATCGCAGCCCAGATGGATGAAACTAGATCCAGGGTCTTCTATCTCATCCAATCGTTTGCTCAAGTACAAGTCTAACCATGTGAATATGTGATCTAAAGTTGAACATGCGAAGACACTGTCTTATTACCAACCAATGATGCAAGCCATTAACAGACACGAGAGAGATCACAGATAATGATAATTATCCTCAAGGTACTGTAGTACATTCTACATGGTGTGAATGGATGTTTTGATGTTGAATACCATACAAAGTCCTTCAGTCAAAGGCCAATTATGTCAACCTATTGCTGGAAGCGAGAAACTTTCCATTGATGTATGCAAGCCTTAAGGTACTGGAAGGGTGCTTCTAAGTCAACTTCTTGGATAATGTGTTGATGTTGACAGGAAGCGACTTGTCGTAGGAGGGCCTTGATGTATCCCACATCAACAACACAAAATGACTGTAATGATTTTTGGAGACAGAATCTGACTGACGACACAAGGTTCACGAATGGTGGTCATGAAAATGAAGGCTTATGAGTATTGCAAAGGATGAATTTAACTGAGTGACTTCTCTTGAACATGTCGGAAACACTGAATGAATTGGAAGCATTGACCCAAAATCAAAGTAATGGATGTGTTGACACCTAATCCTCAGCGATTAGGAGAATTTGAATGTGAACAATCATCAAGAAGATGAAATGAACAATCACATTCATGTATATAATAGATAGCTACCTAATGGAATATATGAATCAGTTTTTCTGGAGTTACTCCTGGCTTGACATGGTATCAGAGCACAGGTCCCAGGTTCCTTTTTTTGTGCCTTGTAAGTCCTCTGTCCACTGCCTTCTGCTCTCTGTCTCATAATCCGACATCTCTGCCTGAACGCTGGTATGTTGTTTAACGCATGACATTCCTTGTTATTTAACGCATGGGTTGGTTCGACTATTCCTCTGCCTAAATGCTGCAAAGTTGTTGAACGCCTGATGGAGAACAACAAGCTTACTGCAAAGTTGTTGAACGCCTGAAGGAGAATGCTGCCTGAAGGAGAACGCTGCCTGAACAGTTGTGCTATGCGTATGAGAGCCTGAACAGTTGTGTTTTGAAACGCTGTTTGACATGGTATTCGATATTTGAAATGCTGTTATATTTTGTGTAAGCTACTGAGCATGGTATCAAAGTTCTCTTCGTTTGAAACGTTGTTTGACATGGTATCCGATATTTGAAACGCTGTTTGACATAGTATCCGATATTTGAAATGCTGTTATATTTTGTGTAAGTTGTTGAGCATGGTATCAAAGTTCTCTTCGTTTAAAACGCTGTCTGAGTTTTGAAATCGCTATATTAAAGATATTTGGAGCGCTGTCTGACATAACATCATTTTGAAATCGCTGTATCCGATATTTGAAACGTTGTTTGATATGTATTGAGCGGGATATGTCACAGTTAAGTTCATATATTTGGTCTTGTGGTTTCTTTAATATACACACCGTTCAAGTTCTCAAGCTTGTGATTATCTTGGCTTCGGGTGATGTCCAAATATTTGGTCGACATCTTAAAACTTCAAAAATTTTGAGCGCAGCAATATAGAGTGTATCTTTAATATCGATATCAAACATTGGAAGGATTTGAAGAAACAAAGTGCATAAAGTATTTTTATCAGCAAAAGTTTTTTTTTATATCAGCAGAAGTAATCTTTTACAGAATGCATTCAATCATCTCTATGGTGGGAATAGTTCTCACAGGCAAGGGGAACTATCTTGATTGGTCCCGGATGATACAACACACCCTCATCTTCAATGAGTTGTGGAAAGGAGTGTGTGTCGGAGGAGGAGACAGTGACCCAGAAAAGCCTACATCAGACAAAGAGCTCGCCATCTGGGAAAACAAGAACAACAAAGCGTATGCATTAATCGTAGCATTTGTAAATAAGGAGGTGAGTCGCCATATTTCATCATATTCAACTGCCTTTGAAGCTTTACAAAAGCTGAAAGAACTCTATGACTCACATTCTGCACTTGAAGTCGTCCAACTAATGATTAAACTCTTCACTCTTGAACTGCAAAATAATGATCCTCTTGCTCTTGCATCTGAAATAAAGTCTATAATGCATGATATCAAATCCACTAAAGTTGAGCTGGATATTTCTCTTATTGCTTTTCTCAAGGCACTTTATCCTACATACTCCAATTATCTTGAGTCTTTGCAAGCAAATGGAAATCTCAAAGATATAACCTTTGACTCTCTTGTGAAAAAGTTTGCTGAAAGAGAAAAAGCCTTTGGAAAGAAGACAGTCCCTGAATCTTCTAAAGAGACTGTATGCCTAGCTCATAAAGAAAAGTATCATGCTCAAGATTCTACAAGAGGAAAAGGTGGACGAAGAGGAAGAGGAATATACTTCAGAGGCAGGGGGCAGACATTCTCAAGGAGAAAAGGCAGATTTACATTGTAGTCGCTGCAAAAGAAATGGATCACATGATGCCTCTACATGCAAGCTACCATGGGACAAAATTGAGCAGAGAAGAAACCAACAAAAAGTTAAAACTGATGATATAGACAAAGGTAAAGCACCTGAATCCGCTCACTATGTTGAGGCACAATGTAACATTGGAGTAGATGAAGATTTGTTTAATACTTCACTTGCTTCCTGGAAAAATGGTTGGCTGCTTGATTCAGGAGCAACCTGTCACATGACTCATAGAAAATATTTTTTTGAAGATTTCACTGACAATGTTGATGGAGTAGTATACTTTGCAGATCAGTCAAAAATCAAGCCATCAGGGCTTGGCACAATCAGGCTTAAACTACCTGGTCTCTTAGACTTTCTTCTTGATCATGTTTTATATCTCCCCATAGCTCAAGAGAAACTTGCTGTCCTTGGTCCACATCCGCCAGCAAGGTAAATCCATTCATATGTTTGATGGCAAGCTTGAGGTAAGAAAAGCATCTGACCACTCACTTGTCATGAGGGGAATAGAAGAAGAAAGGCTTCTCAAACTGCAAGGAACATCTGCTCATGCACAAAATTTCTCATACAATTCTCATTATGAAGAAGGTGCACTTCCATCAAGTTTATTATGGCATGCTAGATTTGGACATTTGAACTATGACAGTCTCAGCTTATTGAAGAAAAATGGTGTTGCTGGTTTGCCTACAATTCCTAGAAAACTTAAGCAATGTGATGCTTGCATTCTAGGAAAGCATAGCAAACAGTCTTTTCATGATTCACATTCAAGAGCACATAGGAAACTTGAACTCATTCATTCAGATTTATGTGGTCCAATGCATGTTTGTTCTGCAAATGGAAATAAATATATCATGACATTTATTGATGACTACACGAGAATGTGTTGAGTTTATTTATTGAAGAACAAATCTGATGCTTTCCAAACATTCAAGAATTTTCATAAATGGATTGAAAATGATGCACAATCTCATATTGGGTCTATTCGCACTGATAATGGAAAATAATATACATCAAATGAATTTGAACAATATCTTTGCCAACATGGGATTAAACATCAAACAACTGTGCCTTATAATCCCCAACAGAATGGTGTAGTTGAAAGAATGAACAGAGCAATTTCGAATATGGTACGATCCATGCTTTTTTTCAAAAATGTAAAGATAATGTTTTGTGCTGATGCTGTTCTATGTGCTGCATATATAAAGAATAGATGTCCATCTAGTGCTATAAGAAACAAGAGTCCTTATGAATTGTGGTACGGACATGTTCCTTCGGTCAAACATCTCAGGATTTTTGGTTCCACCTGTTATGCTTTGATACCAAAGGTACATAGAACCAAACTTGGTGCTAGGAGTCGTAAGTGTATTTTCTTGGGGTATTCAAATACCTCCAAAGCATACCGCCTCTATGATGAAGAAAATAAAAAGTTTGTTATATCTAGAGATGTAATTTTTCTTGAATCATCCAAGTCTGACAATGTTGTTGAGCGGCAACTTGATCGCTTGGATAGATTCACAAAAATGAAATCATTTCAAGAATTTGAAAATCAGATTCCACATCTTGAAGGGGGGATTCCTATACTAGATCAACATGTGGAATCTTCTTCTGAAGAATACTCTCCCCCGACTAAAACTCCAACAACAGATGATTCTTTAAGTGATGTAATTGATAGAATTGGGAGACTCAATCTTGATTCACTCCCAACTCAATCAACAGAGCACCCTGGACCATCTCAGAAAGGTCCCCCAAAGTGGCTGACAAAGACACTTGAAAGTGTTCATCCTGATGAAATTGGAAAAACAGGAACCAGAAATGCAAATCGACAAAATGGAGGTGATGTAGATGACTCTAATTCACCTATTGATATGGATGTTTCTTAGGATTGTGAATTGAACTTGTCTACAGATTTTGAACCAACTTCCTTTAAAGAAGCTGCTTCTCATGATGCATGGAAAGAAGCAATGCAAAAGGAGTATGATGCCCTCATAAAGAACGGCACTTGGAAGCTGGTTGATCCTCCATTTGGAACCAAACCAATTGGCTGCAAGTGGGTCTACAAAAAAAAGTACAAAGCTGATGGCTCACTTGACAAGCACAAAGCTAGGCTTGTGGCAAAAGGTTTTGCACAGAAGGAAGGGGTCGATTATGAGGAAACTTTTGCTCCCACAGCAAAATGGGCCACCATCCGGACACTCTTTGCACTAGCAGCTCAGAACGGTTGAAAAGTCCATCAAATGGATGTAAAAACTACCTTCTTGAATGGAGATCTAAAAGAAAATGTTTTTATGTCCCAGCCTGAAGGATTTGTTGTGAAAGTACATGAACATAAAGTATGCAAACTTGTGAAGTCCTTGTATGGCCTCAAACAAGC